>CAFUXE010001013.1:59486-77344 GCA_903364295.1 Serranus cabrilla | reverse complement strand
AAAAAGAAAAGAAAAAAGCCAGACTGTAATGCAACATTCAGAGTTTATGTGCATCATCTAAAGAAATCCATAAGTCGTTGGTGCTTCATCTTTTCTTCTAATGCTGCCTTAGTGGGATTCAGACAGGAACATACGGAATGTGCGTAAAGAGCCGCTTATGCTGGACGCAAAATGCTCTGCCCACCGGGCGCCGTCGCGTTTGCTGCCTGCGTTCCTCTCCAAGGATGATAAGGCGCATGGATGCACTCGTCCCAGACCTCGTTCCCTAAATGTGATAATACTAACATCATTTTCTCCAACGACCCTTAATCTGATCTCTGTTTTTTTTTCTTTTTTTTTTTTCCTTCCTTCCCTCGTGTGTGTGTGTGTGTAAGTGTGTGTGTGGATTGTGTTCATCTTTTTTACCCTGCCATCACTGTAGCCCCCCGCGTTGCGTTGGCGCTGCGGAATAGCCTACAAGGAACAAGAGCCAGCTCACAGCCGTGGAAACAAGCGAATCAATTTAGGGGGGAGAGAGGAAAAAAGGAGAGATAGATAGCGAGGTTGGAAAAAACTGGCGATCGGGAGAAGGGACGAGAGGGGGAGAGAAAACATCGACCTTACGCCGCAGCCGCCGAAACATTAAGGTACGTGTATATTGCTTGTACAGGTAGAAGGGACTGAAATGGCCGGCGTAATTATTGCATATGTTACCTAATCTGCATGGATGCTGAAATCAGTCACGAGAAGATTGGATGGTAAAATGTGCACAGATTCATAATAACTGAAGTGAATAATTAATATCAGCAAAAGATCCAGTCGATGTCAGTGGATTAAAGCTGCTGTAGTCCTCGTAAATGTACCGAAATAACGAGGTTCCTTATGTAAGCCTGTGTGTCCAAACGTTATTTAGGAAAAAAAAGGAGATAAAAAAAAAATTCAGAGCCTATATGGATTGTTTTTGGGTGCAGTCATGTTGTCATTACCCTGAAGAGAGAATGGATGCAAGCCATTTTGTAATGCAGCATGTGCAGAATTAGGCCTATTCAGAATTTCAATTGCGTTCCCGAGAAGGTGCGCCGTAGTGAGCGCAGCTGCATAGATGAATAAGGCCATTCTGTTGAATTGTAGGAGATATTATGCTAGAGGCTATATGATGAGGAGAGATTGCAGATTAGAGGTTGCGACTGCAGGAGAAATGGTCAGGTAATTGCTTTTTTTCCTTCTTTTTATTTCATGATATGGGAGAAAATGGGGGGAAATGTAACTGTCATGAGCTGGGAGTTGAGGAAATATTTGGTATAAAGCTGAGATTTTCCTCCATTTGTTACTATACTGGTGATATGCGTCCCATCCTACCCTGATTCCCACGTCCTGAATCAATCTAGTGTTGTCATAGTTACAGCAGATGATGTTGGCCCTTCTGCACCTGTGTCGCTTTGTGTTCATCTCGACCATCTGTAAATACATGAGGTCTAATTGGGCCTTGTGTAGGCACACAGGAAGCAATCCCACAGCCCAGAGCCTCGGTGTTTATTGAAAACAACACCACGATTTTTGCCTCTCCATAAACCTTAATGACTCTGTTGTGTTGAGCAGGGCATTGATACAATCAGGCGCTTACGATGATGTGATTGGTTTGTAGCAATTGGTCAGCAGCTTGCAGCTAATTTGTCTTTTCACGACTGAGCGCTTTCTCGGGCCTGATCGAATAATCAATATCTACATGGTTGCAATCAGCTCTTGACATGGAAAAAAAAAAGATCAAGAAAGAGAAAATACCTTTGAGTTGGGGGGGAAAAAACAAACAATGTCTCAACCGTGTCATAAACCTAAAGGGAAGTCATTTTGCACAAGGATGAGGATGAAGGCCGCTGGCGAAGGAATTGGCCCTGAGATGAGTCAAGGTGTAATAATCTAAAAATAAAGACCATCATCGGCCTGTGCTGTTGTTCTTGTGGAGAACTCGAAGATGGGAGGTCAAGGCAACAGGCGTCCTGCTGCTGACAGATTCAAGGTCTCTCCCTCCATACCATTTTACCTCGTCTGGTGCTTTACATTGATTGTTTTTGCTGGACCTCCCTCCCTCTCCCCAAGTGACTTTTGCCACATAATGCAAAGAAAAAACAAATGCACTTTTTTCAATGTTATATTGAGAAAAAATACACAAGATAGCTTATTTTTGAAAGCTGCTAAAGGCTTCGTCTGATGGTAAATGCATCTTTTCTGCATTGATGCAATCATGGACACACAATACTATTATTTGACATCAATATCAGAGAATATGTCGGCTTGTATTTACATATGTGGAAAACATATGCCTCCATTAGTATATTTGTACATCCAAACATTGGTGGAAACATTCGCCAGCTAATTTGTTCAAAACAGCTCCATCCAATGTATTAAAAAGCAAGAAAAGGCAGCAATCTAACAGTGTATATAATGACGTTCCAGTGTATGATTATTTCTTTGACCGAGCTGAACATTAATGATGTTTTGATGCTCCCATGAATCATTCTCTGTTGAGCTAAACATCCTAACTATCAAACCGCCATTCTGGATCACATACAGTTCTGACGTCTGGGAGAGACATTTTATTTTCCAACTCATTCAAATTATCGAGCTGCATAATCACCTGCTGGATTGGGATGAGAAGGACAGCAGTGTTAAGAACACCATAATGAGCAGTGCTGCATGTAGTAACATTAAGGCTCCAGCATTTGTATTCATTAATCTACATTTTTCCCCTATTTGAGACGTGTTGTTATTTCTCTGTAGCAGTTACGGTTGTAGATATGGATGTGTGAATATATGTGTGTGTGTTGGACAGAGAGTGTGTGTGTGTGTGTCTGTGGGATGTGCAAAGCATCTAAAAAGTCTATTTTTAGCATACACTCCCTTATGAGCATTCTTAATAGCTGTTCTCAGAGCTATGTTTTTAATAAAGACGGATGTTGACCTAATCCTCAGACCTTGTAGGTATTAAGATTCATGGCAAATCTGTTCCCTCTGTTGTGATATTGAAGGCCAAGGTTCATCTGTGTGCTTTATCGAGCCTCCCTGAATGTATATTTCCATATTTTATTCCTCTGGATAGATATTAACAGAGCAAAAGATTGTTTGTTTTATTCCTAGTGTGTTACTAGATGCAGTGTTTGGGATCAATCTCATGTTTAAAGTCAAATATAGGTTGATTTAGGCCCTAAAGGCGCTGTTGATCCGTTTTTTTTTTTAACAGCAAATGCTCATCAGGCTCAGCTAAACACAGTAATGTGGAATAGGGCACTGGACAGTAAAAACACAAGATGGTGAGTGAGCAGGTTGCCACAGCAACCGTGTTTCTAGGAGCGCATGCATCGTCGCTGCATAGGAGAGGAGATGCTAAGGACCGCCATGGAGCCTTTTAAAAAATAACCTGTTTATACGGGAGAAATGACTGGTAGGAAAATGCTTCCAAGATCTGATGTAAATTGTTAATATCTATAACAAAGTGGTCATATGAGTGACGTTTAATAGAGATTTTTATTATTTCTTTTCAACAGACAGCACAGGCTTGTGACTGCGAGAGTCATAGTGTCGGACACACCGTGCTTGAGAAAACAATGAAGACTTTCTTTCTGGTCTCATCATTTAAAGGGAAACGGCCCAACATTTTCTAAATTTAGTGAGTCTGCTGATGCTTGCAGTCATCTCTGTGCTGACAGCTCTAAACCAAAGATGCACAAATACACATCTATGTATTACAAAACCACATTATTTCTAATCTTTGTTCACAATCTAGGTGTTATTTTCATGTTTTGTTTATCAGCTTCAGTGGCTGGGAATCTTGTGTGATTGTGCGTTGCTTCTCGTACACAGCATGTGCATTGCAGTAACATTTCAGGAGTCAATAATCATTCCTTCATATCTTAATTGCTAAATTACTGCTGCTGCCTCACGATGGATTGCACGTATGTCTGCATTAACCTAAGGTCCAGATGAATCCCGACAGCAGTTGTAATTGCATTCAGCAACTTGGCATACTTTTAAATGTGATACTCTTCTTCTGTCACTATGTATCTAACTAGAGTGTCATAAAGTGGATGATAAGACGGCTGCCTAATGGGTTGTTGCAGCATTGGTGACCCAGCTTGAGGTTTTAGAATTTTGTGGCCATTTCAGACCATGACCCAGATGTTAAGTTCAACCTATGAAGAAAATGGCAGCTGACTCACCAGTTAGACTACAGGCCACAATTTGAAAGCCACCTCTTTAGAAAAAAAAAAGGGAGAGAAAAAAGCCTGACCAGGCTCGTCGTGACACGGGGCATTGTCATATTTTAAGATATAAATGTATAAATGTATTTGGGAATGCATGCATGTATGTGCTAGGCTAATATCTTAAAGCTGCACTGTGCTGCACTTACTTGACCTCCTTCCTTTCTCTTCTTTCTCTCTCCCCCCTACAGTGAGAGGCCTCCACAGAGACAACACTTTCAAGAGCAAACCCTCCCCCAAAATTTGGTTTCTATTCTAATAATTGTCATGGGAACAAAAAATACAGAGTTCCCTAAAATGACTTGTTGAAAAGAACAAGGTGTTTGATAGTCAAAGAAGTATGAGCAAAGTAAAATAAGAATCTATTAATGATACATCGAGTTTTCAATATAACATCACAATATTCCTCCATTTTTAAAGTGACAGAGTAAAAACAGAGTCAGAGCTTAAAATATGAATATCAAGATAATCACTTAAATTCCCCTGTTTGGAGGTGACTTATCAACATCATAGCAATAGGGGTGGGTCATGACTCAGTTGCCATGCGTGTTGTCATGGTGACCAGCCCCTGTGCCCCTTCCCCCCTCCTCTGGTTGGTCCAGCTTTTGTTGTGGTTTCACAACCATGGACCTCAGCTGACAGAGGCAGCACCCCCTTGCCCGACCCCCTGTACCTGCTCCAATCAGGCGAGCCGTGTCATCTGTACAAGGAAGAGTTTAGATCAAGTCCCGGACAGTATTTCAGAGAACACAAGATACCTCAATCTACAAGAGAACACAATTCAGGTAAATATGGCTCCATCCTCTCACAGAGAGTCCACATTCAGACTGAATTAATGTTGACAGAAGTAATTCTGATGTTGCTACAACATGCCTCCATGTTTTTGTTTCCACACCAGGTGATCAAGTCTGACACATTCAAGCACCTGCGGCATTTGGAAATCCTCCAGCTCTCCAAGAACCACATCCGGCAAATTGAGGTGGGAGCTTTCAATGGCCTTCCCAACCTCAACACGCTGGAGCTTTTTGACAACCGTCTCACAGTGGTACCGTCACAAGCTTTCGAGTACCTCAGCAAGCTAAGGGAATTATGGCTACGAAACAACCCCATCGAGACACTGCCGGCATTTGCCTTTCACCGTGTTCCCTCTTTGCGCCGTCTCGACCTAGGGGAACTCAGGAAGCTGGATTTCATCTCAGAGGCGGCCTTCGAAGGTCTGGTCAACTTACGCTTCTTGAATCTTGGCATGTGCGGCTTGAAGGACATCCCTAACCTCACCCCACTAGTACGACTAGAGGAGTTGGAGCTTTCAGGGAACCAGCTGGGAATAGTCAGGCCCGGGTCCTTCCAGGGCCTAGTGTCACTTCGCAAGCTGTGGCTAATGCACTCCAGAGTGTCTGTCATTGAACGCAATGCTTTTGATGACCTCAAAAACTTGGAGGAGCTCAACCTCTCCCACAACTCCCTGCATTCTCTGCCCCATGACCTCTTCACCCCTTTGCACCAGTTGGAGAGGGTACATCTCAACCACAACCCTTGGGTGTGCAACTGTGATGTGCTGTGGCTCAGCTGGTGGCTGAAAGAAACAGTTCCCAGCAACACCACATGTTGTGCTCGATGCCATGCGCCCCCAGGTATAAAAGGCAAATACATTGGGGAATTAGACCAGAGCCACTTTACCTGCTATGCCCCAGTGATCGTTGAGCCACCCACTGACCTTAATGTCACTGAGGGCATGGCTGCTGAGCTGAAATGCCGCACTGGAACCTCGATGACCTCTGTGAATTGGTTCACTCCGAATGGCACTCTGATGACCCATGGATCATACCGAGTTAGGATCTCAGTGCTTCATGACGGAACACTGAACTTCACAAACGTGACCGTGCAGGACACTGGACAGTACACTTGCATGGTAACCAACTCCGCTGGAAACACCACTGCGACCGCCGTGCTCAACGTGTCTGCTTCAGACCCCAGCAACAGCTACAGCTACTTCACCACCGTCACTGTGGAAACAGTAGAGACAGTGAGAGATGAGGCGGACTCAGCAAGGCAGGATATTAACATGACCTTCATAGATTTCCCTAATCCTACTGTTCAAAGAGGGGTGTTAGAAGGCCGCCCTGGCATCACTATATCGCCTTCTCTCTCCTCTCTTTCCTCACTGTCCCCACGAGCCAACAGAGCCACTGAAAATGCAGTGACTGTGTCCATAATGGATGTAACTAACATTCCAGGCCTGGATGATGTAATGAAAACAACCAAGATCATCATTGGTTGCTTCGTGGCCATTACCTTTATGGCAGCTGTAATGTTGGTGGTCTTCTATAAACTGCGGAAGCAGCACCAGCTACACAAGCACCACGGGCCTGCCAGAGCCATCGAGATTGTCAATGTGGAAGATGAGATTGGAGCCGGGGCCGGGAGCGGCATCTCTGGCGGTTCAACGATGAATTCTGGCGGTGGAGACGGAACCCTAAGGATACATCATACAGAAATAGTCAACCTTCCCAACATTGGCCGTACAGATACTCTCAACCATTACTACAAGACCCATCATTTCAACAACAACGTGATGGGTCTTAGTATTGGCGAAGGGATGGGACCAGGGAGTCTCCTCAACAGCAAGAACCAGCAAGTCCAGGATATGCCCATCTCCTGTACCTCAGTCCCAATCTCTACATCTAATCTCACCTCATCAGGCAATGGCACCAACATCAACCCCTGTTCTATGTCCCCACCGATGCCGATGTCTCTCCCCATGCCGACCATGGGCTTACATGGATCGATCAAGGGTTTCATGGGCCAGAACCAGAATCCCCAAATGGAGCCTCTTCTCTTCAAGGGGAGCTCGAAGGAAAATGTCCAAGAGACTCAGATCTAAAAACAAAAGCGAGGGTATAGAGAGAGAGTGAGCAAGAGTCGGAGACAGAGAGGGGATTGATGTTGGGTTTATGCGCGGAATGATTAGACACTAGAGTGCATTGACATTACACCAGGAGAGAGGATAGACTGACACGGCAATACACAAACACATAGACTTATCCGTGACAGTGTACTGAGCCAAGGATTACCACAATGGGCCACTTGTGTTTGTAGTAACGATCATGGCCATGGAGATCAAGGAATGGACATTGCTACAATGTAAATCTGTGCCAAAGCAAATGTTTTTTGCAGTTTCTACAAGCTGTGTTCTCATAGGGAAAAAACTAGCCTTTCAGAGTAATCAGTCCCCAAATCGTTGTTGGCCAGCAAAGATGAAAGACATGCACAGCACTTACCACACTGAAGATCGGAGATATTACAGAACAAAAATCCAAGAGACATTTTTCTTCAACACAAAACACAAGCCACACTCTCTCTCAAGTGACTCAATAGACTCCCTCAAGGTGACAATTATGTAGGCATAAATAGATGGACAAAAAGGTACAGTGCAGTACAAACTACTGTGAAAAATCCACAAATTATATAAATATATTTTCATTTAAATATGTATCATTGCAGACTCCGATGCAGAGATATTTTGGGGTGGATGTGTAAGCTGGTATAGTTTGTTTCTTTGTGAATAATCAGGGGCGGCGATAGTTGGAGGTTGGTTATGATACATGTTTTAAGTTTGGCTACTTCTCAGAAACATAAGGGCTCAATTGCAACACTCATTGTGAAACTTTGAATTGGCTTTGTGACATAAAGTCCATTTAGGTTGTAGAACAGTAAATGCAGATCTCTGTTTGACAAACTTTTTTCTGTTGCTTCAGTAATAATCATTACAAACTTTTGTGTTCTGAGAGTGTATTATGTATTTTGTAAAAGCCAGCTACTTGGTATTTGAATTGAACAATTCTGATACTTAAATGCCAGCATCAAATAATGGTTAAAATGATGTTCCACAAACACGGAAAGGTAATCCATTGCAAAGCCTGTATGGGTAAAATAAAGTGTTGACAATGTGTTATTTGAATCAGATCAGTAGCCAGATATTTGCTTTTAGACAGGAATTTGATATGACCTCCTTGCTCATGGTTACCATAATCATGCCATATAATGCTGTCATCAGGATGATTAGACATCTATCTGCAGCAGCATTCAAGAAGGGATTAAACATCCATCTTAGGATGATTGGAATGAATGGAAATGTACAGTATATTAATAATAATAATGTCTGGTTGTATGACAATTGTAAGATCCACATTTTTACAGTGTAACTTTCATATGTTAAATGCCATTTACGCTTCTTGCGTTTCAACTATGTATTTCTTTATTTTTGTTAGTTTGATATAATGTGTACAGTTGTCTAGCCATGTATCATTACGTGTGAAATAAATCAATCATATATTGGGTTGTGGCCGGTCAATATGGCAACCACATGAGTAAAGAGTGAGACGTTATGCAGGCCTCGGTGCTAAACCTGGATTGAATGTATGGTTTGTGGTTTAGCCGTTAGTCATCCTGGTAATGATAGCTGCCATCTGCTCTATTAACATGTTCAGACAGGCTTTTAGGCACTCTCCTATAGACAGACACTACTGCTTTTTGCAAAATAAGTGTTTTTTAACAGAACTAGAGGATGATTTATTGTTAATGAAGGCACTTTTGTCTGAAATTAGCCCTCCGTATGCTTCTCCCATGGTGATTCTTTCATGCAATGGGACGAAGAATTGAGAAAAGAGGTATATTTAATAAATGATCTCCTTTTTTGTATCATCAAGCAGGAACCTAAAATGTTTGTTGCAATTGAGCACAAACTGGACCAGTTATTCCAGTTAGATAAATGTACCTGAGATAGTATTATCAACAAAATCATATCAACAAGGTTTTTCGACTGTAATGCAGCTCTGTATGTGATTTTGCTGTTTTTTTTCTGTTGCACCCCTCCCTCAGACCTGCATATATACAGTATATATATGAGCTGTTTTATGTGAGTGATGATGGTTTTTCCTATCAGCAACAAGCCCACACTTATTGGAAGAAAAGAACACTGAGGAATGGTAATAATAGTGATGATAATGTAAGTGACGGTATCAGAACTAAACCTAACCAGATTGCAGTGTCACAGAGGTTATCCGTGAAAGGGACATTTTCTGCATCAATGCTGTTTAATGCTAAACATCTAAGCCACCTTAAAAGAATATTTGGTTGTATCTTGAATACCACATGCAAACTGATCTGAGCTCAGGGTGTTTAAATTACCACCATGTATTTTCACAGCTGGGTGTTTTTGGTCCATGAATCTCATTCAAAAGCATAGTAAATGTAAATGTGTTGCGACCCCACAGACAGATCTAGTGGGCAGGGTTCAACTGTAGCCCCACGGAGACACAAATAGAATATAAATGAAGGCTAAAGACACAACATATGGGCCGCTCCCTTGATGTGCTACATTTGGTGGCTCTGCCGTCGGATTTCAAAGAGCATACTAGATACCTCCTTGTGTGCTGTGTGTGAGGGGTGCCTTCCTGCATGTTAACCGTGGAACAAATCTTCTTACCTGAACGCTACTGTGGCTGTGTTTTATGATGATGGTGACTCAACTAATGGGCACAGAAATGTTCCTTTCATACCCCTGGACATTACACGGAGGATGCACAGTTATCATCATTATTATTAACATTTGGAGGAAATGCAGAAGGGCTTTGTTACAACTTAGTATAGTGGCTGCCATTGTACATATTGATGCGATTTAAAGGGAGGCTAATTTTACAGCAGAAACGCTGACAACCCCCCTTCTAATGACGATCACAAGCTTAAGACTGGAATCTGAATATGTGCATATTGGGCAACTGTACCTCACTGTATTATATATATGGTGGTGAATTGATGCAGCTTGGCTACAGATGGAGTACTGGCATATGTGTATCCTCTGCACCATCCGTTGCTTACAATGGATGCTTCAGCCCAGATGACATTTCTTGGTTTGTCGGAAGCAAAGCTCCTTAATGAAAAGGATTATCATATCTGAGACACCAAATTGCAAGACAAGAAAATGGACTGACCTTTTGGTCCTTTAAAGGTAAGCTGTTCTGTTTGATAAAACAATGTAAAGAAAAAAATGATCTGGGTCCGTTTGAAAAGCTTTTTAAAAAGAGGGAGAGAACAGTGTTAAGCTCTAGAAAAATTTAGATTTCTTTAATACACGATAACGATAAAAAAAAATGTCATTTTGTGTTTTGTTTTTTTCCTTTTTTATTTTCCAGTTGTTGGTTGTATCTCGGTATGTGATATTATCAATTTGGGTCTTTATGTATTGTCATTAAATGTACTTTTTTTCACGCCTTCATCCAGGTACACAGTGTGGCAGAAGAGTGTATTTCTTCAGTTCTAGCAAAATCAGCGTGCTGTACTTGCACTTCAATGACTGTCATACAATGACTGAGAGGTATATTATTTCACTGTTTGCTACTTCTGTGACTTGGATTTTACGCCCACTGTAAAGGAGTTCTTCTGCTATTAGAAACATGCCACTTTCATTCTTTGTTGTGATTTCATCCTGCAGAGCACCCACAACTAACTAAATGAGAAATGAGTTAACAAGTTTAACATGATGATGTTTCAAATAAGTTATTGCGTGAAATTTTATAAAACAAAATGAAAAAAATACCTTTAATTATTGTGTTGACACTGTATTTTGTTACTTCTTTGTTGGTGTCTTTTAACACTTATTTATTGACTTTAGAAACAGGAAACACACCTTCAAAATAAGGTTATAAATGAACACAGTGGGCTTGGTTACTACTAGTTTGTGCTGAATTTTGCAGTTGTCCCATGACATTTTTGTACGTTTATTTAGCATTCAGAACAGACAGACTGTTGCATTATGGGTGTGTGGGTTTTGGCCCAGGAGACTGCTGTTTATGTCCCACGGGAGGTCGTGGACCATGTCACCAATGTAACTGCTTCCTATAATTCTGCATAGAAGTTATTTTACGTTACCAGATTGTCCTCCCCGAAAAAGAAACCCCCAAAGTCATTTGTTCGGCAGCTTAAAATAAGCCATATTTATGTGTGTAGTTAGCCGCTTTGGTGGACAAGCGAGGAGTATAAAGAACAACAAAGTCTACGTAGGGGTGGCAGGGAGGGCTAGTGGATTGTGGAGGACTATATTTTTGTTTCATGTGAAACCAGAAGTCAAAATAACTTTTTAAAGTTTAATAACTGTCATGGCTATGTTCCACTTTACGTCTCTTACCTCACTTCTGTAAATTACATCAATTAATTTTACTGCCATGAGAATCTTTTGCTATAACTTACCATGTACTTTTTCCAGAAAGCAGTTTTGTTGCCTCAACTTAAGCATTCATTTGATAACATTAATGATATGTTTAAAATGGCAACCATTACCTTTAGGGATAAAGACTACTTTTAAATATGTTCTTGTGGGCTTTATCACAGGGCAGAAATAAATGACATGGGATTGTATTTGGAGGACTTGTTGCCCTAAACAAGCTGTGTCGGTTCTAAACCTAACCAAATATTTCATGTCACAAAGTTACCAACAAGTTTAAAACAATGACTGACAAGCACTATTTCATAGGATATCGTACCAATGTTGTTGCATATGTTTTTGTGATGAATCATTCATGAGAATCCCCCGTCCATGTGCACAGTTGTACTGGTAGCTTATTATACAAAAGTCCGTGCAAATGTTGTGGTAATACAGCAAATGCTGCTTTACATTTTAAAGTGCCAGCAGCTAACAAACTGTCAAACAGTTGAACAATTTGCAGATGTAAATGCATAAAACAGATTTCTCGAACGGGGAAGTAATCATGAGAAATGTACAAAGACAAATTTCTACAATTGCATTACAACGTTAGAGGTGGCCTTATAATCCAGGAATAAAAGCATCTGATCTTGCTGATTAAAATCTTAACAACAAATTAGCCGACTAATTGATTAAGAGGGACGGCTGTAGAAGTACAGTCGTTCAAAGCAACACTATTACATCCTGTAATCACTGCAGCATGGCAACCGGCTTAATAAATCAAGTGGTCCATCATGTTACATTAGCGTAATTGTACATAAACCTGCACTGCCATTTCTTATTATTAACATGTGTTCTGAATTCACAAATCTGACAAATAGGTAAAAGGAAACAAATCAGGTCCGTTTAGTGAGCAGTTATGCAAGGCGAGTGTGGATTTGGGTTATGTTGCTGACATCTCCAGATGAAGTGAACTCATTTTTGTGCCGGCTAAGAATGTGCAGCGCTTCATTAACACATCATTATCACAAGCTCTTGTCTTGAAAGGGCCGACAAAAACGAGCTGCAGTTCACCGCGCTGTATTCTGTTCTTGTGCATGTTCTGGATTTGATATTTTTAAAGTTATTTTAGCCCCGGAGGTGAGGTGAAACTGTATAGACTATCACAGATGTCCACTGCGCAGTACAAGTACAACCCACGTTACGAAACAGCAACCTCAAGGGATTCATGTAACAACAAAATGCATCGGCAGTGGACAATGGCAGTGAATTAAATCATATGTTTAGATAAAATGTTTGGGCCTTACAGCAAAAAGATTGTATTTGAAATGTCTTGGGGGGCGCTATGTAAAGTCATTTTCTTGAATGTAATTGTACTTGGCTTGTACTCGGGTCTCCAGAGAGCTCAATCCCTCTGAGACTTCTTGGTAATAATGTAAAAGGCCTGTATGCTGAAATAGCAGTAGAGAGGACAGCGTATAACTATGGTTACACCATAGTATAACCATACTATACTATGCTTACATCGTAGTATTTTCAAAGGATTGATAAAAAAGAAATGTTCTGTTGCACCTGAGGTGACTAATTTTCAAGCAGATTATTAATATCTGCGTTTTGCAGCTTTTTGCTGCACGTGGTAACACTGAGCAAACATGCAATGAATTCTGTGTTTGGAAGGGGTTGTATGAAGTGGGGGGTGAGAGTGTGTGTGCGCAGCGGAAAAGAATACATTAATATGCACTGAAGATGAAAGAGAAATGCCCGAATGCAAATATGTATAGAGCATTGAGTGATCCTGGCATGCATGTGATATGATGGAGAAGGGTAATTCTGAATTGAAAAGGTTGAATTAAAACGTGCCACAGCGACGGGAAGTGCAGTTGTCAACATTAGGTCCCCCTTGTAACGAGGTAGTGCACTAAAAAGAAAAAGAGGAAACGTGACTTCCGTTGGGAAAATGTAACAGTGCATCTCCCCTTGCACGCCCATGGTGCAGTCTTTTTCTAGAAATCCACTGTGCCCGCACTATCCTCTCCTGTTCCCTCTGCTGTCTTTTCCCTTCAAATTCAATAACCTCCCAGCTGTGTGTTTCTCCAGGGATTCCCCAGCTCCCCTGGCCCACAGACAGACTGCAGAGTCTGTGGGGAACCTGACACAACATAAACTCCACTGTGAAGCAGAGGTGTCAGAGTCTGTGGGCTGCATCTCGGCTGATCGAGGAACCATAAAAATGTGACAGCCTTTTTCTATTTCTTCACACTTTAAAGGCTGCGGCAAAAACAACACATGTGTTAAGCAGGAGCAAAGTGTGTTCATTATACGGCCGTGTGGGCTGCAGTCATAGCAAAGAGACTAAGTATAGATTCTGTGGCCCATTTCGGCATTATTTATACAAGGATGGACTACACAGAACCGTTAGCAGGCTTAGCTCGGACTGAGAATCTGAATTATTACGGGAAGTGTGAGGAAAAGATGACAGTGACCCAGTTGGACCCACTTTGTGCCGATGGATAAAAGGGAACCCGAAGCCTTTTGATTTAAAGTCTGCTCTTTGTTTAAAGATTCATTCTTTGACTGTTATTACATGAAACTATGTTGGTGAATTATGAGCTTACTACTGCTGTTCTCAGCGGGCTTTCTCATACTGTACTGAACATACTTTGCTTTTGTTTCAGTCTATATTTAGATTCCCTCTTTTCTCCCCGTATCATTAACAGCCATGCAGTAGATCCTTTGGACTCTGGAATATTGTTTTCCTTCCTCACCCAGAGATCTCAATTAATAATCCAGAGTGGGAGAGGATACACAAACACACTGTAGGGAGGCTATATTGGTAGACTAGTGTACTTCGCGAGCACTCAGGAGCCCTTGTAACCCCAGACAGTTCTTCACCTCTTCTGGGGATAAAACACTCAACCTGACCAACAAGACATGTCACCCGGAAAAAAAATCTATGTTTGTTTCTCTTCTCGCTAAATGCTGTTAAAGCGGGTGTGGAATAGAGTTGCCGTTGTATATGTGAGTGTTTTTTCTCATGCCCAAAAACTGTAAAAGCTCATAGTTTTATGTATTAATGTGAGTATTTATTTACATGTGAATATAGCATAAGGAATGCCATTTCCTGCCCTTACAGTTTATTCAAAGTTTTGTTTAATTTTTTTCCCCCAAACTCTAGTTTGCTTTAGTGGGTCGGAGACAAAAATATCGCCACACTACTGTTTAAAAAAAAAAAAACAGCACACAATTAGCTACTTTATAATGCGTTCTAATTATATCACATGTTAATAGAAATTATAAAAAGATAGAAAAAAAAAGAAAGAAAGCAGTTTGTGCATGAATATCTTCCCAGTTCTGCCTGTCTCACTAAAAGCCTATGGTGGAAGATGAGATTTAAAGTAATTACTTTCCTATGAATATTTTGTTTCCAGAATACATTATGAACAGACACTTCCCGTGTAATTACTGGAGGAAGGTACTGTATGTAGCAAATTGTTCCCCAGTGCATGCACTCCCACACACAAACACACTTCTCCGGCTCTGCGCTGATGTTGTCATTAGATTATTACACTTACTTGAGTATTGATTTACCATAACTGCAGATAGGGGGAAATGTTTATACTTTGCTTGGTTAATGTTGTGTGTATGTGATAATGGTGTTTTGATTCTTATGGCACTCTAAATTATATAGTGACTTTTACCTACCCTGTTGCTGCTTCAGTAATATGAAACATAATCAACTCTGGCACTAATTGTTCAATGAATTGTCATTTTGGGAAATACAGTAATTTTTATTTCTTGCTGAAAGTTAGATGAGGAGATCGATAACACTCCCATGTCTGTGGAGCCAGCAGACAGTTAGCTGAGCTTAGCATAGATACTTACAACTAGAGGTGCAGAGATGTAATAATCTGTAAACAAATTCATTCAAACCAACTAAATCATTTTTATCTGTATTTGGATAAAAGAGAGAAATGTGCAGGTGAAAGTTAAAGCGGAAAAAATGTTGTGTTTTCTGATGTAATATTCATTGGCAATGCAATTATGTGACTTCAAAGCATAAAATTAATTTTATATTTGCATATAATTAATATATACAGTATAATTCCACATTCTCGACTTTCAAACTATTCAAAAATGATCAGCTTCCATCACATTAATAGTGCTTTCCCAAACAACAGATTCGGGTTTATCCCTATTGGAAACGGGGAAACCGTTAGCTTGGCTCTGTCCAACAGCAAGAAAAATTTGCCTACCAGCACCTCTATTTAACATGTTCCCCTTTAATTTGTCCAAAAAGTTGAAAGTTGGAACTGGGTCTAAAGCTGAGTTGACCATGTTCCAGTACAACAAGTTGGAAAACTATGTTAGACACCTCCATGAAAACCTTTATTTTGAGCAATACCAACTCAAGCTAGGTTAGCCATTAGCAACACCAGTTGATAACAACTAATTACGCTGTAAGTGCTGTAAATATTGTTCAAGGGCATCAGAATAAATTAAACAAATGAGATATAATGTGTCAATCGACTAGCTTCAGAAGTGCTAGTTTGTTTACTTTGTTAACTTAAGACCGCCATTTCTCCCCATTTCCTTGTTTTTGGGCTAAGCTAAGATAACTGGTTGCTAGCTGTAGCTACATAATTAGCATACAGACGTGCAATGGGTATCAATCTGATAATCTAATTCCCTAACAAAATCAGCTGCTTTAATCTTTTTAAAATGTGATTTGTGGCATTACATTTCTATTATTTCTATATGATATTGACCTTCTGTTTAGATTAATTCAGATGAAAATACTCTCCAATGACTAAAATGCTAAAAGATGGATTTCCTTGTCTCACATCTCATATTTTCAATTTATAGATGGGACAAAAAAGCTGGTGACAAAATGTCTCAAAAACTGCCCTGTCTCTCTGTCTCTCAACATTGTTTTGGCCTTCCTCCTCCCAGGTGGACATTGGACAGTGGCTGAAGAAAAATTTAAGTCATGGAGATTCCTTGCAAGGATAACACAATACCACATGAAGAGAGAAGAAACTCATCTTTCCATCTCTCACATCCCGTTCCTGCCATCTTGCTTATTCTCCTTTTGTCCTAAAGAAGGACATTTTTGTCCCATGGGGGATAACAATATTGACGTCGAGAGATGAGTTATTGATTGAGAGGAGAGGACAGCGAGACAGTTGACATGCAGCAGACTACTCCAGGTACCGAGCAGCTTAAGCATTCATATGTGTACAATAGCATGTATGAAAGAATATTCATATCAGTCTGGGCTCATGTGTATCGACTGAGTTTTGTACCACAACATGTCAAAGCAGACAAACACTTGTAGTGAGGGAAGAGAAGGATGTGGGCGTTTGTCTTCTCTGCAGGCCACATGAGCTTTGCTGCGCGCTACATATCTTTACATGTTGGGAAATTGATGCAACACTGCTTTGTTCTAACGCCTCACGGTATATACTATGTAGAGATAATGAGATTGTGTTCCGTCCTGATTGAATGGGATGATGACATCGATATGAAATAGCTCGGGTCTTCCCATGGCTTATTCCACGTAGACGCATCTTCTCAACTAGTGGGTCATTTGACCTGCACTGGGTTGATTGAATCATTGGAAAATAAGCACAAAGGAGCTCAGCCCCAAACTGCCGTCCCAAATGATGCTCAAAAAATTGGATTGAAGCTCTGCAGAGTTTGTCAGTGTCACAGAGGAAAAGAGTCAAATGGCCGAGCGGAGACGGTTCTCATGTGTCATTTCGTGGAGGATGTCAACATACAGAGCAAATAGATTCCCGCTGGCAATTATGCAAATGTGGCTGTGACATGTGAGTGTGTGCGCCCGACGTGATGCGACGAGAGGGGAATTCACCAACACTCGGCTGCTCCGTCGCTGCTGCTGCTACCGTTAGCATTAGCATTGTTCACACATCCTCTCATCTTAGGCCGCTTCCACACCCCTCCCCCCCCTCCCTCAACTCAAAAACCCCCACCTTCTCACCACCACGTCTCCATCCTCCATCCTCCTCCTCCTCCTCCCTGCCTGCGTCCTCTCTTTCCTGTTCTCGCTGCGGTGTTGCTATAGCAACGGAGAAATGTGGGAATACCTCCGTCCTTCAGAGAGACGGGGAGAGAGAGAGAGAGAGGAGGAAGAGGGAGAGGATGGGAGACAGACAGGGGTAGACAGAAGCAGAGACAAGAGAGGAGAGGAGACGAGGGAAGGGAAGGAAGTGTGGAAAAGACTGTTAATTAAAAGACAGAGAGCGAGTGGCTGTGACTCACTGCCTGAATGGACACCATTGCCTGTCACTTAGCCCCTGACTCCGAGCGCTTGTCCCCCTCCTCCACCGCTCGCTCCCTAAAAAACGACCCTCCCATTGATATTCAGTCTCGGCGATGAAGAAGACGCCACTGTTATCTGA
>CAFUXE010001013.1:17049-59189 GCA_903364295.1 Serranus cabrilla | reverse complement strand
ACACATACACACACACATGCATGCGTGTGCGCACGCGTACACACACACGCATCACTTCTCCTCCCACCTCTTATCTCCCATTTTCAGTCTCTCGGTCGCCCTGCAACAGATTCTGTCAACATGCATCAACCTCTGTGTTGCCATGACAACGGTCTCGAAAATCACTGCAATTATTTCAACAAAGACAAAAACACTACAGCCACTTGGGGGAGAGGGAGGAAAAAAGGACAGCATGTGTGTGTGTGTGTGTTATGTTTGTGTGACCGATAGCGAGAAAGAAAGAGATGCAGGGATGCAGACTTGTGAGTCTGTGCATGCATGTATAGTGACCCTTCACTGAACTGGTGTGTATTAAATGTGCATGCAGTATGATGATGTGATGGTGTGTGTGTGTGTGTGTGTGTGTGTGTACAGTATGTATGTCTTTTGATTTGGACCCTTGAGTATGTATATGTTGTTCTGTAGATCAGTGCAGGTGGACTCACTGACCCATTTATATATGTGTAGAGTTTTTCAAAGGCAACCTGTACCAGCTACAGTACCACAGTATGTGTGTGTGTGTGTGTGAGTGAGTGTGTTATAAACAGTGAGAGCATTACTTTGCACTGCTGTGATATATAGAGAGAAAGAATAAAACAGATGGGCAGAGAGAGACCTGCACAGTGGTGGAACATTTAGTCACTTTATCTCCTCAAGTGCTTCACTTTGACGATTATTTCCACTGTATGCTGCTTTTATTCTGCCACATTTCATACTGAACACCATATATAGAGTATTCGGAATAACTTCAAACTAGAAGGGCATTTTGGGGGGTGTTCACATGAATTTTTCCAGTCTGGACTTAATTTTTTCCAATGCCACACAAATGCACAAATGCTCTTTTTGCAACAGTAAAAAATATTTGTGTTTCCACCACATGATTTGGATCCACTCCAAAGTTTTATGGGTTCTTCCTCGGCTCATGCTGCGATCTTTCACCCAGTTTCATGAAAACCGGCCCTGTAGTTTTTACGTAATCCTGCTGACAAACAGACAGATAGAAAAACAGGCGGACAAACCAAGCCAAAAAAACCCTGCTGGACTTGAATTCATGGTTATTTTCAAGTCCAATTTTCCTTTGCTAATACTAAAATTATGACTCTCACCCACATGTCAGAATCAATCAATCAATCAATAAAATAATAAATACTAAAAAATCCCAAAACAGCAGGGCACTGTTTGTTTTTTCCTCATTTATTTGGGACTACTTTTAACTACAAATTTGGTTCACTAGGGAATATTTCCAGCTCTGGGACATGTGTGTGTGGGATTGACTAAAAATAACCTTCAATGCTCCTCTTTGTTGTAATAACGGAACATGTCACAAAGTGCAGCGCTGTGGTTAAATCATGTGTTTGTGATAGTTTTTGGATATCTACTGTGCAGAGGAATTGACTAAGTATATTCTGGATGCAATGGAGGGATTTTACATTTGACTTTAACGTGAGTGGGAGTG
Organism: Serranus cabrilla; assembly: GCA_903364295.1. Lineage (NCBI taxonomy): Eukaryota > Metazoa > Chordata > Actinopteri > Perciformes > Serranidae > Serranus > Serranus cabrilla. Next base: position 57,694 of record CAFUXE010001013.1, on the reverse strand, counting down.
ATTTGTGCACGTGCGTGACGTTGTGTGTGTTATTTGACTTTGAATCAAAGTCGGTTAAGCCTTTAATATTTTGAACGTTCATGTTAAACTGACAAGCCCCCCCTGTGAATACTGTACTGTGTATCATTTAGTACAATAGATCCTTATCTTACACTTATCAAATATGATGTCGACGCTGTATGGCTCTAAATCTTCACACTCACTAATCCCATTGTATCCCATAAAGCTGCTTTGATACTAACAGATACTTACATGTGTGTCGAGTCAGGGAAAACACTCCGGGCCCTGTAATTTTGGGGCCAAACCCACGGCGGATGACATAGCAAGTTATAATGAGTGTTTGTGGCCCGGAGCCAGTGTGTATGTGTGTGTTTATGCCCGTAGGAGTACAATTTGAGCAGCCAGGTGGGCACGTCTTAACTTAACCCATTTCTTTGTCATTTTTGTTCCTCCTAAGCCGGCGTGTCCTTAAGAATATCTGACTGTGGCTTCAAAGAGTGGAAATCCACATTGAGAGGCCAAATATGTATCCTTAAGTTGAAAAGATGACTCAAATATGTCTGCCGACGGGTGGGGGGTTGTCATGTCACTGCGCAGCGGGGGAATTGGCAGAGACAGTGATTTGGACTTCAGTCGGCGATGAAGTAGATTGGGATCAGAAATCCTTGGGGAGAGAGAGAGAGAGAGAGAAAGAGAGAGAGAGGTCAGGTAAGAGGGCTATAAAAGCACTCCCTCCTTCACTGAAAACGTGCACGTGTGACAGAAGATTTGCACAGCCGTCCTCCTCTGTCTGTAACTGGTTTGACTGCAGCAGCAAAATGTGTGAACAAGTGTGCTGAGGTAAGTGTTCATTCACACCGTCGGCTGAATGGCTTTTGACAGGGCTTTTTGTCGCACATGTACTCCACTGCACAGCCATGTATTCTTAATGCATGTTTAAATCAAGCTGACACACTGAACTGTTCTTTTTTAGATGACATACTTTCTGTTTTATATCTAAAAGTGTTGGTTATTTTGGCATTTCATGATAAAAAATATCTTGTTTAAGCAGGAGGACTCCGTGAAGATCGACAAAGATGTGGAAGTTTCAGGAAACTTTGGGCTGTTTGTTCCTCCTCTGTTGCTTCGGCCTGACTGAGTGCCGGGTGCTGAAGTTTGTAGTCGCCGTAAGTTTTCTGTTTCTTCCTCTGTGAGTGATTAATAATGATGAAACCCGAGCATAGCTCTGAAATGTCATATTAAGCTGTTCTGCAACGCTTTAACATCACACAGAAGCCACTTTAGATCACATAGGACTGATACGGCTGTACATTGCTGCTGATTACACTGTATTTTTCTGCTCTGCGAGCATTATTATATTTACACATTTATGTGACAAAGGATTACTTTGAGCCTAAACTCCAACAGTGTCAGCCGTATCTCTCCCAGACACTACTGCTCCGCTCATAAACCTCTTTGCATATCTTCCTTGTACACCATACTTCAGTGGTGAATGAAAAAGACAACTGAAGGATTTAAATGAAATCACAGATGTTTTTCCAATGCTGGGACCTCATACATCACACAAATGTGGTTGTGGATTACAAACAATGGTGGAAAGTATCTATAAACATCAAGTCAAATACTTAAGTGTAATTTTGAGGTACTTGTATTTCAGTTTTCTCCTACTTGATCCTTCTACACTTAAGAAGTCAATATTATACTTTTTTGTTTTGAAAATTCAACAGCTTTAGTTACTTTTCAGGTTGAGATTTAACATGAATTTAAAATGATTATGCATATTTAGAAATTAAACCACATAAAACTATATTAAGTAGTTAAAATGAGCCCTACCTTGACTGCAGTAAAATGCTGCTTCCATAAAAAAAAAAATTAATATATTTAGAATATATATAACTATCTGATGGGTTTTGAGTTTTGAATGCAGGACTTTCATGTCTGTTTGTCAATTAAATGCATATTTTTTTGCAAATAATTTATCAAATTTAATACATTTAATTTAGTTAGTTAACACATTTTTTGGAGTGAAGATTAGTTTGGGTTAGTACAGTTAGTGTTCAACCCTATAAGGTGTTTGTAGTGAAAAAGACCAGCTGGAAAATATCAATTATCTCTAAGAGCAAACCATCACTTTGAAGACTTAACTTTGTGGCTTTTTGCATCCAAATTGTTTGTAAAGTTCAAGTCCCTGTGAAGCTAACAGCAGTGAGTCAGACGTGTCCATAATCCAGTTTAATCAACCTGTGTGTCGTGTCACTGCTCGAGAAGTGAGTCCTCAGGTTAATAATACTAACGGAGCAGCTCGAGTGTTTGTGTCATCAGAGTGACTCTTCTGTATCTCAGATCCAGCCTGAACTGTTCAAGATCACAGGTTTCTATTTCTGACTTCTGTCTCAGGGTGGATTTGTTGCTGTAAGTACAGAGTGTAATGACTGGCACAGCCGTGTGGCGTCTCAATCCTTGTGACATAATGTGTTTTGACTTTTTAAGGTATTCCGCCATGGAGATCGATCGCCTATTGAATCATATCCCAGAGATCCTCACGGGGAGGAGGTGTGGGCTCAGGGCTTCGGACAGCTGACAGAGGTACTACGTGTTACTCTGCGTGTGTGTGTGTGTGTGTGTGTGTGTGTGTGTGTGAGATCATTTTATTACAAAGAGCTTTTAGGGGTATAAAGAGTATGAAATCCATCTATTCATCCATTTTCCTGTACAGGGTCGTGGGGGCCTGGAGTACGGTGGCCCTGAGGTGCAAAACACAAAAACATTACAGAAAACACAAAAAATAAAACCAAGGAAAAACAAAGATACAGCAGCATTTTAGAAAACTGATTTGTGAAATATTGTTGTGTTTTCTATTCTTGTTATTGTTGTGTTTTGCACCTCAGGGCCACCGTACTGCAGCGTATTCAAGTATCAACCGGGCAAACCAATCCTCATACAGCGGTTTAATGTAAAACGGTGGATCAGGGTTTAAAATGGAATTACTTGTTTATGTTTCTGCAACAAAACTACTTGACTTGATGACGTTAATCTACATGTTAACTTAAAATACCAACGTTAACTTTTACTTTCTAAATGTACACAAACACCAGTTTCTTATTAGAAAGTTTGACATTTGTTTAACCCATCCACCACTCCTCCTGTCGGCTCTAAACGGCCTTTCTCACTCTTTATACTTCATCACCTCATTCCCGCTTTCCCATATGTATATAATAATAATATATAATACCCATAATATTCACTGTGGCCACCAAATCATTCAAATCTGCACCTCCTGGCTCATAATAATATAGGTAATCTACAAATCAAAGTCGCTATCACTATATAGCTGTAGTAGCATTAGATATGGTATGTTTCAACTTAAAATAGGTTAAAATCTTGATATAGAAGAAAAGCTTGTTGTAGACTTAATTAAATTCCTTCCCACTGTGACATTGTCCTGCTCTCGGGCAATTAGCCGGTTTACAGTGACTAAACTGTTATTTCTGGCTCCGGGAGGCCCCGTAGAACGGCTGAATGTTGTTATTTTATGTAAATAAGTTGAGTTTGACCTTAAATCTGCCAAAACTACAGCGAAAGGTCAGCTTCGACAAAGATTAACAGTGCTGACAATTTTCCTTTCAGCTGGGCATGAAACAACAGTTTGAGCTGGGCAGGTTTCTAAAGAGGCGTTACGGCAACTTTCTCAGCGAGGACTACAACAACAAAGAGGTGAGTGTGTCTATGGACGCAGACATTAATGTGTGAGGGAATTTCATTTTGTTCTGACGTCCCCTGAGTGAGTCTGAGAGCTTCAGTGGCACCTAATGCTGTTGTCACGCGTGCCGTCGGCCCAGCATGAGAAATCATCATGTGTGTGTATTAGCTTTTACAGCATACACTAAGTTAATGAGCATGACTCATATTGGTGATATCACTAGCATGGCTGTGCAGTTTGCTCTAACGTGGGCTAATTTTGCCCCTGGGCTCCATGTAAAGTACAGTTGGCAGCATGCATGTTGGTCTGCATGCTCAGCAAACTGTCATCACGGACATCAGATTTTTTTATATTTTCCTGTCTCTGTTTTCTTTACACTGTCGCATTTTTTTTTTTTATCTCACTCACTCTCTCTCTCTCACCCCTCCCCTCTTTCCCTCTCCTCATCCCTGCATTCAGTCCCCTTCTCCCTCACTTAAATAACATGCAATTACCACGAAAATAACAGCACTTCTCAGTACCTGTCATTGGCGATTTGTCGCCCAAGTCTCTGTCAACTTGTGCCGTACCTTTCCCCGCGCTGCCATGTCTGTTTTAATTTGACAAAAAGGGAGGGGGGAAAAAAAAGAAGCATTCTCGGCATCACAGGAACATCCAACCTTATCAGCGTGATTTACTGTGTGCAAAAACCTGACACAGGGTGACAGAGAGATATAGACGAGCGAAGGCTGATGTCAGAAGAGATCACAGTAAGACGGATCTCTCCCCCCCTCCCTCCCGCATCCATTTGGATCTCTTCTGACTCCCCTCCTCTTCATGTTAAGGGAATACCTCAGTTGACTTGGGAGAAATACAGCTCTCTCATGATACACTGCCGCTTTGCTGGGTGCGTTTATTTTTACATCTTTATTAAATAAAAATAGAAGCATGTGCATTTCCAAGTACATTTCCACTTTCTATAAAAAGTAAGTCTGTCCCATTTGGAGGAACGCAGCAGGAGTCAGTTCCAGGCCGATTACAAACATGCTGCGTGGTGCGTTTGAATCCCATGTTCCTCCATGTCTCCAACAGTTGTACGTGAGAAGCACAGACTACGACCGCACTCTGATGAGCGCGCAGGCCTGCCTTGCCGGGATGTTCCCCCCAACCAGGCGCCCGCCTCCCATCATGCCCCAGTTACTGTGGCGGCCTGTTCCAGTGCACACCATCCCCAGAGTCCAGGACAAGGTGGGCTGCAGAGCCACATAAATATTTCCTTTCACACAGCAGCATCCACACACAGCTGAATAGAAACTTGTACATTTGAGTCTGCTTCTCTGTAGCTCTGTGTTGCAGCCTGTGTTCACCTCAGCTGTGAACCCGCCATGCTGATATTCCCAACTGTTTTAAAGTGTGAACAGGACATATAATTGTGCCCAGAAGACTCACAGTACCTGCAGTAAATGTGCATTATTTCCACTTGTTTTTTTTTCGATTTCTCAAGCTGTTGAAGTCTCCGGGCAAAGATTGTCCAAGGTTCAGAGCGCTGATGACGGAGACGTTTGAGAGCGAGCGCTACCAGAGGTTCCTCAGGGCTCACCAGGTAACCACAGAAGAAGACAGTCATCATAATACACTGTACTGTAACTCAGTAACTGCTCAGTGACGCGAACGACCGACTCACGGCTCAGTTTGTGTTAAACATCACTTTTCTGTGAGTCATGTGCCTGTTAACCACTAAAAACTAGTTTGAGACTCCGTTGTTCTGTTTCTTATCATCAGTTCATCGTTATATAATCAGAGCTGCTGTGAATAATACTTTTCCTCACCTCGGCTGCTTCTTTTCAGCTTATCTGTGCCTTGATTTGTAAATGAACAAACACTGTGAAATGCACATTTGTGTAAAAAAAAAAGGAGAAATATATACTTCACAGTTGGTGGTGCCAATGTTATCAGCACCTCCATTGGACGTGTTAGTTATGCTGTAGACATCATGTCCTCTCAGTGATTTTCTCAGGCACGGTGACTCCAGTGCCTCGAAAAAGCTGCACAGTGCAATTTCTCTCACATTCTCCGAGACGCTAATTAACAGTTTGGATTGAATTAGATTAAGAATTACAATGAAAAGGTTTTAATTAAACTGAGTCCCATGTGCTGCCTATTAAGGTGGAGTTTGAGATCAGGATGGGGCCTCCTGCATTGAATTTTAACACCCTCTGCTGGAGGCACTGTACCTGCAAGTTTGATGCAAGAACCAAAATGGTGCCATTTTTCACTGTGACGTCTGAATTTACAACAACCACTGAATCAATAAGCAATACTAATCCCTACTATTAACCAACTAATGCCTGTAATAAATAGTTATCTTCAAAAACAACCCCCCAAAACATAAAACTGTAATTTAAAGGCACAATAAGTAGGATTTCTTTTATAAAAAGGTAAAGAAACACAAAAAAATCCCTCTCAGTCATCACTTATGACCCACTAGAAGTTTGCAGTGGTGCTGTGTTTTCTCTTTTCCCAGCCAATGCACGCAGGGTGAGCACAGATCTAAGAGAAAGCTACAAAAATGGTGGACAGCACTAAAAACCTACATATATAGTGAGGTAACACCAAGCAAACTAAGCTTGTTTCAAAAAGAGAGTGGATCCGTGTTTAGCTCTCACCCCCTGGTGAGCACCGCAGTCAGGGGGCGTGAGGTTTTTGGTGTTCATTGAGTCGAGGGAAAGGAGGGGGGGGCAACATGCTGTACTGTGTTTACAGTCTGCAAAGGACAAATCCTTTTTTATTCAAACGTAATCCTTGAGAGTGAAAAGTGCTGTACTTAAGTGAAATTGTTAGATACTTTTAAATACCCGATTTCTGACAGCTGGATTTAAATTAAATAACCATGAAATGTTTAAAGATGTATTGTTAATGATAAAACCAGCGGTTTTGAACTTATTTGGTTTTATGAAAGAAACAGTGTCTAGTTTGGACTTCTTGCAAGTTTCAACCTGTTTTTATTAACAATTATTCACATGCAGACACTCCGTCAGGACCTCATGGTGCCACTTTTTGATGGTATCCTTATGCGCCAAACTATGAAGCTTCACCACAGTCACAGTTTTAAAGATGTGGTCAACATTGTGAATTCAAACAAGACTACTTTTGTTAGGTTCAGGAAAAGACCATAGTTTGGGTTGTTAAAATAAGTATATTTATGTTGTAAATTCCCTTTTGAAGCCTGGAGCACTTGCTCTGAGCGTCTAACATTGTTTAAAATGTATTTAATATTAGAGTTAGCTGAAAGTCTGGTGTGTCTCATAAAGATGCTAAAGGATCGTGACAAAGCGTCAGTATTTGAAAACTTGGGAAGGAAATTGGTGTGAAGTTTCAGATGTTACCCTCTGAACAACTCATAGCTTTTCATTAGTAAAGGAATAAAATATTTTACAGAAAAGCAAGTAAAAAAATCATCTCTCGACCCACCAGTTTAATGTGGTGGCCCTCAGAAGGGCCCCAGCCCCCAAGTTGGGAACCACTGGATACTGAATATTTCTTCTTGAATGTAACGTTCTCACTGTTTTCTTCACATCGCAGTACTTTGTTGAGAGACTCTCCAACAACACTGGCTACCCCGTCTCCAAACTGGTCGGCAAAAAAATCTGGCGGGTCTACGACACTCTTACCTGTCAGGTATTTGTACCAACAACACACAGAAACATGATTTAATCACTCCCTGTATTCTGCTTCAGTTACTGATACAAACAGCATGTGCAGAGCAGTGAGAGCCAAACAGAAAGTGGGAAAAGATCTGTCTTCTTCAGCACATCTGTGGAGAGATGGGGAGGGGGGGTTGGTTGGAGCGCGGGGAAATCATTTTTCTACATACAGTAAGACATGAATAGGACAACATATTGAAATGATAATTAAAGCATTATGAGACGGGTGGATTCTAGGCCAGGTTGAATACGCTCATTCACACTTGCAAAATGAGCATCTGTTATCTTCAGACCGGCGCTATAAATAGCCGGGATAATAGCAACGATGAAATACGGCCATTTAAACCCCCTTTGTTGCGATTCATGTGTTGTGTAATGTGATTATTAGCGTGATGCGGCGTAATGAATGTTATTTTTCTTGTGCAGAGGATCCATAACTTGACTCTCCCACGCTGGGCCACCCAAGAAGTTCTGGACACCCTGAAGAGAATTGCATCATTTGAAGTCATGTACAGCATCCTCAGTCACAAGCGGAAGGAGAAGGCCCGGCTCTCGGGAGGTGAGGATCCACATTTGGAGGCACTTCATTTAAAGCGCTGTTGTGAGAAAGAATGTTATTATAATAAAAATGTTGTGACTGCTGGCAGAGGCTTTATTTACGCCTCAGACAGTGTAAAGAGCTGGGCCGGGCTTCCCGAAAGCGTATTAGCACATATGAGCTAATGGGACAAAGATGATTACAAGATGTTTATTAAGGTCAAAACGGTTGTGCTGGTGTCTGGGAAAATTTCATTTGCTGACACTGATGTGCTCATTTGCCAGGGGTGCTGCTCAACGCCATCCTGAGGAATTTCTCCAGGGCTGTAGAGCAAGGGAGCTCCCTCAAATTCATTATGTACTCAGCTGTAAGTTCAACGTTTGGGCACATTTACAATCTATCGTGCAAACTGCCGCATCTCCTCACCTCCTTGGTGTTTCTCATTCCAGCATGACTCGACCCTCATCACCCTCCAGGCAGCTCTGGATGTGTACAACGGCCTTCTTCCTCCTTATGCCGCCTGTCAACTCTTCGAGTTCTACCAGGAGTATGATGGGTAATGACGTCCGGCCTGCTCTTTGCATATTTAATTACACACATCTAGGTCAGATGGCCAAAACACACCACACTTTGAGCATCTGACTGTTTAGCCGCAACAAACCAAATTAACTCTGTCAGACCCACAGAGTAGCCAGGCTGTCAGCGGCTGCAGCTGGCTCTCTTACAGCTAACTCGAGCAAAGATACTGGTATCATGTGAAAAAAATATCCATTGGTACCAACTGCTTCATGCTTGGTTTTTTGCAGTCAGGCATGGCTATTTCCAAAGGGATCTCTTGACCTCTGACCTCAAGATATCTAAATAAAGATGAGTTCTCTGGGTACCTGCAGGCATGCCCTTAAGCTAACCCCATGCAGTATGTAAAAAAACATGCATTTTGCAATGTATATGTGTTTTACTTTGTAGAGTGTATTTGAATATTTCTGCATACTGGGGTCCCAGACAGTCTCGGAAACGCTCAAAGTGTGAAATGAGCTGTTGTGACTTTAGGATAATCACAAGATCTCACTGCAGACCTCGGGGAATTAGAGGATGTGTGGTTTTCTTAGTTATTTGGACAATGAGAGGGTTTCTCCTGCAGAAAAATTAAGTTCTTACAGGAATTCTAAAGTTTTTTTCTACCATGTTGTTCCTCAAGGTCTTGGTGTCTTCATCTGGTATTTTGACAAATCGTATTCATTCTCAAGTGGTCAAAAATCGTTAAAGTTGAACTCAAACTTAAATAATCATGTGTTGTCTTTTAACTTGATCTTTGCTTGTACTGAATGAACTCTCAAGTGGATAAAGGCATCTGCTAAATGAAATTGTAGGATTGTGGTTATATTTTAGCATCAGATCTGTGTAACAAATAGTATCAACCAACAAATTGCCCCAACAATTGAGAAAAATATTTGAGCCTTCACTCTAAACTTAAAAAATCTGGATATATACGGCCAACAAAAGCATAACGTTTTTACACATTTATGTCTAGTACACCTTGACACAGTGCTGAGCACAGTGCTCAGATTAATCTTCAGATGATTTACACCCCCATCTATCTACTGTTGATCTGCTACCTCCCCCCTCCCCTCCCCTAAAAAAAGACAAAAAGGCTCTCTGTGGGTCTCTAAGGGTTAAGTACATTTCTGTGTTCCTTTTCAGTTCGATAGAAATCTGGCCGCCACCCAGGACTGCAATAGCCAAATTATCACATGATACAATCCTATTTACATAACACTTACCACAAGTGTGTGTCATCTCATTGTGCTAATCCTAATAATGCCACAGGTCCTACTCTCTGGAGCTGCATTACCGCAATGACTCCTGGCGGGACCCCTACCCCAACCCCGTGCCAGGATGCAACGGGCTGAACCCCTGCCCACTGCCCATGTTCACAGAGCTGGTGCGGGACGTGGTGACAGAGGACTGGGAGGTTGAGTGCGGGTTCAGGACAAGATTGTCGAGCACAGGTGAAGAAGTTCTGTTCTCATGCTTGCACTGACTTCCATTTCATCCAATATTTTGGCATTGTTAACGCTTCACTGCAATATGTTTATTCCTGTATTCACTTTAGGGAGCAGTGTGGGGGATTTTCAGCACAGACTGTCTGATTTAAAAATATCAAGGCTTCTGGAAATCTTCCAAATGTTCCACATTCACATGTACCTAAACAGGATTGTTGTCTCCCACAGGTGTCATAACAGCTCTTGCAGTTGCCGTGGGTCTCCTGGTAGTGGCGCTGTTGTTCAGCATAGGAGTGGCAATCCACAGGAGGAGAGCGCACTACTCCAGGGAGGTGTAGTGCAGACATCTGTCACACATGTGCCAAAAATACACAGAGGTGCTTCTCTAATTATAATGTGCTATGTATTTTTAATGCTTTAGATCCTGATTGGGTGTGTGGAGGGGCCTGTGAGCTCTTTACTTTTTCTATAAATAATGTTTGTGTGATTCAAAGAATATACATCAAAAGGATTTTAACAGAGAAATAAAACATATTCCAAATAAACATTTTTTTCATAGCAGGCATCGCTAGAGTTTATTAGATATTTATTAGATAGATATATATTAGATCTTGACAGTGTGTACTTTACATTCACTGATCATTCACTGTTTGGCTCACATCATTTCACATTCTTTGCTGTTTGGTTTCTCACTTCTTCTCCGGGTCTGGGGCAACTGTGGGATTACAGGACAGATGATGAGAGTTAGATTTTGTTGCAGTAAGCCCACATTGAATGGCAGAGTATTGTGTTTTATATCCACATTCAAACAATTCAATTCTGTTGCAGCTGTCACTGTAAACACACTCAGCTTTCAGCTTTGACTGTGTATCACATAGTCAAACTGGTCACCTTATATACTGTCATCTTGGTGGATGCTTGATTCTGACTGGCTGCAGGGCTTCCATTTAATCTTTTGAAGCTTGCTAGCATAACGTTAGCTTTCTGGCTAGCTGAACTGAAAGGTTCAGTGAGCTGAGCAGCTAAAGGTTTTCATTGTATAAGAAACTTATGAGGTGGTAATTATTGTTTCATCACCCCAAGAGAGTTATAGCTTGTAAAAAACTAGATTTTTTGATAACAAAATGCCCAAAAAATATAAATTGATAAAAAATGTTTCTTTGGAAAATGACTGTGGTATAAACAGGATAATGAATAGATGTCTATTATCAGGAATTCATGTAAATGGGGACTCCAGAATCGTCCGACGCACAGCGGAGGTTGCCCCCCTTATGTAAACGTCTGTATTCCACACAACATAAATGACCAAATGACCAATGCTCCCCCTCCTCCCCTCTCATCCCCCCTTTATTCTTACGTCGGACGTCCAGGTGGCACTCCACTTCGTCCTTGCCCAGCTCATTGACAGCCATGCAGGTGTATTTGCCTCCATCAAAGGTGCCTGGCTTGCGAATGTTGAGGGTCAGGACTCCCTGGTTGTTCCTCATCAAGTACTTGGGATCCTCACCGATGATCATCTTGTTCTTCATCCAGACAATCTTTGGCTAAAATGTAAAAAAAAAAAAAAGTCAAATTAATGAATAATTAGGTGCAGCAGAAACCTGGAAATAGGTGAGCAAGAAATATGAACCAAATGCCGAAAACTGCAGTTCATCAACTGGCCACTTGAGGCTGGCTCCAAAAGCGAGTCAATCTCCATAGACCCACATGTTAAAATACCCAACTTTCCAGCAGAAATCAACATTTTACAGACTAGCGGTATTTTTTTTATATAACACCCATATTTAAATAATATGAAAGCTTAATATTATGCATAATTAGGGCCTGGCTGCACAGAGTGACAGGTGGGTGCTTTCTCAGGTGGTGTGTTTAAGCAGCCAGCCTTCTCAGACACACTCCACCTCAGCCTATTTTTGGATTAGCTGGGAGTTGGGAGGAGTCATGCACTGCCAAGATGACGACAGCCACCCAAATTAAGCTTCATTTTAGAAACATATGAGTGATGTGTCGCAGATTATGCCCATATATTTTATAGTCTATGAATAAATGTAATTCTTAGATTGCAGAAATAAAAAATCTTTTTATGTAACGTCTACTGTCGGCAGATATAAGTCCGTCCTAGAGGACGTCAGGCTTTATTTTGCTTATGAGAATCGGCACTGTCAGCCTCCTCCTGTGACTCACGCTCCACAGGCTATTTTAACATGCATGTTTACCTTGGGGAAGCCTTTGACGGCACAGCTGATGGCAGTGCTGTAACCGGCCACCACGATTCTGTCAACCAGGGGCTGAGTAAACTTGGGCACACAGTTCATGTCTTTCTCCTTGTAGGGCTTTTGTTTATGCTCCAGGCCTATGGAGAAGGGTGGGAGAGTGCAGGCACACATAGTCAACCCCTATAAATCAGAGCAGAAATGTGGCACATTTTACTCGACATCTCCAAAGCAATCCACACACTCTACTGTACGCACCTGTCTTGGAAATGACGGCCGTGTTCTTGCCCATGCGCGGCTCCTCGCTCAGGCCGCAGAGGTTTTCACTGTAGACGCGGAACATGTATTCGTTGCCCATGATCAGATCTGAAGCTGTGCAGTTTGTCCGTCTGTTGTGCTCATAAATAGTGAACCATTCCTGGAGTGGGAAACGGTGATATTGAGCATAAAGAATACGTGTCAAACACTGGCTGGAGGTTTTCTAAGCATCACTGAGCTGCAGGATCTAAATATATGTTGTGGTCTTGATGATCTACTGTAGGTTTGAGACACTAGCCCCTCCTTGTCTCTCACCTTAGTCTTCATGTCTGCCTTCTGGATGGTGTATCCAGTGATCTCAGTGTTGCCATCGTCCTTGGGGGGATCCCACTCCAGTGCTGCATTGAAGCCCCAAACGTCTGTCACCTTCACGTTCAGAGGAGGTCCAGGTTTATCTGAAGGGTTTAAGATATAAGATGTCAGATATCCGATATATTTAAGTTGTGTGATGAATTTGGGGTAGTCCAAGGTATGAGAATCAAAATTTCAACATTTCCAGTTGCAGACAAACCATACCAACAATCCTGATGACAACGTTGGCTCTGTCCTCCATGTTCTCGATCTTTAGCACCAGCTCATATGTTCCAGAGTGCTCTCTCTCTGCTGAGCGGATGAACAGGATGCTGTCCACATTTGAGTTACGGACACTGACCATCTTCTCATCAAGGGGTTGACCATCCTTGAACCAGGTTGCGACAGGGCGTGGTTTACCCTATGGAACCCGAAAATGTCCCATTATTCATAATGAAAAGGAGATGATTGTCAAAATATAGTGCTTGGTGGGCAAGATCCTCACAAAACAGAAACCACTGTGTATGTTAAATGTTACAGGAAAAGGAGAATCAGCTTTTCTTCAGAGTGTTCCTCACTAAGTTAAGCTGGGTCATGAAAAGGGCACTCATACAGTGTAAAATAATAAAGTGAATATAAAGTAATAATAAAATTAGGCCTTGGTCAATAAAAGAGCACACCATCAGTTTAGAAAAATACCAAAATGAATGCAACAGAATCAGGCATCAGCTCTTTTTTATTCAGTGCAGCTCCCTCTGGAGCCACAAAAGGCTCCATACAACTGTTCCATAGACACAGTGGTACTCTCCAAAAACCTGTTAAAGACCCCCTTTAAATAAATAATGCCTATATTTGTGATAGTCTAAGTATGTACTAATTTCCCACTTGTGTATATTTTAGTACACATGAACACACGGCTTGTTTCTAACCTGGAAGGGGACAGTCAGGTTGATCTTTTCTCCTACTTTCCTGATGTACTTTGTTCTCAGGTCACGAGGAAGGCGGATCTTAGGATGCTCTGAAGTAGCAAAAGACATCTTATTAAAGTACACGATGATAGGATTAAGCTTTTGTGTGTACAAGCTATAACATACACTCAAATCCTTGCACCAAATAAGAGATATAATCCGTAAAATATGTTTACAAATGCTCTTTGACTCGTGTCTGTTCACATCTAACCCTGACTGACTCACCCATGATTTCACGGATGGTGACGGGCTGTCCCAGCGTAGCTGGAGGACTGCGTCCAGCGATGTTTACTGCCACCACCCTGAAGTTGATCTTCTCTCCCACGGGGAGGCCACGCACCACAAATCCCTGCTTCTCACAAAGGTCCTGGTTTGCCACCACCCACTCAGTGTCTGAAATAAAAGAAAATTACATGCAGTAAATCACAGCGAGTGGGATTTGAATCTTGTTCCTTGTTCATTCTTTTGTGCTCTTTTTTTTACATATATTCATCTAGATTTTATCAAAGATGTAATTCCTTTATTTGGTCCATGACTGTCGACTTAAGTTATAATTTGAGTTACATTTCCATGAATATTTAACACAGTTTGGTCTCATCACCTCCTTCCTTGCAGTATTCAATAACGTAGCCGTCCAGGCCCCCGGCCCCGATCTTCTCCGGGGCGAGCCACTTCAGGGTGCATGTGCTGTCAGTCACATCATGCACCGACAGACGCATTGGCTCACTGGTTGGAGCTGAAGGTGACAGAAAGAGACACTCAAGAGAATCACTGGGTAGACAAAAGGACACAGGGAAAGATGGAGGAAAGATTGGCTGAGATACGTACCAATAGGCATGAAGGGTTTGGAGCTGATACTTGGCGGAGACATGCCAATGCTGTTGATAGCATACACCCTCATCTCATACAGAACACCTTCAATCATCCTCTTAGCCTCGTATGTAGTCGATTCATAAACGTCAAAGTTGAGCTTTGTCCATCTGGAGGAGCCTTTCTTCTTCCTCTCCATGAGATAACCTGACGGAGGAAAAACAGAGAAACCATAAAAAATGGCGGAATAGCACTATAAGACACAGAAATCTTTTTTAAAAAGTGTTTATATGTAATATGCCTCGTCGATTAAATATAAAAAGTCAAAATTCATCCTTTACCTTTGAGTTTTGCACCGCCATCAAATGCAGGAGGATCCCAAATGATGTTGGCACAGTCCTCTCCCACTGATGTGCATTTGACATTCTCAGGGGGGTCGGGCACGTCTAAAAAACAAGTTTACAGTTAGTTTTTAACATAGAGAAAAGTTTAATGCAGATCTATTATGCCAATTAGCATCATAATTGTTTTTTCGATTTCAAAATGCTTAAATAATCTCATGTTCTCTCACCCAAGCTCAGTTTTTAAGCCTGTCTCTTTAAGGGTCCCTCCCAAAAAATCAAAGTCTGCTCTGATTGGTCAGTATCCAGGTTCAGGCTGTGGTTAATGACTGTAACAGCACTGTAGCGCCCCTTTCTAGCTTTATAGTGTAAAGTTGTGAACTCACAACCTTATAGAAATCCCTAAGGTAATTTAAAGGCGCAGCATTTGCTTTTCACTTGATCGTTCTGATACTTTCATAGTATCTACATAGCAGTATGAGCTATTTTAAATAATTACGTGCAATACATTGGAGCCCTGGACATGAAATGAAGTCAATGAAGAAAACTGCAGTTCCTCAAATGGCCACTTGAGGCACGCTCCAAAAGTGGATCAATCTCGATCAATCGAACTTATGTAAAAATTATAGTATTACGTGTCTGTCTATAAAAACTATGACATTCACTCAAATTCTAGCACCGTATAAGAGATATAATCAATAAAATAGGTTTACAAATGCTCTTTGACTCGTGTCTGTTCACTTTGAAAACTGGTGAATTTTAAACAACGTAACAATAAGTCCCTCACTCACCCACAATCTTCACAAACAGCATGGCCTTGTCCTCTCCAGCAGGGTTGGTGACACAGATGGTGTAGTTGCCCTCATCCTCCCTCTCCGCCCCCTCAATGACGAAGCAGCTCAAGTCCTTCCTGGCCTCCACCCTGACGCGCCCCTCTGTGTCTGAAATTGGCTGACGGTAAAAAGAACGACCACACAAGAAGGATGAAATCACAAAAAGGTATGTACACGTGTCGCTGTAATAACACTGAATGAGGGTGGATGTAGCCTGTGTGGCTTTGGGGCTTTTGCCAATCAGAAGGCCCTTTATGAGCCATCTGAGTTGACCAGAATGACATTTTGGCAGCACTTGGGCTTACCAAATACAGAATAAAAAGCCTGGGATTGTCCCAGACATATCTCTTCACTGAAAAAGGGCACTTTGCCACCAAAAAAAAAATCAGGGACAGCCTCTTTCTTTTGTGCCCCTTACTGCCTGCGGACACAGGAACTCCTGCTCGTTGGGTCAAATCTCAACAGAACAGCAGTTTTATTTTGTGTTGAGGCAGCATTTCATTGAAGCCCAGTGAAAAGAGACAATAAGGGAGAAGAGCAATTAGAAAAAAAACTCGGCCATACTGCACATGCAGGTTAGGCTGACCTTTTAGTGACCCCCTGTTACATCCTTACCTGATCTCCCTTAGACCAAACACAGGTGGGTGCCGGCTCTCCTGTGATCTCCACATCCAGACGGAGCTTGTTGCCTGCCACCACAATGATGGTGTTTTGGGAGACCATGTTTCCGGTGGTGTCCAGGTGGATCTTTGGAGGATCTAGTTTACATATAAAGAGAGATTATGTTGAAGTGGATTTTTGATTTGAGAACTTTTATGTCAAGTGAGATCATTTAACTCTACCTACCTTGTCTGGGCACGTAGTCGATCTTAATTTCTGTGTTGAGAGAAAAGAGAAGTTGACGTTAATATGTTGGCTGATGAATGCATCCATGAGAGCACTTGTGCAATTATTTCCTCTGTCTCACCCAAGAAGTTGAGTTTGGCGGAAAGTGACAGAGCATATCCATCTGGAACAAATGTGTAGTCTCCAGCATCCTCTGGTTTCACATCATCAATAGTCAGTCGATGAAACCTGAAATAAGCACCAGTGGAGATGTGATAAAGTATTTATTTGGTCTCCGGTTATGTCCAATAAATGCTTTTGAATCTGTACATATGTCCTTGTACCTTCCAATATGACTCATTTTGATGCGCTCGGTTGGCAGGACCTCCACACCGTCTTTGAACCACTTTCCTGTGACCTTGTCATCAGACACCTCACACTTGAACATCGCCTGGTCTGTTGCCCTGACTGTCAGATCAGCAATGTCCTGCAACACCTCCAGTTCCTTTTCTGAAGAAGAAACCAGCAGAAAGAAGAGCGTGTGAAGGTAAGGGGGGAAAAGGGAGGATAGGGTTCATGATGGCGACATCTTGACACCCACTGCCAAGACTTGTTAGTTTGTTTGTAAAGAGAGGCGTTAAGCCCTGAGGCCAGCAGTTAGATTCAGCTGCATCCTCAGCACTGCATTTAAATGACAGCGAACCCAGACTAAATATAGTAAATCTATATAAAATACACAGTGAATCTCTTTTTAACAAACCACAGTAAAAAGAACTACTGAGCAATTATGAGGTTTTACTTTCAAATGTGTTACAAACCCCACAGGAAAAAATAGAATACAATATTTTCTGGTGGTACCTTCCACCTCCAGCTCTCCCTTGGTGTGACCCCCGTTTGTCCAGGCGTGGTACATTCCGATGTCATCCAGCGTGGCCTCCTGGATGATCAGCGTGTGCTTCTTTCCGTCTTTCTTGAAGCGATACTTTGAGTCTTTTTTGTCTTTGGAAAGCTCAATATCCTCAAAGTACCTGGAAAAGAGTACACAATGATGCTACAGCTTAATGTTTAATGATAAATAGTAAAAGTGAGCATATACATTATGTGAGTATCATGTAAATTTCCATTGAAATACTGCTAAAAATGGCATAAATGGGAAAAAATGTAAATAAGGGATACAAGTTTTAATTCATGAAATCATAAGTACACACACAAACACTGACTGACCCACCCAGATACATTTTCAATGACTTGTGAATTTATTTGAAGGGTCCTCATTTTTTTTGTCCCCATACTGTCAGAGGTCCCTATGATCCCTCTGGTGGAGTAATGTGGTGAAAACAAGCACCCGTGTACAAACACACACACATAAAACATCTTAAAATGTGACAACCCTCATTAATGTTCATCTATCACTTCTCATTGTACTGATTACTACTAACACATTTATCTATTCCTCAACCATTAATTATACTAGCAAAGACACATTGTGCCACAAAGAAATCATTCCAATCACAAAAAAAAATCAAAGGAAAATCAAAAAAACAAAAAGCAAACAATTTTTGCTGGAAGTAGACTTTGTCAAGTATTCATTGCAGAAATCAGTATTTGTGGCTACAGGTCAGTTATGAACATGAATGCATATATAAATGCATATACTGTGGAGGACCTTTTCCTTACAAGCCCGCCCCCTGATTAGTTTCACCTGTGTCTCATTATCTGTGTATTTACAGCTCATGTGTTCTTCCGCTTGTCGTCTTTGTTCCTCTGACCAGCGTACCAGCTCTCCCTTTGTTACCAGCCTCTGTATGTATTGACCCTGCTTTATGTTTATGGATCTTGCCTTTTTTTCTTTGTTCACGCTGACTGCCTTACCGTGTACTGACCAAAGCTGAATTATGAGTTTTTTTTAAACTGTTCGACCAAGTCTGAGTTGTGTATTTTGATGTGGAGTTAAAGTCATGGCCTTAGATTGAGCCCATATTCCCAAATTACAGATATACTGACCACATGACGTGAGCGCCCTCCTCTGACACCTCAATCTCAAACTCCACTCTCTCTCCAACCACCACGTGATAGTCATCCATCAGCTTGGTGATGGTCACAGGGGGCTCTGGGAAGAGCAAAGTCATCAAATTCATAAAGTCAATGTTAATGATGTAGACACACATACACACATTCATATGAACTATGACAGCTTTTTACTGCTGATAAACTGTCAGAAAGGAAAAGATGCTGCACCTTTGACAAACACTTCTGTGAAACACTTGTCATCGCCAACCACGCACTCATAGGCAGCATCATCAGCCAGGCTCGTCCTATTGATGGTAAGTGTTCTGACATTCCCGTTTGCCTCCATGAGGTACCTTGAAAAGTGACAAGTAGATGAAGTCAGTGACATGTTTTACTACCAATGTCTGAAATCTTTATGTCAAATTCTGCTGCCAGTGGTTTCTTAATTAAAACAAAGGACAGAGTGTGGCGAAGCCGAATTAACTGCAGAGATCTCAGAAGTTTGTAAAACAAACACTTGTGACTAAATCTGCTAAAAACATTAAATAAAGCAGCTTCACGTTAAAAATCTGTTTCTCAGATGCTGTTTGGTGGACAGAAGATGTCTCAGTGGGACTGCGTGCTGAACATTTTTCCTCAACTTGTTTCTCTGATAACTTAAGATCCAGACGTCTATTGGCTTAAATCCCCCATCTGGTTAAACATATATATATAGTTATACTATGCTGAATTTTTCTAGAAAGTAATGTATAGACTCATACAAAAATAATACATTTTCATGTCTTATCCATTGGAAGTTTGTGTCAGTATCGAAAACCTCTACATTTATTAAACTTTTCTCTTAATTTTGCTGCATCTGTGATGTTTCTGGGCGTCACCATATGGTCACAAAGCTATGAAAAAAGTAGTCACAGTGCTGAAAAGCCATTCCTATAACGAGAGTGAATCTGGGAATGGCTTATTCCTCCGTGGAATGTGACGTGATTGACAGGCAACCAAATGGAATTAACTTTAATGGGTTTGGAAATTGCTGAAAACATTTGGGATTATGTGAGTTCAGGGGGTGATACTGGCATTTATTTTTGAAAGAATTGGATTATGAAGACCCATCGTATGCATTTCAGTTTTCACCTGAGCCATATATTTCTCTGGGGAGTGGCTATCTGCATTAGTTTACATGCAGGAATAAGATGTCTTGACAGTGGGACTTGCCTCACCCTATGGGGGGCTCCTGATGACCGCCTAAAAATAAAACGTGTCGATGGCAGCATCGACTCTGAGTATGACTTTGTGCCTCGGATAATTTTAGCACGGTATTTTTAAAACACTGCCCGTCAAGTCCATCTTAGCTTGATGATTAATGTGATACAGCCTACTGTCTAATTAGGCAGAACATGAAGTTCAGCTCGGTGAAAAGCGACACCAGCAGTAACTAGTCTGTGTGAACTAACGATAATAAGTGTATGTGTGTGGTTATGCTTTTGAGCATGTACTTGGCTGAGGGTTTGATCTCCTGGCCGTTCTTCAACCATTTGACCTGGACGTCGGGATCGACCACCTCACACCTCAGGACAATCTTCTTGCCCTTTTCCACCGAGTAGCAAGATTCAAGCCTTTTCAGGAAAGCTGGGGTTGCAGGCAGAATGGAAAAAAGAAAAAAGAATGAGCAACTCATCAGCTCCAAAAAATCTCCCGTCTCTTATTTCCTCTGCCCAGCTTCATGATGCCTTCCTTGCCTTCTGTCCTCCCCCGCTGCTTCACCTCCTAATCCATTCCCTCCTCTACCTCTCCCCCTCTCTTCACCTCCTGACCCGACTTACCCTCGCTATGCTTGGGCTCGACCACCTTCATCTTCTTGAGACGTTTCAGCATGCCCCTCAGGTCAGTGATGCCATACTCAAAGGCGATTTTCTCATACTCGCTCGGGTGGGCATTCTTAAGCAATTCCCACACGTCGATTGGTGGTTCCTCCTTTTCGGGCTTCTTTTTCCTGTCAATCAAGGCAAAGGGATATGCATGGAGTTGGAGACTGGAGAACCATAAATGTTTTGTTTCTGAGTCATAAAAAATCTCAGTTTCTCACCTCTTAGTAGCTTTCAGCAGAGCACTGAAATCCAGATCTCCGTCATCCTCTCCACCATCTCTGCATGTATGGAAACGGATATAAAGTGTAGCCAGGATCAGGCATATGGCACATTAAATCAACAATACTGTCATATACCCCCCGTGCAGAAACACATATTCTCTCACACACATTATAAATAGTCTACATTTGCTTTTTCCCTCCCTAGTATTCTCACATACATGCACACAGGCTGAATTGCAACCCCCGCCCCCAGTGCCCTTACGCTCTCTTGAAGGCAGACAAAATATCAGCCTGGTTGTCCTGCTGCGCAGCTGTAACGAGAGAAGTTGCAGAGAGCGCACATTAGGCCAGGATCAAATCAAAACATCAGCACGTATGGAATCCGTGGCAGCCTCCACAGGCCTCAGAGTCCGTTTTCACTCACCCTCAACACTGATCTCAAAGGTGGAGCTGTCACACTTGTCTTTGGCCGTCACCTCGCACCTATAGCCCCCAGCATCTCCAGCAACCACTTTGATGATCTTCATCTCATAAGTATAGATCTGTAAGAGGGGGAAATATAACTTAAGGACGTCATAGTTATTTCAAAAGGGGAATGATGAGCTTAACGGTCCAACACACACCTTAGTATTCCTGTCGTACGTTTCCTTGAACTGCATGTGTTTTCCAGCCTTGCTGCCAAGATCCATCCACTTGCCCTTCAGCCATTTCATGGTGGGTTTTCTTGTCAGGGTGGTGGAGTCAACCCTGGCAATGAAAGTAATATCCCCACCTGCCATGCAAAAACAGCAATTAATTCATGTAACGTTGCGTAAACACATTGTGGATTCCTACTGCTCCCTGTCACATGTTCCTGTTTCTGACCTGCAACAGCGACGACATTCTCCGGTGGTTTCTCCACGAAGAGCCCGGTGAGCTCCGCCGATCCAACCTCTGGAAACACGGAGACAAAAATTAATGGATTTACTCACCTTTACTTAAAAAAAAAGGAAAGAAACCTTAAATGGGATTGAAAACGTCCCCAGTGTGCAACAAATGCAAGTGCAAAGGACAGTGAAATGCTCAGACATTTTCACTAACAACCATAAAAAAATTGGGAATCACATGTGCAAACACAGACTGTGTACATAAAGTATACTGGAATCACAGCAAACACTAAATAATAAGCAGCATACAGCTTGAAGACAGAAGTATGACAACAAAACAGTTTCGGCAAACATGTACAACATAAAAATAGCAAACAATGCTGCATATATTTGTTTAGCTCTAGCTGAAAGTTACCGTTACCAGATGTTGCTCCTATAAGTTCTTATATGAGTGCATCAAATGATCGATCACTCTTAATAAGGCATTGTTCTTTGTTAGTTAAAGGCACACTATGCAGGAATTTTCACTAATTGTTTTTAAATCGCTACATTCAACAATGCAGATCCTCTCTGGCTCTACGAAAGGGAAATCAAACCCAAAATTTTTTGAGCTTGACTGCCTGTCAATTTTCCATATTTCCTGAGCAAAACATCACAAACACAGCAAGATTAAAGAAAAGTGAAAATACAGTCAGAGGGCCGAGTCTTAAGAATCAATAAGATATGCTTAAGTCTGTAAACTGTTAACAAGTTTCTTATACATGTTTATAACAATAGACTTGTTTATGATGATTATTAGCTCTCATATAGTCTTGTTAACACTTAATAATGCTAATTAACATCGTATATAATGGCTATAAGGAGGCTATCACCAATTAACTAAGTCGTAGTACAAGGACCTCAATGTAAAGTATAAATGATAACGTGTTTGTAGTTTATCATAAATATAATTACTTCCTGCAGTTGATTTTTACACAATAACCATGTCTTGGCTTTGGCTTTTAATATTTAAAGTATTTTTGTATTATGGTTTGTCAAAAAAGCTTTTTTCATAAAAGTAAATTACTTCATAATGAGTTATGGGGTTTGAATTCCATGGTAACGACAAACAAAAAACGTCTATTGTAAATGCACATCTTGACTCTGTTTGATATCAACCTGTACGTGCAGTACCAAAAGAATTACAACAAATCAGACATTGAACGTATATATGAAATGCTTCAGAACACAAAATCATCTGACCGGTGAAACACAGCTCCAAACACATACACGGACAAAAGGGCAACGTGGATGTGTTTCATGTTTTCAGGCAAGCAAAAGTTCCAATGACACATAATCACTTCAGCAACGTATCGTAACCAATTACAACGTCAAAAATGTGCTAATGAAGTCTTGACTGAGCTAAATATAAAACGTCTAGCGAGTGCACCTGTTGACCTTCATACATCACCCCTTACTACCCGTATCAAAGATCTGGCCCCCAAGGTGCAAAACAGTAAACAATGCATATTCTCCATTAACATTAGCATGGAAGTAAAGTGATACGATACAGTCACCGCTTAGCTTTATATACTCAAAGAAATCCATCGGCTTATGCTTGACATCTTCTTTTGGCATGATATTCGACTAACACAGAACGCATACTGTGGGATGCATACATCTGCATTTCATAACATCACATTTGCATGCAGAAGTTGGTCACAGTCATCACTGTGCCTCCAGCTCGCCCTTACCCTCCTCTGCAGGCTGTGCCTTGGCTGGGAAAAACAAACATCCCCGTTTAACATATGGAAGTATAACGATTAGCGGTTATACTGTGCCATAAGTTGGTGTCAACTCTCGAGGTAAAACAAGGCAAGTGAACGGCAATTACAGAATGATTATTCTGTAGAATTATTACATTAATACACCACACAGTGAAATGCAATCCAAAAAAAAAATTGTGACTGTTATCACTCAGAACAGAAAGTAATCAAATGTGTTGATTACTGCGCTTTTAATCACCAAACTTGTGATGAATTGAAATCACTACGATTACTTCTTTTGGACTGATATTGCAAGGCTGCTTGTCACAAAGGAGGCAATTACTTCACCCCATACGGAGCATGTGCACCCCAGGCCACTTAAGTAAGCCACTGAAGTGTGGCTTGAAAGACGTTTTGTTTATTATTTTTTGTTTAGGGCATTGACGTGTTCGGAATTTAATAATTTGTCTTGAAGTTTGACACATTTCCCTCTCAAGATACCCTGAGCAAGAACTGCGCTTATGCTCTTATAACATTCAAAACGTTTCCAACACTGGTGCAAAAAGTGCCCCGAAACAGTCGCGGTAGGCCAAGTGATGATAATCCCACCCCCACGCAGTGAACCCCCACGGATATGGCCTTGAACCGCCTTGGTATGATAAGCACTTCCCACGCAGAACTCCGCTGTAATAGACACACTGACGGAAAACTCAGCGGGTGCTATTCCCACTCAGGACTGGGGATCAAACAAATGGAAGATATGATAAAACAAATGAGCATCAATGGCTTCAGTGTATGAACTACAAATATCCTCCCAAAAGGTGTAAATAATTCCTTGTCTTTGAAATCACATCCCCAGAGTTACTAACCACGGTTTCATTCACCGTAGGTAAAAGGCAGATTTGTTTAAGCCTGTTCCCATGGCTAAAATTGGAGAAGGAAGCCCTGGCATCTCGACTAGTTCTGAGGTCTCCTAAGGTTTCCCTCTGAACTTTCCTCAGCTGCTGTCTTTGGATTAACCCTAGCATGCTAGCCATGCTACCATCCAGCTACAATGTTGAATTAAATCTCCTCACCATGTATAATTATCATTTTGCTGAACCTAGCTTGCCCAAGTGAAACCGTGCTCCGTTGTGGGAGGCACATGGCTGATAGTGACAACCACAAGGTGTTTCTATTGTGCCGTCTCTCCTCTTTTTACTGCTTTGTTTCATGCTCCAGTTTCCCCCTAATCATGCTCTGCCACTGTGCCGACTTTTCTTTACACTGTATGTGTCACATGCTGAGCCGAGCTCCGTCTGAAACATCTGCAGAACAGTGTACTCGTCTTCCCTCTGGGCAACTGGAGCTACTGTACCGTCTGTCTTGCACAGTCCAGCACTCACTGATGGGCATTCAGGACGATGAAAGATGCACTCTTAAATGCTAAAAAGAGATTAAAGAGAAAGGAAGAAGCCTTTCACAGGAGCCATTCTGCAGGGAATTTATGGCTGTGACATCCAGGGCAGTACCCAGACTTAACATTTAATGACCCTGGCTCCTTGACCACTCTCTTTGCTCTGCAGGCTGTATTTCAAGGCAGGCTTAGGTCTCGAGCCAACAGCCTCAAGATAGCACCCTGGTTATGAGGACACAAAGCAGCCTCGTCACCTTAGCAGGGTGCTCACGTCTTCCCTGTATACCTAAAAGTCTTGCAATAATGGCCAAGTAGCCTCAAAAGGAAGCAGCCATCGTGGACAATGCTGCAGTATGCTGCAGACCTCTCCTCAACAATGGACGATATGCACTGAACAGGAGGTGATGGACTTCTCAGCTAACGGTAGCACTGCTGGTTAAGTGACAGCCAGGTGTCCAAGTGTGGAAAAGACAGACTCCCCTCAGGTTCAGCAGGTACAGGACCTTCCACATACATGTTGAAGGACACCAGGAGGATTGAGCAGCTTTCAGCTCCCTGATGTCTTGGCACATCTATAACCCCTTTCCATCCAATCTACTCCTAATCAGTCTGGACGGAGCAACACGTCCAGCACGTCTCTCTGGAAGCTAAAAGTCCAAGTTCCCCTGAGGTTCAAGTTCAAGTCCCTCTGAATGACCATGGCAGACCTGGGCAGCTTTGAAACATGAATACATGCTCTTGAATTTCACTCGTAAAACCTGAATTGTGGTGCAACCACAACATGACCATGATGGTGTATTTAGCCAACCATCTACAGGCATTTGGCCTTCAGATAAAGCAGATCCACTGCTCAGTGTGTCACTTCCTTGCACACTTTGATGTGCCATGGTATCTTGGATGACCTCACTGCTTAATATTAATAAAAGTGTCACCCAATCAGATGACAGTCGGTATGTCAGCAGCAACAGCTGCCATTGTTCCACGATGACTGTTACACATAAAGCACAGCTGTGTTTCCACTCTCGTTGTTTAAATTGCCAGCGGGACAGAGGCAAAAGAGAGCTGGTATCATAACTCACAGATGGGATGGGCAGCACTCTTCACATGGGGAGAGGAATTCTGGATTGGTGAGAGAAGATAAACAGCATAATTTGTGTACCAGCAGTAGAGGACACAGGTGAATGAGACATGGATGGCGTTGTGCACTAAACTGCAAATGAGACCACTTTAGTGAGCTCTTGTTTTGTCTTTGACACAGACGTGGATCTGGTGAGTTGTAGGCCTGAGGTGTGGCTTATTCTGGGGGTAACTGCTGCACAGCTGCGAGAAGCTGCAGGCTCTGAGGGGGAGTTTTAGCAGGGATTTTCACAGGATATGTAGGATATGAGTGCTGAAGCAAGCAGAGCCACCCTGCATACTTATATTACATTTTACATTCAGGATCTCTCTAGCTGCTAGTGGCAGAGAGAGATTCTTTTAAACAAGACAAACTGTCTTTGTCTTTCGTAATACAGTGTAAAAAAATATTTAAAGTCCTATAGAGCAAAGTAGGAACCGTGTTTTTGCCGTTTGAACAATATGTCATGCAATAATTCCAGTCCAAATTGAAGTAGTCTAAAAGATTTCAAATACTACTAGATACCTAGGTGCTAGATAGTCCCAGGTCTAGTTAACACTTTATATATTATGTGACATCTAACTCGCACATAATACCAAACCTATACACAATGTTACAACACTCAAACCATACTTTTGGAAGAGCAAAAGTAAATGTATAAATGGACACATCACTATAAATGTTGCTCTTTCCTTACCATCCCCATCAGCGTCTGAATCTGTTGCAGACAAGGAAGCAAACTTAACTGAAGAAAGCAGCTAGGAAGCTTGTTGCACAAAAGATGACGTACAGTTGCAACGGAAGCCGATAAATAAACGGAAGCACCATGCACCGTCATATTTCATTAAAAAAAGTGTCTTCCTTTGACATGTTACTGCATGCAAAAATATACATATTACAATACAATACACTTTCAGTAGAAACAGATAAAAAAAACAGGACATGAAATAGAGTAAAAGCTTTAAAACCAGAAATACAACAATACATTATAAAACTGAACATGTTGCACCAACCAAAGTTAAATCCACTCATACCATATACTGTACAGTATATGTAGATATCAGTCCAGTGATGACAAGCAACATAATGCATTTAAAGTGACATATATACGCCTGTTATTTATTTCATAGCACCATAGCAATCACTGACAATCATAGGTGTGCATTACTATTTTATTTGAATAAAAAACATTCACTAGAACTCATGTATTTTTGAGGTGTTCAGAAAATACATGTGAAATGTTATGCAGGTCAACTGAGACCCACCAGAAGGACCTTTGAAAATAAGACATACAAGTCGTGCAGATTCTGTAATTTCCACACAGAGTGACCCATGTATGCACTCCTATGTGAATACATTATACGGATTATATAGTCGGACCAGGACATTCAGAGTGCAGGATTTGCTCCTTACCTCCATCTGCGGGGGGTAGTTCTAAGAAAAATGAATACAAAAATGAGCTCCCAATATATAATTATTCACTATATGTAGTTATAAGCTGAGGAGAAAGTTGATAGAAAGTGTTTATTATTCCTGATGCTAAGCGGTGCCTACCATCTTGCTCTGGCTGCGGTTCAGCTGGGCGGGTAAAAATCATGGTTAAGTGATCGGGAACAGAGAAATGATGAGACCTGGACAACGTTCAATTGGGAGCAACTCCGGATAAACTCAACCGAAACACATAAACAGAGAAGACTTGCTCACTCTTCACATGCCTGCAGTGAAATGTGACCCAAAGGTCATTGTGAGAGTTCACAGATGTGGAAAATGCATCCAGTTGCAGTCAGTCAGCGTATAAAATCCATTAAAATCAACACAGATGGCTTGTCTCCTCTGCTTCATACATATGGATCATTCCTGTATGATACATGTCCAACATGCTAAGTATGTTGTTGTTTTTTTTAAAAACACGCCAACAAGGAAACAAGAACATTAATTCCCATCAGACTCATTAGCACACAACAACAAAACAGGAGGAAATGGAACGACATAATGCTGTGCTACACATTATGCGCAGAGTGCATGACATCACTGATTTCTGACATTAGATCAAGGAAATAAAGTCCACACACTCGGGATGTACCACATGTGACGCATGCTGTAGGCTGGCGAAGAAATGCAAACACGGCGAGTCAAAGTGGCATAATAATCGCATTATCCCCCTTCAGCGGCTTCATGTTGTCTCATGTGATGTGATTGACTTATAGGCCTATCGTCTTGACTCTGTAATTGCTCAACTTATTATCTATAGCAAAACCACTTGTTCTGTATTATTCACATAATTACCCTGACTGATTAGTTCAAATGCATTCAACTCAAACCCACTCCATGTCACATATTTACACCCGTGTGAATGCACTGAATCAATCAAAGTCACAAAAAAAGGGGGAGAAAAGAAAATCATTGTCCCTCACCCTCCGCCGTCGGCTCCTCAGGGGCTAAAATTAGTGGATTTTTGTTAGACACAATGAAAAGTAATACCGTGGTAGCCCCAATGGAAAACACTCCAACAGCTGAGTAAGTAGACTTTATCGGTGTGTAACACATAAAAACCAAACCCGTATCACATGACCACAATTAAATGAGGCTTGTAAAAACAAAAGTGTTTTTTTCTCATTGTGCCGCCTGTGTCCTCAGATCATTTGAAGACACTTGTGTAAACAGCTTCAGTAATGTGATAATGTGCAGTACAACAGATTGTCATTGAAAACGCCTCAAGGTAAAATTATGGAAACATACATAATGTAGCATAATGCGGCATACATAAATATAAATTCAATGTTCATACATGAAGAATTGATGAGCCCGACCGATAATGATTTTTGGGGGGAAATATTAACAGATTATTTTATTTATTTAATTAATTTATTATTTTATTTTTTAGCTTGAATCACAATAGATCCTGCCCTGTAGATTATAAACTGTTTTTATTTATTGATTTATTTATTATCTTTTTTTTCTCTTTGATTTTTACAAATATGACTATGCAAAGGTACTCGGAAAGCTGCTTTTTTCTTTTTCTTTTTTATAAACATTATTATAAATAGAATGTATTAGATTGTCAACTAACCTACAAATAAAATTAGAGAAAAAAGAATAAATAAAAATAAAAATAAATAAATGA
This sequence comes from Serranus cabrilla, assembly GCA_903364295.1. Lineage (NCBI taxonomy): Eukaryota > Metazoa > Chordata > Actinopteri > Perciformes > Serranidae > Serranus > Serranus cabrilla. The sequence goes on along the minus strand of CAFUXE010001013.1, from coordinate 28,827 downwards.
AATAGCTTCATAAAAATTAAATAAATCAATAACTTCTGACCATTAAAAAAGTTAAGCATTTCTAAATCACCCCAAGTATGATTTTTTGCATTATCTATTGGGATTTCTTTTATATATATTTTTATATTGACATGTATCAGACACGTTCATATCCATACTAATAGCCATATGTCTCTAATAGGTCCATATCTGCTGATAATTTCAGTCGTTCTGGTGCTGATTACAAACCCTCAGAGAATCAGAGCCTGCGTTCGCTTGACATGATATGTGAGCAAAAGTGACAATGCGAGAACTATAATCAAGTCCCTATGTGATAATGTATGGCACACAAAAGGTCAGTAAGCAGCTGACTTACCCTGCCCCTCCGGTTTATCTGGGAATGAGAAACAGAATAAGAAGACCATTAGAAACTGTATTTATACACAATATTAACAATAATGTTTGTTTGACCAAATTTGGGTTGCCTGTAGTCTGAGCAATGATTCATCTTGAACCATATTTTGTTTTTGAGTCACACTTGGCTCATGATATCTGTTTGGATGTTTGTCTGGAGCTGATGGGTTTATATAAAATGGTTATTTCAGGATTGTTTTTATATCAGATTTTATGATGAAGCTGGTAATCCTGGACTATAACTCCAAAAGACTACCTTGCAGGTAAGAGGATATGTTCTGTAAAATGGCCACCTTTGAAATTTCTATTAAGGTGCATAACCTCTGGCACAAATCTTTAAAACTGATACCTCGACCTCGATTTCAGTAATAGGAGGATTATTTCATCACCCGCTTATTTTATAAATTTACCGCACCATTTTTACTGAATGGCGAGACGTGATTCTGTGGCCAAATTGGAGCTTCAGAGGACCACTTGCACACGATTTGATTTTGAGTGCAGAGCGCTGTGGGTGTAATTGTTGAGGCCTAAATCTGGTAAGGAAATTCTCAACTGAAATAGAGGCATATTATGTAGCCAACTCCTCAAGTGTCCCCCTGGGGGCTACTGCAGACGCTGCTAAAGGCCAGGGACGGTGTCTTATGACTTTTCTGAAGACATGCCACATTCCCTGAAGGTGCATACAGTTTCCCTGAATAGTCTCAGAACCACTTGACCCTCCTGGGTTTAATGGTCACTTTTGGGTTGCCTTACATTTCCTGCTAAAATAGACATCAATGTTACATTGTATTCACTTGGAGAAAATATCATTTTGTCCCTCATAATGCACACAATTTATGACTCCTCATATAGAAGTGTGGGCTGATCTGGGCCCTCAAAGAGCTGGTTGTGTTTAATGTTACGACTATGTTTAGGCCATATGGCTTCTTATATAACGGTTAGATTATGTTTCAGAGCTCTTCTTCTAACAAAGCGTGTTACTTGTGTCTGTACAAAAGAAGAAAATGTGCAAACTCAAAGACTTTGGTGTAAATAGTTTACACTCCCCGCGAGAGGATTTAACACCTGCATGGAGCGTAAATCTGCATCAGCATCTGCTAAGTCAATCCACTTGGGGTGAGAATCTTGATCATCTTCAACAAGTTTGTGATAAAGTGGGGTAATCAACTTCAGAACAGCTGTTCCTCACAGTTTAAATGTTCCCCTCAGAGGCTCTCCGTGGTTTCATATATTGGCAAAGTTGTCAAAGTTGTTGTAGATGTATAATTAGTAGATATGCTTGTTGTTTTCGTTTGTTTGTTTGTTTCCTTGGGGGAGATTTCTTTCTTTTATTTTTAATTTGTTACTAGTGTATGTTAGCTCTCTGTAGTAATGCACATTGTATATATTTACCTACAGTTGGTTTATTTCTGGAAGCATAATGAGTGATGCATATATTTTGGCTGTGTTCTTCTTTGGAGGTCAGTTTAGGTACTGCAGCTTCACCTCAGTGTTTGTTTACCTTTCTGTGTTCACCGCTGACAGCTCAATTTACAGCGTGTGCAATGACATAAAAAAAGGTATGGGGCAGGCTAACCTGACCTGAGTGTCTCCAGACAGCATGCAACAATGTTTATGAGGATATCTCAGCAGCACATGATTTAATATTAGAATAAAACAATAACACCCGGTCTTCTTTCCTGACGCAGATCTGATTGATAAAGTTTAAAAAATAATATATATTTTATAAAACCCTCTCTTGGAAAAAGGTAGAATTCTTTTTATAGATTTTGCAAAATGTTATATTCAATGCACTATTGCCCAAGCTTTGAATAAAGGAAGTAATGGGCTCAGCTGTGGGATAAATTAGAGGAAAGAACAACGTTTTTGTATTTAAAATGGGGGAAAAAGCCTTTTTTCAATATAGCATAATTGTCATTTTGTAAGTGATGGTCCCATTTAGAGTCAAAAAGACGATAAAGCCGGCTATGTTTCTAGATATGGCTACCTTGTGATTGAAAAGTCGCTAACAGGGTGCCCCGTGTGTTTTCATCTTAGAACTGACTTGGAAACATTTTGGTCACCTAAAAATGTCAGCGGTTGTGCCAAAAATCTCTCTTGGGAGCAGACTGTTCCTTTTTGCAGCTTGCTAGCCAAGCTACCTAGCTAGCGCTAATGCTAGCTGATAACTTTGCACTACCTTGTCCAAATATGGTCATTTATTTTTCCATAAACTAAAAAAAGATGGTAATGCCTAAAATGCTCAAAACTCAAAGCTTGAAAACAGCAACTTACAAACCAATGGCTGACATACATCCACTTCTTTTACACAGTCAATGGTAGGAATTCCTATCTAGTGTCTGATTTTGGGTGTTTCTGTACATGAGACTGTGCCTTACTGTACGGTTTATTATCCATGAGAAGATTAATGATTTCATCATGAATGTCATGGCTCTGTATCATAGGAAAGATAAACATTGTTGAGGCACTGGATAAACTTCTCAAAGCAGTTCTCGGGTCCAACTTGCCCTCATAGTGTTTCATCAGGTCATAATGATGAAAGGAATTACGACCATGAATCACAGCATCACTTCCAACCACTGACTGGAAAACTGTCATGTGCTTGATTGACTGCATTGGAGCAACATCACATTTAGGAGGGGTGCATCAGGCCTGCTGACCATGGGGGAACTTTCTGGTTGGAAGTGATAGATTGCATAATGATTTATCTGAGCTGGACCCGCAAAAGGGTTACAGCTAAATATGATACGCTCGGGTGTGTGAAACTCTATGAACTTATGAGGAATAAAAAAACAGTGTAGAAAAGGTCAGGGGTTACTGCGGTGTATTTTTAGCTGTTAGCTGAGGGCGGGATCTCGCTGCTAAGTGAAGCAGAACAGAAAACATTTCAACTCATCTCGTGTGTAAATACAGAAATAATTCATAGAGTGGGAAAATAAGTGTTAAACTGTAAGTTAAGGGTGAAAAAGTTGCCACTCCTGTCTCAGAGGATTGTACTTAGACACACTGAGCTGTTTACAGTTATCTGACCCTCATTCTCTGAGTTTGGCTTGGAACGACAGAGTGGTGGGAAGTGCAGACATACAGTAAGAAAAGTCGGATCGTATCGATATAACAGGGATCAACTCTGTGGCTGTATATGGTGAATTTTAAAAGTAGTGCCTGGGATAAAAATAAAAACAGGCCTAGCTTAGATGTTTGAACGATTAGCTCAGAGTGAAGAGAAAAAGAGCCAAATAGTGAACGGTAGAATTAGGAGTAATGTGCAAACAAGTCCAGTAAAGCTCGTTAGATTCACTTTCAAATCGTGGTTGATATAGAAATTAGATGTAGGGGTTTGAAAGGCTCAACACTCGTACCACAATCTTGGCCTGTTATACGAAACTCCTCTAAAAGACTAATCCCCTGCGATCTCAGGTTTCTGACACTTCAGTGTAGTTCAAGTGGAGGAAGGACAGATAACTATATATGAGAAAGTAACATTAAAGCAAATGCAAAATGCCAGTTCCATCAGAGAAAATGCATTTTTCTTTATTTTTTTAGTTCAGTTTGACTTCTTATTATCTATTTGCTTTTGAATAAATGATATTGCATTTGAGAATACAGGCTTCAGGATTAATGTAGTTGTTTACATACATGAACCTACTAATGACCAGTGACTCCTGTCATGAAACATAACCCCATACAGCACAAATATGCATATTAGATACTGTACGTGGCTGCAGCAATGTTTACCTACGAACTCGCTGTACCTGCCGTAGTTACCTGACATCAACCGTCTGTGGAGGCGTTCCAGTATAGTCAGCAAGATGGCGCTCTCTCTCTCTGGGCTGACGTCAGTCACATACTGGCTGCTATGATGTCATAGCAGCTGACTATGAGATTATTTATGGCCTTTCAAATATAATTTATGGACAGATAACAACGAGGAGGCGAAGAAGCAAAATGTGCTGAATCTGTTCAGCCACTGTAATTTAAATGCCATTGGGCGAATTATAAACTTTTTCAGATCATATCTTAAAGTATTTGGTAGGTTTAATGTTTCAATCGAGTGGTTTTGAAAAAAAAATCTTATTTTACAGTCAAACATTTCATTTTGACTTCTGCAAATTTAATTCAACACGTTTCAGTTACAGTAAGCGATGAGATCAAGTGATATTTTTGTTTTCCTCAGTTAGGCTGCAAAATACCTGAGCAGTAGACAAGCAGTGAGGGTCACCTGGGGTTTATCTTGTGAGTCTGAACCCCCTGGAGCTTAATTTATGCCTCTCCAGCTTGTGAAACTGAACATTAAACTAATCCCTTTTCATCTCAAACAGATTATGTCATTTGTTTGTATCTTGTGCCACAACAGGAGGCATCACTCTCCTCCCCAGATCCATCTAATCTCCTCTCCAAAAACAGATATATATCTATTTTTTATCAGATCATCTTATAACAAACTATACATGTATATTGAATTGATCTTAGGCAAGTAGCAAAATACAATAATTCTGACAAGAATCATTTTATACAATCCATCATTTTCTGCAGCATCCTCAGTCTATAAAGTATTATAACTACTGCAAGCAAACAAACCAGGCAACCCAAATCCAAGTATCAACATTGCAACTGAAACCCAGTCTCCAAACTAATTACAATGAATTATACTTTCACAAAAAGTATCTGCATACCTGCAGGGACTGGCTCAGGCATGGTTATTCCTGTGTGTCTTCTCCTTGCTGCTGGAAGACTGAGGGCTTCCTTTTATTTCTCCCCTCTCTCTCTGTTATTCAAAGCTCTCCTGGCACTCAAGTCACCCACACCCTCCAGTGAGCGAAGAGCACAGGAGACACTGACGACACCCTTAAGGAGTTCAAGAAGAGAGGCACTCAGAGTAAGAGCGTGATAAGGTGAAGAGACAAGAGGGTGAGGCAGTGGCGAAAGGGGACTTACACATTTATGATGAGATTAATGGACTGGCTAAACCTGTTGAGCTTTTAATGTTCGCTGGAGAAATACAGAATACAGCGAGATGACCAACAAGTGACTCACTTTCGACACTTTATCTGTCTCCTTCTGGTGTTTTGCTAATCTTTTGATTATCACCCACATTAAGGGCAGGATTTGCACATACTTTTTTTGGGGTTTCTTTTAGCACACTTCACTTGATACGACGCGTATGTGTTGCACTGGTTGTAGAAGGGAGTTAATTAAAAGTTGGACATAGACAACTGAGTATTTGAAAAGCTGTTTATAATATTGTCTGTTATTGATGGTTGGTACACCTGTCACCCTTTGACAACAGCATTACCTGCTCAAACAGTGGGCAGGTTATTAAAATGGTATGTTATTTAAATACAGTATTTTTTAAATTCTTTTTCATCAGTTAAAGTGAATCAATTAACTCATGACAGCAAACACGCAGTTTTAACATAAAATAATTTTTTAAGAAAAAGCAGCAAAAGTGTAAAATTAACTTAAAATCCTACTCCAGTGTACAATAGGAAGCAATTTACGCGTCGGGCCCATAAATCGCTTTGCGCCCATGTGTGAATGGATAATTACTTAAAAATTTGCAGGGACTGGTTGAAAATGTTTCTTTGGCTCTCTTTAGCTTACCTACTGTGCCAACAATGTGCAACACGAGCCTCATTAACTTTGATATAATATACGCTAACATCAACAAAAAACCAACATGCTGACATCAGCGAAAAACGGCACCCACCTCCCACCCACCACAGAGTCTACACAGGGCATTTGATTCCGGGGTCATCTTAGTTTTGTTTTGGGGGTTTAAACCAACCAGTTGGTTCTTCCTATAGCTTGCATTTTTTCGCATCTTTTCCTTGCTTGCTGACATTATTGCTAGCAAAATACTATGTGAAAACACATGCTACTTGGCTAGCTTGCCAAAGTATTTCCCTAGATAATGACCCATGGTACTTAAAGATGTTACGTTACAAAGCAAATGTTTACTTGATTGCTTTCTGCTAGCCAAGAGCCATACAGGGCAGGGGAGGTCAGCTAGCTAACTGTAACCTAAGCTAAGATAAAGCCTGTAACTTAGCCTGTCAGCCTGCAACTTAGCTGGGAGTTCAACTACTGTATGTTCCAGTGGTCCTATGTTCCACAGGCCAATACTCTGTTAATACACATTAATCAATCCATTGTGTTTGGGTCAAATTTGAAGTATTTTTCATATTTTAAGTAGAGAGTAAAGTATGCTAGCAGCAGAACTGTGCTTCAGTTGAGTACTTAATTAAGTGTGCTGTACTTAGTTACGTCCGACTACTATAGTTGGTATCCCACATGAACCTGCTTAGGTCCTATTAGGTCCTATTTGCAGCGGTGAAGGTCTTATCAGTCTTCGGCACGTCTTCATTACCGTTCGTCATCTCATCCTTCATTTATAAGAAATGTGCATGCGTCAACAGCCGGAGCCACTGTGGAGACAAGTCTCCTGCTGCTGGGGTCAAAGTGTGAATCTGTGAAAGGGGCTGGCATGTCAGTCAACAGGGACCCCCAGGCGGGTGTAACTATAGCTGCAGTGGTTGAAATGTCTCTTGGATACAAAGGGTGATACAAAGAGAGAGCAAAATTGACAGTACAGGAGATGGTATGTGGGGCTTGGATGCCACTATTTACAGGGTCACATGATGACCATTTATGGTCAGTACCAGTCACTTCACACCCTCAGGCTAGCCTTAAATATCTACTTTATTATTATAGGATTTTGGGAAATAACACTTATTTTCTTTGTTGTCGAGATTAATGAAAAGAACTGTTGAACATAGAGCTGTGGGAACACAGGTACACACCGTTTACACATGTTTTTAAAATGCGTCTTGGGTGATCGGATCACAAGTGGTCAGTGATAACTGTGTAAACAGAGTCCAAGTCCATTGTGATCGGATCAGTCAGACCACTTGCCGAGGTGGTCTGGAATGCATTTGACCACATATACTTATACTACATACACCGATTGATTTTCCTATTTCCTGTTTCTTTTTGCAAGCAGTGGAGTCGCCCCCTGCTGGCCAACATAAACAATGCAGATTCAAGGCATGGATTGGCTTTTACTTTTCAGGCCAGGAGGTTTCTGCTTGGATATTCTTTTTTTTCTCGTGTACAGTGCTTCTGCAAAGTGAATAAGCTTTCCCAAAATGTAAAACTATTTTAGTAACCTGTTACTATCAAGGACAAAGTTCAAGAATTCAAAGTTATTTTAAAACTTTACTGCAGGATATAACAAGCTTGTATAGCTGAGTGCATTTGTTTGTACAGTGATAGCGGCAGAGCAGTGAAGTGGTGAACAGTATACCACATAAATGGCAAGTAGTGGAGAGTAATTTAAAATAGCCCTGATGCAGAAAATGGAACCACAAAGGAAGTTTAGAGCATGGTAATGAATGTGTATGAGTGTATGCAAGAGAGGAAAGAGGGACAGATGGGGGAGGGCATTATGTATATTAAGTTTCCCAGCGAATACTTTGAGCTGTTTAGCTTCTCAAAAAAACGCTTGAGACAGTGATGATATAAAGATTCATTGGCAACATGAAATAACTTTTGCTCAGTCAGCATCATGTGTGATTAGTCAGTGATTAGTCCAGAATCTGCGAAGATACGATTTAATTGAGCATCTGCAAGTTCATATTTAAATTGAATTGAGATTAACTTTCGCTTTGCATGGGAGGGACTCCAGCTGATGTAGAATTTTCAAAATAAATGTTAATTTTAGGCAGTTACAGCTGAAAAACTGACAAAACCCAAGAGGCAAATGTACAGTATGTACACTGCATTAGGAGCCTGCATGCTCACTTACACTGCTTCTCATTAGACCTGTCAATTTTTAACTTTCCTGGTATTTTTTCCCTTTCCTATTTCACAAGGTTGATCCCAACACTGTAGGCTGTATCACAGACATTTAAAGTGACAGTTTTTGATCCGTAAGTTCCTTTTTTATCTACTGTTTCTGTGTTGGTTTGTACATATTTCTCCCTGCGATCATGCCATTCATATTCATGACTGCCACGGCAAATATATGGACAGACATTTTATCAAGTTTGCAGATTATTCTGGCATTCCGATGTATCCTCCAGCAGGATGGTGTTTGTGACTTTGTGTCATGGTGCAATAAATTTTAGAGGTTTACAGGCTGCTCCCAAACCCACTCTACAATCTGATAAGGGAATTGAATTGGAGGGCAACTATAAATATCTGGGGACTTTTACTGATAGCAAACTTCAGAGACAGTCACAGAGATAATTTGCGGGGAAGCACAGCCGTTTTCCCTACAGAAAATGAAAATCTTTTAACATCTGCTAAAATTATGACCTTGTTTTAACAGATTTTGCCGCCTTAGCTGTGCGTATTGCAGTTGTTGAAGGGGGGCTTTGTGAGTAAACCCGGTATGGTTACCGCTCTGAGCTGCACACAAATAACTGAAATCTGTGAGAGTCATGTGCTGAAAGACGAACATCTTTTTGACTTACAGAGGAACTGATACTCTCTGGCTGCTCCTTCACACTGGATAAACTTCAGAGCAGAGGGAGCAGAGTCTTATTTATTCCTTCTGCAATTAGATGGCTTAATTTAAACATGAAATTCAGCAGCAGTGTTTGCCTGTACACTGCAACAGCTTGCTAATTTACACCACAGACTGACCAATTATTGCACTGTCTGGTGGGCAATATAGGTATATCAGGTTGATTTGCGTATTAAAGTGCCTTTGTTTCTCTGTTTTATGTCAGGTTTTATTGTTTGTATTAATAGTTTATTCGGTGGTTTGACTTGCAAATCCTCTACACAAAACTTATTTCCCTCACGGCACAATAATTTAGATTGAATTATTTAGCTGTAATGGTGTTTCTCTAAATTAATATTGCAAGTATACAAACTATGACTAAAGGGAGATTCCAACACATCTGAATTTCATCATTTTTAAATTGGCTTTGCTACTTGAAATGCGTTTCTAACTGATATTGATATTTATGCACCACATAAGGCATTTGAAGCTTACGTTAAAGTGTTGTAATGATGTAAAATAGCAATATACTTTCCATTGAAATTAAATGTTATGTAGGTTTTTTCCTCTTGCAACCTGTTTTTATCCAACCTGCATCGCAGGATTTAAACAAGTAGGATCATTTCATGACTCAGCTTTGTGAAAAGTGACTATAATCTGACATATCTTGATAGTAAATTCATAAAATGATGAATATAACTGATAATTACATCTTAAAATTAACACATTACACTTTTTATAGCACAGTTACTAGTTATGGGCCTCTATATAGTTGTGCTTAATTAATGTGTGACACCATGGCGCCATCTTGTGGAAAATTCAGGAAGTTTCATATCATTTAATGGGGGAAGATTTCCTTCACATTGCAGGAGAGAAATGGTGGCAAACAAATGTCATTCCACTTTTAATGTATATTTTAATTAAATTCGACTATAGTGGCAAAATATGTAACACAATCCTCTTGATTTTAATCAATTAGAGAAAAGATTGAATTATTGAACAAAAGAGCACAGTGCAGGGTTTACTTGTGCTTTGTGTTTTTATCAGTTGAAAATTGTCAGATTTCTAAGCCACAAACCCAACTCAGAAGAGACAAAGACCAGAGTAGCTCAACAGTCAGGCTGTTAGCTCCCCCTGGTGGATGTTTTGAGTTATCTGCTGGTCACCTGGGACCTTACACCTCTGTGGTTTATACTCATATATATGAAGAAATAACTCAGTCTCAAGTCTAAAAACAAGCTAAAAATTAGCAGTTTGTAAATGTAACATCTGTATCACCTCAATAGGGTTATAATTAGTCAACTTCATCAAACTGTCACACAAAACACAACATCACAGTGTAATCCAATACTGTCAAGCAAATCAAGGTACAGCATACTCTACAGTGAAGTTGTATATTCTACAGTTTATTGGCAGAAAAAAGAAATGGATAGGTCAAATAGGTAAACAACCTCCCCATCTCTTACAGTTGAGCACAATAGTTCCAAGAATTAAATGCATGTCGTTATGTTTATTCATGATGAATCACCCTCATACATAAATCATACATCAATAATAGCCTCCTTTTACACATGAGCCGTGATGATAAAGATGGAGAATAATGGAAATGCATGGCAAAAATGGTGTATTCTTAATATATTTGAGGGCCCCAAAAAATATTGTAAATCATGTTTCCAGGGGAGCCTGTGTCTGATTCAGAGGAGCCAGGCTGTTTGCACCCTGCAGCGTTGGTTCAGACAAAGCTAGCTAAAACGTTATCGACGTTATTCAAACCGGCCAATTAGTAGTCAGCCAGTCATTGCATGGTGATTTATGTCTTCTGGGTGTCTTATTGGTGAATGCCTCGAGCATTCACATCAATAAAGAAAGTAAAATAACACCAACTATATACGGTATACCCAGTGGTTGTTCTGGTCCATTACCACAGTGGTCAGACTGGGGCCAGCAGGTCTCTTAGAGGGGCCAACTGTATTACCTCTGAGACTAAGTGCAGATTGTAGCAGTGCAGAGGGCCAGAAGCCAAGTCAGACAGGTCATCCACAGAAATAAAGTTTATAAAGTTGGACATGGTGTCCTTTCCACTAAGTCACAAATCAGGTTTGAATCCTTCCATTGTGGTGTACTACTGTACACTGATTCAATAGTAAGTTTAAGATTTAGGTTCACAACAAACAAAATAATACCATTGTCATGCACATTTTTATGTGTTTTTTCCCCATTGAATATAAAGTATCCACACATGTATCAATCACACAACGAACACTCTCCATATGCTTGGAATCAAATAATAATCTACAGTAACATAGTGGTAGATTCCAGTTTACATGTGAAGCCATAAAATGATGACAGAAAAACCGATAAAGCCTCCTCTGATTACAACTGTGTATGAATGTGTTTGTCTCCTCTAAATGAATTAGTGAGTTTTTAATTTGAACCGAATTAATTATTTCAACAATAACTGAAATAAAGAGGTTTGCTTGATGACTTTTGGCATTTTATCCCATGTCTCCTCCTTCTTTTGTTTTTGCTCCCATTTTTCATGAGCTGAACTCAAAGATCTAAAACTTTTTCAATATACTCAAAATAACCATTTCTCTCAAATATTGTTCACAAATCTGTGATAGTGAGCACTTCTCCTCACAGGTGTGGCATATCAAGGTGCTGATTAGAAGGCATGATTGCTGCACAGCTGTGACTCTGATAGAGTTGATCAGGTTGTTGATTGTGGCTTGTGGAGTGTTGGTCCGCTCCTCTTCAATGGCTGTGCAAACTGGAACACGCTGTCAAATACGCCGATCCAGAGCGTCCCAAACACGCTCAATGGGTGACATGTCCGGTGAGGATTCTGGCCATGTTTTCAGCTTCCTGGAATAGTGTGT
>CAFUXE010001013.1:0-14931 GCA_903364295.1 Serranus cabrilla | reverse complement strand
GGTTTAACTAGGAGACATGATGACTTTTGTCCCACCCAGAAACCCGGCAGCATCCTGCCCTTGAACGAGCTCTTGATCTGCCGCAGCAGCGTGATCTCCTTCCTGCTCCCGTCTCCCTTCTCTGCTTCTTCTTCCACGGCGTAAAAGTTGATGACTCCAGCCGGATGGTCGAGGTAGACCCCGATGGTGCTGCACTGGGGAACATCCCAGATTTCGGTGCTAAGACCGTTGAACCACAGCTGGTAGTGGGATCCGCCCCAGCCAAGACCCCAAGAGTGCTCGTTCTCACCCAGCCCGCACTGTCCGTCGCTCCCCCTCCTCCCTGCGCCTTCGTAGGCGACTCCGGCGACCACCCATCCCGAATACTTTATCTCCCAGTAAGCTCGGAAGCCGAGGATGCCTTCTTTGCAGAGAACCTGAAAGAATCAACAGTAAAATGGTTTGAAAAAGTATTTAACATCTGGATTTGTGTCCTACAAGTTTAATCTAAACCTACCTGGGGAACATGCTCATATCTCTCTGGTCTGTCCAGGACGGGACAAGTGACATCATCAGTCATGCGGGCCACCTTGGATCCACCCTCAGTGATCCACAGCATCTTATTGGCTGTCTTGTCATCCAGAGAAAGGTTGATCGAATCTATGGGATTTGGAAAATGCGCAGTGAGAAAGTGAACCTACATAACATGGAAATGGTGAAAAAAGTTGTTTTTAAAAATGTTTTTACGTTTGAGAAGATCAGCTCTGCAGGTGGGCTCCGGGATGTTGGGCTCGTAGACCGGGATGGTTTCTGAGTGATGAGAGAAGTCACATAGTATGTAGCTGATAGACAAAACAGTAAGAAGCAGTGGTTTTGTTTTAGAAACTCCTTTTTAAAGGCTCTCAGCTTTAAAAGTCTTACCTTTTCTCAAAGCAGAATCTTTAGATTTTGTCCCTGTAAGTAAAAAACAAGCATCACTGTCAGCTGTAATTATTGAGTACTTGAGTACTAAACTGTTGAAACCGTCAAAGTGAACCACTCTACTATTCTCTAAAACAGTCTTTCCCGACCTTTTCTTTAACATGTACCCTGAACTAAAGTACTTCTTCATCAACACAACCCGCCAGGCTTCAAACGTCTCCATTTGAATTCATCTCTAACTGAAAATGATTAAACACTATTCACAATATTTTAACTTCCATTTTTCATTCATACAACTTAAAAATATGTTTAAATATTGTTGCAGTTTTTTGATTTATACAGTTTAAACTGTCAATGTTTAAGTTAGCTTGAAGTTTGACTTTGCAATACTGCTACTTTTAGTAGTTTTGAACTGCATATTATTTACTTTTGGTTAACTCTTGCGAGCCATGTATCCATACTTTTAGTATACTTTTAGTCAGCCAACTATTTGAATTGTATCTTTCCTGATTTTAGTTGCTTATTAGGCATTTACACATTGCTTTTAGCAAACTGTTTAGCTTTATCTGCTTGCTTGCAAACTACTTCTACCAAATGCAAGTTGAAGCTGACTCGGTATATTTTATCATTCAAATATTCTTCAGATTATTTACTTATTATTCTTTTATTAATTGAACTACACCACAATATTCCCATTAACCGCCTGATATCTGCAGAAGAACTCCTGGTTGGGAATCACTGCTCTAAAAAAACAGCAACCAACAGGCACAAATTCCCATCCAGCTCTATTCATTCTGCCTCAAAAAGAACTCCAGTTAAATGTTCTAGTGCATATTTATAATCATGGCTGATGAAACTGCAGCACTTTATCATCTGTTAAAGTCTATAAAGTTAAGAGTTTTCCTACCAGGTCTGCCGGTAGCCGGGATGATTCTCATATTGGGAGCGCTGGTTGGCATCTTTCAAGCTTCTTGTCGTGTTGAGCTTTCCTGTAATGTTGGCGTCTGTCAGCGGTAAACTGCTGCAGCAATGCAAACGGCTTCTTTATATACCCTCAGGAAAGGGGGTATTAAAGGTTTTGGAGGGCCCCCAGGGTGCCCAGAAGGGAAATTTTAGGTAAGGTATGTAGAAATAATGAGCTCACTATTTGGCGTGCCGCGGAGCCTGCCAAACGCAGATATTCAGGGCAGCGCCAACACCTGACCCACTGACCCAAATCTATGTATGAGTCTGAATTTGCTTTTACAATTACCATGCCATGTCTTTGTAATCAAACACACTTCTTGAAAGTTGATAGGTGTGCAGGAATGTGGTCGTCTTGTACAGAACAGAGGGGTCACGAAAGACTAGAAGGACAGCTTAACCGCACTTGAGACCTTTAGTGATGGAGAGACGAGACAACTGGTCCCACTGAGCTTCATCTGGTGAAGTCATCGCTGCTGGTTCTGTGGGCCTTTACAGAGCAGCACTTAAAGGTAAAGACATATTTTTACTATGTAGCTGGTTTTCTCTGCTATGTCTTTTAATGTTTTCTGTGGTTATAGATTTTGAGTCTTTAATATATGTTGGATTGACTGTAAAATAGACTTCTGTTCCCGGTGCTTCGAAGAACTGATAAGTCATTTAAAAGGAGCCCTTTAATGTTCATTTATTGGTGGCATTGTCCAAAAAAGGTCTGATATGATTTTATAGTCATTTTTTTGATTAATGAAAATGCTATATTCATACAAGTGATGTATTTTTAACTTGCATTTGACTTTGAAATCCGATTTATGATCATAGTATATAAGAAGAATAAGAACAAGAGTGGAAGGCACATTCCCATTTCAATCAATGGGAAGTTTTATGTGTATCATTGCCATTGCAAAAAACAATGTTCGCTGAAGTGGCTAACTTCTGTTTAAATCGAGCAGCGGAGTTGTTCAAAGCATCAACAGGTTTCCATCTTCGTCTTACGTTGTTGTAGAGCAGCGTGTCTGATCGCTCAGCCTCTGAGTTCACTCTTAGTCTCTCTCTGTGTCTCAGTCCACAAGTTAGACGAGAAGATCGCTTTGAGATGGACCGTTATTACCTGGTGTAGTGACTTAAATGCAGCGAGAACAAAGTTCAAGGTCAAAGCAGCAACTAGTTGTGGAAGTTGGGGCAGTGCAAGTAAAGTTGGAACTATCTTTTTATAAAAATGTACCAATGTGCTTCTTCTATATAATCATAATCATAGAAATAGGATAGTAGAAGTAGAAGTAGAATGGACATGGAAATTTGTTTCCTACAGAATTAGATCCTATTTGTGGTTTCAATGTCCACCCTATTTCCGCTTTATATTTCTATAGTTATGATCTATAGTCAAGAAACACATTGCCACGTGTTATAAAAAGATATAAACCAAAGACCTGTAGCCTCTCGTATGAACTGGATTCATGACCTTGACCGTGCAGAGCAGCCAGTGAACAGGGTCACTGCTCGGCTCTGGCCTTCACAGCAGAGATCACTTGTCCGTCAGCAGTGTTTTGAAACTCGGTTGCTCCTGGTTTCTGCTCTGTCTATGAGAGGAGATCAGAGAAACTCAGATTGCCACACGCAAACCCGTCACCCACACTCCCCTCTCCTTTATTCGCTCTAAATCCCATCGGGCAGTCCGGGACGGTTCCGTCACTATAGCCCGCGGTATGTCCTGTTTCGTGTGTCGGTTGCACGGCAATCGCTGCCCCATTTGCTTGGGCAGGCAGGAACACAAGAAGGACGGGACAGCCTTGAGTCGGAGTTTGGCAGTGTGCCGCAGCAGTAAACACCTGAGATGCGGCTCACAGCAGGGGGGACATATCGCAGGGAGGGGTTTACAAGCAGCCACATGCTTTTTCTTTTGACCCAGGCCACGGGCCGCACATGAGAGACACCTGTGGTGGTAAATGGCTGATGTGATAATGCATGTCGGTAGCATAGTTATGTGTGTTATTATGAACCTCTGGTCAAGTGACTTGCCACCGTCTTGGGTTATTAGGTTACACTATGTAGGTTATACTGGCCTATATGTCTGTATATATAGTCTGGATGTGGGCTTGCCTTGCTTTAAACAGATGTTCCGATGATTATTATCAGATGTTATATCCTGTTGTTTATGTCCTGTTTATACAATGCTTTGTCTTCTCTAAATTCAAAGGAATTTATTGATTTTTTTGTATTTGCAAGTACAGTATTTTATTGTGTAATTAATTGAAAATCTACTGAATTAAAGTAAAAAAAAATATCTTTAAAAGTTTGTTTTTGAAGATTGTCCTTGGTTATGTCATAAAATATTGATTTAAATCATTATGTTGTTTATTTTAAGAATAAAATAATGACACAATATTTTTACACATTTTCACCTATGATATAACTGTTTCCTTCCTTATTGACCTAATCTGAATATGTTGATGCTATACAGCTGTATCAATCAAAGAATAATTAGATTCAGATATTTTTGTGTTTTTTTACATTTTATATTTTCATCATATAGGGGAAATTGTTGAATTCTGTCTTTAGATGTGCTACTGAAATTATTAATGCTTTATCACATCACATTAATAATACACTAATATAAAAAATGAAACATTGTCCTTCATATGATTACTCAAGTGCGTAATTGTGTTATATTAAGAATTGCTTGCTTTCTAGATGCAATGTTGCAATGCAATCAAGTTGAAATAAAAATAGTGTATTTGACATAATCTTAAGATCTACTGTAAATAAAGATGTATCAGTCAAAGTTTTACAAATTAAATATTATTATACACTTTAAGGGATAAATGGATTCAGATTTTAATTTTTCAATGTAAGAATAAGAGAAATAGGGAAATGCAGACTTTAAATATGTCGCTGCAAAAAAAGTATTAATATTTGAATGGCATCACGTTGCTAATATCGAAAAAAAAGTTCCTTATTGGTGTTAACACATTTGCACCTGTTGCACCTCTCACTGCTTGACGTCAGAAACTCCCCCTTGGTGATTTAAATCTTTGCAGCTGCATACTCAGAATGCATGTGTGTGTGTGTGTGTGTGTTTGTGCATCCACCCATCAATGCTGTCACTGTGCAATGTGGGGAGATCAGTGGTGGTGATGCACAGTGAGGGGTGGAGGTGTGGTTTACTCGGTGTCCTATAGACACTGAAGCATCCATCGAACCTTTTTAAGGAAAAACGTACAAACGCAGCTCCGATTACCATCCTCCGGCCTCACCCCTTCTTTTCTATTGGAAAGCTTAATCTCACGTTCATGTCCACGCCACCGGCCTCTCAATCCTTCACCTCTGTCCTGCATTATAGGTATATAAGAGTGGCATTAAGCTGTCACCCAGTGGAGCCAACAGACACTCATCATACTTAGAGGGACCGGTGACTCACTGCAGCAGCTTAAACAAAGATGCCCGCCACCACCAGAATCATCTCTGACACCCGGATGTCGGATAAAGGTGAACTTTTCTTTCCACATTTTACACCATTTGGAACCAGCTGTTAAAATTCATGCATTTGTCTAAATATTTAAAGACTCCTCTATAAATTAATTGAGCCTTTAAATCATTTAGCAGCACATGTTAATTGGTGCATGTAATTCAGAAGTCAGCAACTCTTTAAATGCACTGATTTAATGACCCCCAGTTGGTCTGTGTCTGCAGCAGTTTTTATTATCCTCCGAGGCAGATCCTGACTGAAAGGGTCACTGGAGTTAATGTCTGTGTGGAAAGCGCAATATTTCACTGGCTGATTTCATGCTTGTCATTTTGAGAGCCGTTTAATGGTTTAACTGCCTGGGAGCAAAGGGTCTGCAAATGTCAACATCATCTGCATTTAAAACGATTTAACACGCTGCGTGTATTAAAACACTGTAGTACCAGTGCTGAAAATGGGAGACATTGGAGAGGATTGTAGCTCATTGATGTCCTCTTTTATAGACTTTTATCATGACAACAAGGGCAACAAACTCTGGTAACAAAACCTCACTCCTAGTTTGCAAATATAATACCTCACAAACTTAAATTTGACTATAACTTGATTGAGGCAGATGCAGTAATAAAAAACATTCATTCAAATACTGTCACTTTGACTAACAAGGCCTGGTCCAGGATGCTCTCAGAGGGCTTCCTATGCTGCGTTTGATCTTAAATGTTTTGTATGGTGTCATGTTGTAATGAGCACAGACAAAGAAGTATCCATCACCTTGTGCTATATCCAGGCAGGTGGCTTAACATTCCTGCATGGTCGGTCTGAGCCTCAGGTCAACACAGAGATCAACATCAGCTCATTCAGATGTGACATGCATACTGCGCAGCGTAAAAATAACCGTTTAGTTTGAAAAATGTGGGTAATGGTGACAAGTAGATATACACAAAGCTTCACCTTGAACTCTTTGGTATGCTAAACCTGCACGACCTTAAAGGGACAGTAACAAAAAGAGTTGGTCTACAAAAACGGATGCATTCTTTATTCATTCTTTATATGGTGTGCAAAATAATAATACAAAGTTACAGAGTTACACTAATTAAAAATGTATTTATTTTTTTTTTTGGAAAAACTTAACAGCAGATTGATTGATATTACCTGATTGCACCAAAAAAATAAAAATAAAGCACGTCTTTTTGCAAATTTACTCAGATTTATTTTTCCTCTCACCTTTTGTACTATTTATCAATTAATATTGTTTTAAAAATGCTAAAAAATAATAGAAAATAATTTTTTTCCCCCACCAATCATGACTAACTCAAAATAATCTACAGACCTTGTTGTTAGCAATTTCTTTTAGGAACTATTTTCTTTCTAGTAATGTTTACTTTAACAACCACAAGCAAAGTGCCAAATAGTTTAGTTATATTCAAGAGAAGGCAGATATATCTATCTATATCAGCATCTCCAATTTCCTTTTGCTTGCCAAGATAAGCTTGTTGCGCGCTGAATGAAATAGTTTCTTTTGGAAATGATGTGCTTGTTGATATAAATAAAACACATTACTTATGTTAGTTGACGCTGACATCTTAATGCTGAGGGGATTAGGTGTCTCCTCCAGTTAATCCCTGTCCTTAAGAACAAACTGGAAACTGCATGCTTACACGAGTATAACTTACAAATTTGGCAACTCGTCTGAGCCCGTGATGCAATCGCTATTTATCCATTATTGCCTCCAAGAAAGCTGTGACACAATACTGCCTCCTGTAATCAGGTTTAATTTGAAAACTAAAAGACAGCAGTCTTAATTATTTTCTGTCTGTGTTATAAGCTCATTTTATTAAATCGAGTCGCCTACGTCGTTAGATTTAGGGATGAGCATGTGTTACAATTCATTATCTTCATATTAACTCTATTGCAAAACAGCTGCTTTTCAATTGAGACTGGATTAAAATGCTATTTGTCACTTTGGGATGCCTAAACTCAAGTGCCCTGGTTTTTATTTACTTCGGTAAACAAAGGGTGGATCTACATCCTATCTGATTTGTGCAAGCGGATCTAGTTTGATAAACTGCTCCGAGCTTCGTGCCGGGAAGCTCCAGTGTGACTGAAGCCAACCTCGCAGCATGTGAGGAGTCTTGTTAATTCCAGCCGCTTGGCATGAATCAGCCACTGGCTCCGGAAAGCATGCGGTTGCTGATGTGATGATCTGACAGAGGCAGATGGTTTTCTAAGTATACACCGTTTTGCTCTTCATCATCTGACACATACCCCTATACCACTGCCTATAGTATCCATAACATTCAAGTATGTTAACCTTAATATAGATTGCTCTGCTGAAATTTCTTGTTTTTTTGTTTTTTATGCAGTAAAAAAAGCCAAAGCTGGAAACACACCAACAGGTAAGACAGAGCTTAATACAGGCGTTTGCTTTTAAAATGTTTAGTCAATGCAAAACTCATATCTAGTCAGTCCCCATGTTCCTCTGACCTTGTTTGACCTTATTGTTGTGTCACTCTCTCCTCAGAGAAGATCCCCCCCTACGATCCCGATATGCCCGAGCCAACATGCAGAGCTGATCTCATTAAGCGTAAGATAATGGTTCTTTTGCTTGTTTTGTTTTTTTTAAGGATAATTTGGATTAAATTGAAGTGGGGTTATATGAGGTACTTATCCATAGTCAGTGTATTACAGCAAGCTCTCAGTTTGGAGAAGCAGGCAGGAGTACTGGCATGGAAGCTACTGCTGTGGACTTTGTGTATTTTAGCCACTCAAAAAAAAAATCTGTTTACTTGTATGCTATATTTAGAATATTTTCACTGCTCTACTTTGCTGTCAGACAGCTTTGTTTAGGTTTAAGCAGGGAGAAGTGAAGCCATTTATGCTCTCTTCAAATCTACCAGACTCCATGGACAAAAACTATAATTTTACTTCCCAACATAAAGTGTGGCTGGTTTGCAGCTACATCAGTCAGTTAGTTAGTTTGTGTCATTGTGTGAATTTGGGGTCTTAAAGGGTTAGTTTGGATTCACCAAAGTCACACAATGACACAAACGAACTAACCAGTCAAAGCAGCGTTTGACCAGAAACTTCTGTGTTCTGCAAGGTAAAATTAATGTTTTTGTCAATGGAGTCTGGTGTCTTTAGCTTACACTTTACGTTGACCTTTTTTAGGTTGCTAAAATACATTTTGCTGCTGCCCCCATCCAGTGCAGTCCATTGCTTAGCATCTGTGTCAGTACACCTGCCTACCTGCCAAACTCTGGGCATGTCGGCCGCCATCTACTGTATGTAATATACTGATTATGGATAAATACATCATAAAAAAACACTTTTAAAAAAATCTGAACTATCCCTTTAAGTGATCATTTCTACCTGTTTTTTCCAGACTGGTTCACTCTTTCCATGGATGACAAGACAGCCAATAAGATGCTGTGGATCTCAGAGGACGGTGCTAAGGTGGCGCGTATGACTGATGATGTCACTTGTCCCGTCTTGGACAGACCAGAGCGATACGAGTATTCTCCACAGGTATGAAGATGTAGCGAGGCTATTTCCGTCTGCTACTTATAATATATTTTTTCTTGCTGCTGTAAAATGAGATGAGAGGGCCATGGCATTGTTGTCACCGTGCCATAGGCGGTGGAGTTTGATGTGATTGTAAAACCTGAGCAAGAGTATTATGAACCTGAGTCCTGTCCGTCTGTGTTTATTTAAATCCTGAGGCAACTGGTTTGGCAGTGCAAGTCGGGGAAAGCTATGCTCCTCTAGATTCCCCTGCCGTGGCAGCTGTAATAAATCACAGGTTATGGTGGATTCCCTCTAAATTATACTGTCACTCCCATCCACATTCCAAAAGGTTCTTTGCAAAGATGGCATCCTGGGCTTCCGAGGTTACTGGGAGGTGGAGTTCTCAGGATGGGTAGTGGTCGGGGTCGCCTACGAGCGAGCAGGAAGGAGGAACAGCGATGGATCCTGCGGCCTGGGAGAGAACGAGGAGTCCTGGGGTCTCGGCTGGAGTGGTTCCAGCTATCACGCCTGGCACAAAGGCCACAGTGTAGAGATTGTGGAGATTCCTAAGTACACCACAATTGGTGTGTATGTCGATCAGCCTGGTGGTATTCTGAATTTCTATGGCGTGGAGGAGGTGAAGGAGGGAGAGGAGAGCACAGGGGAGAAGGAGGTGAGACTCCTGCAGCAGATTAAGAGCCCCTTTGTGCAGAAAATGATACCAGGTTTCTGGTTGGGGCCACAGTCACACTGTCTGGTCATGAAGAAGGAGGAATAAAAGGACAACATTAGAGTTAAAAGTTGGCTGAAAGAGGAGTGAAAATATCTCATTCTTTTCTAAAAAAGCTACAGTTATGGCAGCTTTGAACACTGGACAACACCAGCAGGATCAACATTTATATAGCTTGCATAAACGCAGAATTTTATATAACATATATTCCTTATTAACAGTATCTCTCAGGCAGATATAAAGCACTTAGGTTTGTACATTTTCAATAGAGCCTATAAGGTAACAGTTCAGCTGGGTTTCACCTTTGACCTCCTGCTCTTCTGGACTTTCCTGAAGCCACCGGACCACCATGTTTATATGTATTTTTATTCCTCTATTGTTATTGTTTGCTAAGAATGTATAGGATTTACCTAGATTGATATGAATGTATGTAGATTTTGAAGTTAAATAAATAATAGAACACTGTGTGAGACACATTTTGTCCTGGTTTGTTAATAAAAACAAGATAATGGCAGCATAATATCTTTTATTAGGACACTCTAAAGTAAGCTATAGCTATGTATTTGACTTCCTCTGGTGTCAGCCTGGTAATAAATAAATGTTCGTAGTGTAATTCTTATGATACCCTACAAAATATGACATGCAATGATCACGTTACAGTAGCTGTTTTGATCACAATTGCTGTTTTGAACACACTAATGGTAATAATAATACTTTACGTTTAGGCACAAAACACACTTCCTTAAGGTTAGCAATTGAAACCACTATCCTAAGGTTAGGAAAAAAAACTGTGTTGGGTTTAAAACACTATTTCAAGACTAACTTTCAACATCTGGACATGAACACCGGTCTCCTAAAGAGTCCATTGCATTATTTTTCATAGGAATAACTAGGAACTGCTAATAAGATGAGCCTAAAAAGTTCCCATGCAACAAACTGCAACAAATACACTTTGAGGGAAACATATTTCCTCCTCAACGACAGGACTTTCACCCAGAAATGTGAACCTGGAGGCTTTCACTAGACCTAACCAAGTAGTTTTAGTCCAACATAGTTCTCAAGTTATGTAACAAGCATATTTATTTTAACCTAAACCATAAACTTTTATTAAACATAACCATGTGGCTTTGGTGGCTAAACCTGCTGTGACTGTTTCACATTGTTTAGCAAGTGTTTGAACAAAAGTTTTGTTTCAAATCACAACAATAACCATGTGTTTGAAACTGACAGTAATTTGGAAAAATGTAAATAAGAATGCAGTTTTGTTCTATGGATATGTAATTTTCCAGAGAAAGGGTTGGTTGTGTAAAAGCTTAATTGACAAAAGCTTTATTGTCATTGACAAAAACAAACACTGATATTCTTCATTCCAGACATGGATTAGAATAAAGATGGATTATGTCTGCCAATGATCTGTCACACAGTATTCAACGTATTTTGTCTGGTTTGACTGAGTTGTCTGCTGCGGTTTCCGTCGTACTGCTCCTGTTGACAAGGCCAGTTTCTAACTCCTACTTTAACTCATGCTTGCAACCACCTTCTGGCTTTTATGAACAGACTCCTTAAGTTTCAGGCGTGTCAGATGTCTGTCCTAACCTCACTTATCCATATGTCAAAGTCAAGTGCATACTCCCACTTGACCCCCTGCTGATCAGCCGTTCCACTGACCTCATCACCTCTTTCACTCTCCTTAAGCCCCCCCCTGCCTCGTATTTACTCAGGGTATAAAAGTCAAGTGGAAGACACTTTGCACTTCAACTTTTGGACGAATCAAAGGATTTTGAAGCATCTGGACGTGGATTATTAGCCCAGACCGCTGAGATGCCCGCCAGACCAAACTCTGCAGTAATCCTATCAAAGACCGACAAAGCAGGTACAAGCTTGTACAATGCAAATTCTGTTTAAAATAAAAACAAATACATTTCTATTATAACATATATACGCATCTTCTCCAATGAGTAAATTGTTAAACTGTTGATGAGTCTCAGCAGTGTTTTAAAAAACAAGCACTTGTTTGTTTGCCTGTCTAGACTTTAAGAAAGTTAACTTATATATTCAGTACGATGCTGAACTTTAATCATTTAACACAAGTATAATATCTGTCGTGTCAAGCACGCTATTTTGGATTTTGTTTACGCAATATAAATGTATTGACATGGGTGTCAAAACCTCAGTTTTACATGTAACAATTGCTGTCAAAAGTTTATGAATCGCCTGTATTCTATATTTTCCAGAAATGCCACCATAATGCTAAAATTTCCTCGTCAAGTTAAGTGTTTCATGGGAGCCTTTTTCAATCCTTTTTTAGGAAAGAAAATGAAATCCAATAAGAATCAGAAGACAAATACAGGTAATGGACTGGATGCATGTATTCATGCTCGTCATGTATTGAGCAACACTTTGTACTGAAGCCAGTTTTCTCTCCGTACAGAAACAGTTTCTGATTACGTGCCAAACATCCCCGAGCCAGCGAGCAGAGCCGAGCTCATGAAGCGTACGAGCAGAAACCATTTAATGTTCAGCAATGTTTTCTTGTATCGCTTTAAAAAATATCTAACATTGTTTAATCTTCTCCTGCAGACTGGATAAATTTGTCTTTGGATGACAAGACTGCCAACAAGATGTTGTGGGTTTCTGAGCAGGGGTCTAAAGTGTGTCGTAGAACTGAGGAGGTTTGTCCCGTCCTGGATAGACCAGAGAGATATGACTACTCTCCACAGGTAAGTCAGATCATGCAAATACAGATAAAAAAAAGAACATGTTTTTCATTTTTCTTCCCTTTTTTTCTTCCCCAAAGGTGCTGTGCAAAGAGAGCATCTGGAACATGAGGGTTTACTATGAGGTGGAGTACACAGGGTGGGTGGTAATTGGAGCCGCCTATGAAGAAGCAGGGAGGAGGGCGAGCGCCGGGCCAAGCGGCTTTGGAGAAAATGAGGAGTCGTGGGGTTTGTGTTGGTCAGGAACACGCTACCAAATCTGGTACAACGGCTTAGAGACAGACATAAAGGACGTCCCCTACTGCTCCACAATTGGAGTTTACATCGACCAGCCTGCAGGGTTTTTAAGCTTTTATGCCGTGACCGGAGAGGGCGCAGAGAGGGAGGTTAGGTTACTGCAAAAAGTTAATACTACAATTGGGAAAAAGATTCTTCCAGGTTTCTGGATGGGAATTCAATCCTCCTGTACATTACTGAAGAGAACAGAATGAATTCCTGAAGCTCAAACCGAACAAATGTGTTAATGATGCTACAGTCGTTTTGACACTTACTGTAAGTGTGGCACATGTTCCTGTCAGAGCCGATCAGATCACGGTTATGGTTTAAATCATGATAAAGTGGCGTGTTATAGTAATTATATTTTTGTATACTCCATGTCAGCAAAACAGTACCTCTAAAGTTCAATCCCACA
The DNA here is from genome assembly GCA_903364295.1 of Serranus cabrilla. Classification (NCBI taxonomy): domain Eukaryota; kingdom Metazoa; phylum Chordata; class Actinopteri; order Perciformes; family Serranidae; genus Serranus; species Serranus cabrilla. The sequence continues at coordinate 1,969 of CAFUXE010001013.1, read as the reverse complement.
TGCAGTTCAGCATTGTGAAGAAACTCCGTGATGCACACTGTCGTATCGTCTTATTCCTGTATTTATTATTCAATACCTTACAGAGTTTTCAATCAAAGTTAACCAAACATACACCAGTTCTATTGTTTGTGGAATTTGTTAGAAAAAAAGACAAGTTCATGTTTTTTTTTTGGGAAATATATTTTTATTTTTGTGTACTTTCACTCCTATGCTGTATTTCTGTGTCTGTATCAGATCGTATATGTATGAATGGTAAGTGTCTATGACTGTGACTATGAAATCTGAAATAAAGAGCGTATTATGAAAAAAAATGAAAGCTCATATATTGTCGTTTCATTTAATTAAAATATCATTATCCCTTGTCATGTTTATAATGTATCACTCTAAAGTTTCAAATTTGTCATATTTTAAGTTTTCAAGGACCACCTCGCCACCAAAAGGATCATTTGTATATCAGTCATTCAAACATTTTGTGGGTCCAAAAATAATTCTCCTAATTATTGTCTATGCAAAAGAAAGATAGAGTTAATTTGCACAAAGTCTCCCAGTTTTGAAACCAAATCACAGCATTGATTTGTCTATGTTGTTCCAAATGTCTTGGTTTTATGTTGAATTGTGTTGTTTTGACCATTTTTATCCATTCTCGAAATAAAAAAGACTTGAATAATTCAGCACCAAATGTGTGTAACAAATGGTATCAACCCCAAAATTAATTGAGCATGAGAATGGATTTCAGAAAGCCATATATGAGTGGTGTGAACCGTTATACACATTAATCGGTTTCCCTAGTTGATGATTAAGTCATTTTTATTAGACATTTGTGACCAGAACAACTTGACACACAGTGCTCAAATTAACTTAAGATCCCCAGCTTTCAGATGGTGAACATCACTTTACGTGGCATTATTATTGACCTGCTATCTCCCCGTAAAAATCCACTGTGAACCACCAATTGATAACGGGTTAATTTAAGTGGTGATCCCATTTAATTCCTCTGTGACACTGTAAAACAACAAAATCCATTTAATTTCATGCAAATTCTGCAGAAAAAAACATTTGAAATGAACAAAGTTTCTTTTTTTTCTGTCTGTGATTGCTCTCTAATGGGTGAAGGCCTTTGCGTGTTATAAAAGGTTGCAGACAGTGTAAAGTTCTCACTGCATCGATCTTCTTTGGGTTTGGCTAAGTAAGGGAGTGAGAATCGCCCCCCTATGGACCAAAGGGAGCCACTTTGATATGTGAGAGGCTCCAGCCTGAAGATCACTTTCTATCTTTGACAGGTGGCCCTCAACGCCTGTGGCCTCTGCACCTACAGCATGAGCTTTGAAGGAACTAAAAGTGGGGCACACGGTCAAACATTCACACTCCTGGAGGCTCAATGCATCATACAACCTCATGACTACAATAAATGTCACCATTTAATGCACCTCAACTGCTGTCATCTTTGTTGCATACTGTACAATGAAGGTCATGGCATTTATGGAGGCATTATGATCCCTGTTTTATAGGTCAGCAGAACCAACACTCATCCACAAGTAGGTCAGAATGAGTGTTTTGTGGCTATAATAATGTTTTTAATAATAACGTAGCAAATGAGAATGTAAGAATTATTAGACAATGTGAAATGGGTCATTGCGGTGATGCACCAATAGTAGGGTGACCACCTTCAAAAAGACAAAAAGTGGGACAGCAGGCATGTTTTGGAGGGACAAGGCGGGACGGACGCGACCATCTGCAAACCCTGACCATACACTTCACAATTTAGACCACAAGGCCTGTAAAACAAAATATATAACATATAGCCTATATATTTTCAGGAAACATCACACAGAATTAAGTAACAAATGTGTTTTACTTACTTAAGTAAAACATTTATTGAGACATTAACATTCATAATCCATGTTATAAAAGCACTCAAAAGGCCTAACATAAAAAACAGTAGCCTAACTCCAGCCTTTCATGTATACAG
>CAFUXE010001012.1:323754-347882 GCA_903364295.1 Serranus cabrilla | reverse complement strand
CTTAAAAAAAAAAAAAAAAAAAGGTGATTTCAAATAATACACAGTTCTTGTTCTGAATTAAAGTATTATGTAATATCTAAGTTTTAAATAGGGTGTTTTAAAGGCAATGCTGTAAAGGGAAAAAAAAACATGCCCAGACATAAAACTTAGATCACCTAATAATCTGGCTGCCTGCCCACAGTGGGAACATTATGCAACAGTACAGTTGTGCATAAAGTGGGTCACTGTGGTGGTTAACTGACACAGCAAAACTATCCTCTGGAATTCAAAAAGAGCTGGCCTGATTTGTTTGTTTAAGCTTATTTGCTACTGGTTTTCTAACAGATTCAACACATGCCAACATGCAAATGCACCCAAATGAATGTGCAAATAGCTTAGACAGTTTTAAGCCAGTTAAAGTAGTAAATTCACTTTTATATGGTCTGTGCATGTGTTTTTTTGCAAGATCAGATAAACTGATACTGAATATTGAAGTTGAAATCCTGCAAATATGCAGATAAATTACGTTTGGGACATTAATGCAACTTATAACATGAATATAATGAAGAAATACTGACCTTTGGCGTGTGCGGTGTGTCAAAAAGTCGAAGTTTTCTGAAGGTTTTGTGCGGAGGTGTGTCGGGGCAGTCTGGGATCGGGGAGCTGGATCCTTCCCCGTCGTCCTGGACGTAGGACCGCTCCGGCGACCCTCCGTACAGCCGGGAAGCTTTCCTCGGTGACGGCGAGCAGTTGGCGAAGATAACGCTGCTGGGTGACCGCAGGTGAGACGGGGAGCCGAAGCTCTCCTCGTCCCACAGCTCCACGTCGTCGTCCCCGCCGGACTGGTTCAGGGGGCTGCTGCCGCCTCCTAGCCGCTTGTCGACGGCGTCCCTTCGCACCGGCATCGGGGAATCCAACTCCGTGAAGCCGGACTCTCCCCCGGTGCTGTTGTTAACATCCTCGATGGACTCGTCCTCCCCGTCGCTGGATGTGAACTGTAGTTTTTGCCGGATCGGCAGAGTTTTGGGAGAAGCGGATCCGTGTCGATGGCGACTGTAGCTCGACATTTTCAGGATTTAAACCCCGGCGTCGTCGACGGGAAAATCACGCGGTTGGACCCCCACTACTGTTTGCAGTGGCGTTTCTTCGTGATAAACACAAAGCTAGTCGACTTCGTACTACCTTAAAATAAAGGTATCGGTTCAAAAAGGCGTCCAAAAAGTCCAAAAATGCTTAAAGGTCCGTTAACATCCGAGGAAACGTTGTTTGCTAACTCCAACACGCCCCTCCGCGCAGGGAAATGGCCCCGTCGCAGTTAGCTCGAACAAACGTCCCGAAAATTCGCGTTAAACTAACAACAAACACGAAATCTACTCGGTCCCGTCGAGTATCGGCGTCTGTCACGTCTTCCTTGATGTCTCGTCGGCACAGAAACACGTCTTTCCGCTATAAAACCGAACCAATGTTTACAAAAAAGTTTGAATGAGTCTCTGAGTAGGTTCTTCCCATCACGCGCGTGGCAAAGGACTTCCCGCGACCGTTGGTCACGCGGCGCCCAGTAGCCAATCAGAGCACAGCTCGGATTTTTGAAAGATGGGCGTTTCAGAATGGTTTCAGAGGCGGTGACGTCATCGGTGGCACTGCAACGATCTGGCGCGAACGCGTGGGGCGCTTTGAAGTCCCACAATTACATTAAACTCGAGACAATGCGTCCATTATTCAGATCAATCAGGCCGCGATACATGACGAGATCAAAGTTACATCAGCACATAAAACACCTTCTGACCAGTTTACTCCACCTACACCAACTATTTCACTGTAATAAAACGGGTTCATGTGGTTTAAAGGTCCACACACCAGTGGTAAAGTATCCATGTAAAAAACTGTATTTGGTTTATACATGAAAATTACATTTTATTTATAGTTCCTGGACTAATATTTAAAAAAATAAATAAAAACATGTTTTATTTTTTGTTTAAATTTAGTTAGAAAATATGGTGGTGTCCCAGAAATAACTATGATAAACAATAATGTTGTTGCTTTAAGAACATTATATACTTACTTTTGCTTATGTGGTGCTTACTGTATTACTGACGAGTCTAATTTGATTTAGCAGATTTCAACCACTTTACACATTTTTCATTACTTTAACTTATAATGCTGCATCTCTTTTTATAAAAGGATCTTTAAAGTACGGTAAGAACAAACGGTTTAAAGCTCAAGGTGGAAAATTCACAGATTCCATACACACATACGTCAGTGTGAGTATGAACTTTGTATATTGTCTCTTATCAGGGGGTTTAAAAGCTGATAACACATATCTGCACCTATACCTCTGCTCTATATGTCACCTGTAAGGTCACACTGAGGTGTGTTTACACAACTTACAGTAACTCTGGCACTCAGAAAACTTTTTATTGTTTACTATGGGGGAAAAACGTCTTTCAGCGAGAGACGAGCCAGAATGCTGTTTGAATGTATCCGTATTAATACCGCATTAAATATGATTAAATTAAAAAAGAATGTACTTGAAAACATGGTTTTGTATCTGTAAATGAAGCTTCGTAAACTTAGCTTTGTACTTTTGTTTGTTTTCTGCTTTGAGTTTGCAGGGAGAAAACAAAATGTACACGTCTACAAGACTAAACTTAAAGAACAACACAAGCTTAGAAACATACAGCTGCAGATACAAAACCCAGGCTGCAGTATTCTTATTGAATGAAATATTATTCGTAATATACTGTGTATATTATAACACATCTCACTATTTAAGATTCTGAGCTGCTGCTTTCTACAGCTGTTTTGTTGTTGTTGTTGTTGTAAGCCACATTTGTGATTTATTATAGTAAATAATTACCCATATATATTATTTTTCTTAGTACTTAGTGGTATCATGATACATTAATCTGTATCAGTAAATTGATTTAATAAAAAAAACCTTGGATGCAAAGTAAAATTGTGTCTTCATTTTAAATGTCCCACTTTATATTATATATGAAAAATAAGAAATTTTTCAGTTAAATGTCTTAAGGAGCCCAGTAATAAAACTGTCCAATCATATTTTAGTGTCTTTTTTTCTGAGTAACTGTGTTAAATCAGCAAAAAAACCTGATGTTTTTGTCCATAGACTTGTGGTTTACATCCCTATTAGGATTATTAATCTATTAAATTAAATTTTGTGTGTGTATTTCCTGTTCTGTATGTGCTGTAGTTATGTTGTTTTCAGGTGTTTAAAATCAAATCCAGTCGACTAAAGTCACACTTTTTTCTTGTTTTAATTAGAAATAGCATTAGCTGTACACTGCACTGTGCACTGTGCACCATAAACATTAGAAAGCATTTTCCCCTCTACCATCTTTTTTTGGGTCGAGGGACAAAATAGCATAGCAGAACTCCAGTTATCAAAATCCTATGTACACATAAAAGCTAAGTTCTTTTGTGAAAAAAAGAAAAAAAACACAGAGGAAGACTCATGATTTCTCTCGCTGATAAAGTCCACTTGATTTAGATCCTGAATCAATCAGTCTGTAATGAGTCCGTCAATCGTCCAGGCCCGGCGTCTCTCCCTGCTGTATCCTGGATGCTATTCTGATGGCTTCCTCCAGAGACGGCTGATCACTGAGCTGCAGAGGGAGAAGAAAACACTGATAATCACTGTAATCCAATCACTCCGCCTGATTCACTCCACATCAGAGGACAATAACACCTCTGAGGGGGAAACACTGATGACTGTCACACGGCAGAACAAGGAAAAACAGTGTTTGTTTGTGATTAACATGACAGTAAAGAGCAGGAGGGGCAGAATGAAACTTTTCAGGATGAATAAAGGTCGATCATGAGACCTGAAACCCCTAATGTGAGCAGAGACCCTCAGGGGCTGAAGGCCTGAAGAGTTAATATAGTGTAACATGCAGAGTTTACCTTCATTATGAGGCTCAGCAGCAGAACACATTTAAAGATGAGTTTATTTAAATTCAACATGGCTTTTCCAAGATCTAATCGTTTTTAGGTTTATTTATTATCTGCTTTAAAGTCGCTTTTCCAGCTTCTTGTTCTCTTTTGTGGTAATAATAACATTTTCTTGGGTCAGGACTCACAAACCAAACATTAAAGTTTTCCACAAACTGAGCCGAAACACTGACATGTCCCAAAGAATTAATGTGCAAAAACAGAAATAAATGAACCAAAATTTTGATTGATTTCCATTCATTGCATTATAAAAATACATGACTGATGATTAATAACAATCAGATTGATATTTCCTGGACTGCAGCCGAAAATAAGACCTGATTTAAGAAAATAATAATAAAAAATGATTTATAAAAAGAAGACATGAACTCTTATTTTGTTGATTGATCTCAGAAATATTTGCGATAATTGATATTATTGTTACTTTAAGACCTTTTTATACCACTGATATAATATGAATAATACTAATACTACTACTAATAATAGTATAAGTATAAGTACGCTCTAAAAAAGGGCAGTAAAATTATAATTTTGAACATTAAAGAATGTTCAGAAATTTGAATTGAACTGCAGCTTTATTTAATTTAAACTTCATTTCAGAAATATAATTTTTTCATTTATTCCTACATTCATTTAATTAAAACGTAATTTTAGACACAAAAAAAGCCCAGTTATTTTGTATTCCTAAATTTCCTAACTGTAATTTAACTTCTTTTATCTTACTTTGAAACACAGCTGTAATTTAAGTTCTGTTGGTCGTCCTGAATCTGGATTACATGTAAACTCACACATCGTTTTGGTTTTTATTTAGTTTGATCCCAAATCAAATGCAGCAGCAGGAGGGCGTCAACACGCCTCCGCCCCCTGAGCGCATGAACCCACCCACCAAGGATTTTTATTAAGCGTTAAAGCAAACAGCTCAACAGGGCGGAGGGCCGAGGGGAGGAGGGGCTGAAACTCTGTCAGTGTCATAAAAACTCCCGTCAGTATCACATCAACACAACAGTCTCAACAAAAACTGAAGTGATCGAGGCAGCAAACTCTGCAGGATCCGGTCGAAAACAGACAGTTTTCTGCACATTATGACTATATTTGGGTCTGACTTTGTTGTTTGTTAATAACTGTGCAGCACGTTGGTCAACTGAGGTTGTTTTTAAATGTGCTCTATAAATAAATTTTGACTTGACAACATAACTGCAGGTCGGTCTGCTGCAACTCTCAGCTCATTCAAATCAGGACTGAAGATTTTCTGCCTTCATAAATAAAAATAATGATTCATTTCTTGCACACTGGACCTTCACTTTAATTCTAGTATTTTATACCTTAGCATGTTTTTATTGTATTTAAAGGTCCTTTTATGTTGCTGAAATGCTGAATTACTAGATAGTGTTAACAATGCTGAAATATGCAATATAAACAATGTAAACTGTGACTTATATTCTTGTATTTTTTATCTGTTTTGTTCCATTTTAACGTTTCTATTCTCTCGACCTAAATGTTTTTGTGATTAAATGTCCTTTCATGTCTTTTCAGAACTCTTTGAATTACTTTTTTTTACTGCAGTTTCACGTGTGTCCCTTCACTGTCTTTACTAGTTTGTTTTTACAATCCTGAAATATGTTATAATATACAAATAATACAAACTTAAACTTCCATTCTTGTATTATTTTCCTCTTGTATTTCATACCTGACTTGTTGTGTCTCAGCTTGTTATTTTTATATCTCTCAGCTCTAAATGACTGACAGTTCTTATTATGTTTTAAAGTCCTTTCATGTTTTATTTAGAGCTCCTTGAGCTGCCGTGTTGCTGAAATGCTCCTTATTTTAGAAAGCGGAAGTTAACAGTTGGTTGAACTTCTGTTTTTCTTTTAACTGAACTTCCGTTTGACTGTTTCCCTTTAATGTCTCTACTAGTTTATTTAGTGTCCCTGTAACATGGTGGTTTGTCCATTCTTCTTCTTCTATAACGTGAACTAAACAGTCTCACAGACTGAAATCTTCCCTCCTACGGTGTTCGTCTACCAACCTGCACAGCGATGTGAGTGCCGTTGGAGGTGGCCAGTAACGTGACGGGGTGGAGGTCGTCCTGCTCCTGGCTGTAGCCCGCCTCCTCCACGGTTTGGAACGTGGCCATGTCGGGGGTCATGATGGCCACCTGAGGGAGACAGAGACATTCAATCAGCTGCTTTCATGTTGTTTGTTGTAACAAATCATTAAGTGATGAAGACATCAGCTCAAGCAGGAAACCGCTGGATAATAAAGTTTATTTATAACAGAAGTTATGACTCATCTTTAAAAAGAAGGCATTACATGTACAAATCATATAAAAGAAGGTATGATAATGAAAAGGGAATATTAATATATAATCCCAAAATATTTTCCCCCCATTAACCACACTTTAAAAACCTTCTTTTAGATATATTTAGTCTGTTTTTAACCCTCTGAATACTAAAACCCTGCAGCATGTTAGCAAACAATTTCATCAAAAACGCCTTTTCACTGAAAATATCGCCAAAAATAAATAGTTTGCATGAACAGATCCTGTAAAAGACATTAAAGTCTGTGTTCTATATATGTTTTTTTTAATGAATTATCAAAGAAATTCAACTCTTTCAGGTTTTTTTTATTTATGTCTTTATGTCTGTGTTATTTTGCATAAAAGGCATTACTGAGGTCTCCTTCCTTCTGATTTCACAGAGCTGCAGGACTTTTTAACTGCAGTAAATCACAAGTGACAGTAAGTAAAACGTGACAGGAGCAGTAAACGCCCCGAGCATGCTGGGGTTCAGAGGGTTAGAAGAGACACTTTGTGTCTTTGTGTCCTGAGAAAAATCAGCTCAGTTAATGAAGTTGTGCATTAACTCGTCATGTGACGATGCCTGGAAGCTCTGTGTGCAAAAACAAAACAAACCTCTCAAACATTTCTGTGCAGCTGACAGTAAAGTCGGTGAGATGTTTACCTGCTCGTCTGAGCCGTCTGTCGTGACCATGGTCACAGAGTGAGCACCTTGCGTGGCCAGTTCGTGGGCGGGGATGGTTATGGTTGTGCCTTCTTGGGTAACCATGGTGATGGTGCCACCCATGGCTTGTAGGTCAGCTTCAGAGATACTGACCTGATGAGAGACACGACACAGACTCAGCTTCAAATCATTCAGCCACAGCATGACTGAAACCTCATTTTCAAAGTGGTCACCTGACCTTTGACCCTAAAAATATATGAATTAAATTGGGTTCTACAAGCACCCACGAGTCTCCCCTTTACAGACAGATACTGAGCAGTTAGCTAGCTTAGCACGACGAAACAAATACATCAGCAGGATTGTTGTTGTTTTTCAAGGCAAATATTCAGATTCAAGCATATTCCCTTACCTTGAAAACATAACGGTTAAAATTAAGCACAATCCAAAACTTTAAAGACTTTGTATGAACCCTGTAATTAGTATTTTTAGTACTTTACTTATCTAAAAAATAAGCGTAGGAAAGCTGGATTGCTGGCAATTAAGCCCAACTACATGTCAGAAACACTTATTAGGGAAATTTGGTTTATCCACAGTTACTATAACCAAGAAAAGAGAGAAATAGGACGTATATATTTATATAATATGTAAATCTTCTGTGATGTCATTGCATTCCGTTACCTGCTGCTGTGTTCCGTCCTCCTGCGTTACCAAGGCAACGTGCTGCTGCTGACCAATCAGGTCGGCGGTCTCGACGGGAACCTGCTCCGACCCCGAGTCCTCCGCCTCGACCACCGCCGCCGAGTAGCTGACGTTTGGGTCGTCGATGGCGTCTGACGGGAGAATTACAGAGAAAATACTATTCAGTGTTATTTATTACTACATTTTACATTTAATATATTCTCTCATGTAGTATTCATACATTTATATTCTTTTTTTATCTACTTGTTCTATGTTTTATATATACATATAAGAAAAAAAAAGTAAACATCACCCTCTTCGAATTCTTCTTTGAACCATAAAAGACATATTAAACACTTTGTATATTTACTTTTTAAATGTAATTTCTCACTCAAAGTGAAAATTAACAGTTCCATTGTATTGTTTTATCCAAACATCTGTCCAAAACCCAGAAATATTCAGATTATTATTATATATGGCAAGTCAAATTATCAAATATTCAAACATCCTCAGTAATAAATTAATCAGCAAATTCTGATTCTCTGATATAATAGTTTTAGAAATGTCAGAAAATAAGAGAAAAATATTTCCCCACAGCCCAAAGTTATGTATTCATATTACTTGTTTAATTAGCTCAACAATCCAAACCTCAAATCTAATGATTCTTTAATCAAATCATATCAGAATGCTGATTTATAATTGTATTAATTTTACTTTTGATTTTTTTTTATGAATGGAAAAAAAGACTTTAATGGAATCCTCTGAATGAAGGAGCTCCAATTAGAACATAAAAATATAATCATATAAAATAATAATTTCTCTATATGATTATGTTTCACCGACCTACTGGGGGTTCAAAGTAGGCCTCCTGCTCCTCCTCGATGGGCTCCGTGTCGTTGTGCGCGGTGCGTTTGTGCATGGCGAGCGTGGAGATCTGCTTGTAGGTTTTGCCGCAGTGGTTGCAGTTGTAAGGTTTGCAGGGCGTGTGAACCACGTGGTGTTTGTAAAGGCTTGAGTATTCTGTGAAGCGCTTTTCACAGCCAGGCACTGTGCACACATACGGTTTCTCTCCTGGGGAAAGAAGAATGAGGGTTTAATTTCATTTTTCATATTAAATATTAATTTCTGTCTTTTTGTGATACTAAATTGCAAAAATACTTAATAACACTGGAATCTTGATCTAGAATCCATATTTTTTAATGCAAAATATCCACACAGTTTTACTGCAAACTAAACTAAACGGGACACTCACCCGTGTGTATCCTCATGTGGTTTTTGTAGTTTGTGGCGCTGGCGAAGGAGCGCCCGCAGCTGGGCTCGGAGCAGTAGTACGGCCGCTCCCCGGTGTGTGTGCGGATGTGAACTTTGCGGATGTTGGAGGTGGTAAACGACCGGCCGCAGCCTTCCACCGGACATTTGAAAGGCTTCTCTCCTGCACACGACAAATTAAATGTTTATATAAGGATTCAGGTTTTATTTATCTTCATCATGCCTGAAAAAACTTAATATCTGGATGCCTATATAACAGAAACCAGAGATTGATTTATTTTCCAGCCCAGTCTCCGTGTCCCAATGGGTTTAAAACTGCAGAAATTATTTTATCAATAAATAACCAGCAGCACCTCCGGAGTTATGCTTCTTGTGATGAGCATGTGCTTGAAAATTCCTGCAGCCTTTCTGAAAAAATTCAGCTCCAAACTTTTAAATGTGTTCAACGGTTTTGCACGTAGGCAGTAAACCCAAATGTGTGTTGTTTTAAAAACCAAAAGCTGTGTGACTCTGGACGGCTCGTTTTAACCCAAATTACATAACATCAGCTGCAAACACAGAAGGAAACAAACACCCTTGAGGTGAAGTGGCAGTTAGGCAGCAGATAAACACGATGAATCACATGAAACATCTGAACATCTTCCCAGTGATATTGTGTAATAAAATGACACTGGTCCTTGTTTGTTGTGTACCTGTGTGAGTCCTCGTGTGCTTCTGAAGGTCTCCGGAGGTTTTGAAGGACTTGCAGCAGTTCAGCTCTTGACATCTATACGGCTTCTCACCGGTGTGTGTGCGTGAGTGGCTCTTCAGTCCGTACCCTAAAAAAAGTTATTAAATAAACAGAAATTTAGAGTCAGACACATTCAGTTAATCCCCCTGAGACTCACAGTGATCCCAGTCAACATCACTGTGTTTGAGAGGCTGTAGCAGGCTCGTTCTATGGTGTTTCTATTGTATTTTACAGGCCAATTCCAGAGGTAAAAAATGTGCTGCAACAACTTAGAGAGACATAATCAAGCATTAAGCCCTTCAACACTCAAACTACAAGATTTAAATACAAAAACACAATGTTTTTACAGATTTATGACTATAACAATTCCTTATTTTCTGTACAATCTTTAGTTGTTGCCACATTTACGCACCTCAAATTTTATTCAAACTGTTCATTTGTTAAAACGTCACTATGGTAACAACATTTTGGCATTCAGAAATGAGTTGAATTTTGCAAAAAAATAAGTTTTTCAATGTATAGATGATCTAATAAAATGTATAAATGAATCAGAAAGAATCAGCTACCTGTTGCAAACTTCTTCCCACAGGCGGGATAGTCACAGACGTACGGCTTGTCTCCGGTGTGGGAGCGCTCGTGTACCTGCAGGACGAGCAAACAACACGAGATTGAAAATAAAACGAGCAGCAGCATCACAGGAAGCAGCTGAAATATCATCTTTAAACAATCCCACTCCTGAGTGGGCACAAACACACAAACACACACACCACAGGACACCCACACCGACCTTGAGATGGTGTGCAGTGGTGTAGAGTTTTCCGCAGCCTTCGTATTCACAGCGGAAAGACTTCTCTCCTACATTCGTGCCTCGTCCCTGCCGGTTGTCTTGACCTTGTAACACAATCTGAAAAATCATGAATTAGATTCAACTGTTAAACCTGGAGCAGCGATAAAGTCGTGTAAAAAATACTGCAGAAAAGATTTTCTTACCCGCATGTGGACGCCATTATCTGCTTCCACTCTGCCGAAGGACCCCAGCGGGTTTTCTATATTTTCCACCTGAGAGGAAGAAGAACAAATGTTTATTACAGAATTAAGATAATTTACAAAATGATACGAAATGTTAAAAAGAGGCCTGTTAACTACATTTAAACACACATTAGCAAACATAAAACAAAGACACAAACATTTTAAACTAAAATATACAGAAAAAAGTAAAAAGATGTAAAGTAACACATATTTTACATTTTATCCCTACAATGTTTTTACAATAAATCATACACACATAATATATATATAAAGAAGGAATAAAAATGCACAAAAAATACTTGATTGATTGATTTAAATATTTTTTAGGAAAAGTTACATTAAAAGAAAATAAATAATATGTTAAATATAGTAAAAGAAATAGCACTAAAGTAGTTCTTCTCTAACATAGTCTAAAACGATTTTAACCCTCAGAAAGAAATACTTTTAATGACATTTTTAAGTTCATAAAAAGAAAAAAAGTATGTGTGAAAAGTAAAAACGTCTCCCTGACAGGTTTCTCGTGCCGCAGCAGTCCGTTGGCGCTCACCTTGGTGGTGTACTGCTCCAGCACGCTGATGGTCTCGGGGTCGATGGCCGCCGCCTCCGCCTGCAGGTCGGCGATGGTGCCGTCGGCCTGGATGGCGAGGATGGTGTTGGACTGGGGCATGTGCACCGTGTGCTGGATGTAGGCGGTGCTGCCGTCCTCCAGCTGCACCTCCTGCAGGCCACTCTGGTCGTACGAGTCTACAGAGACACGAGGAGGAGACGAAAAACTCGCTCAGGTTCAGGATGAAAACTGAGACGCTTGTTTGCTTCATTCTCAATGACTTCTCTCCAAGAAATGAGCACATCTCTGATAAACATAGACGAAAAGTGGTGTTTTTGCATGATACTTAGTGGAGAAACTCAGTTAGATCTGTCCAAAAAACAAATTCAGTTGACTAAGAATGTATTTAGTCGAGGGCAGCCTTATTTCCTATGTGAATTTACTGTTTCTTTGCATTAAATGCTATAAAAGAGGTTTGAAAGTCCAGGAGCTAGAAATATCATTGTGTAACATATTTCTAGGTGTATTTGTTAAATTTAGTTTTTTGTTTAAATTAATGAATAAATAGACAAACATGAAGCATATTTCAAAACATGTTGTTGTGTTTAACACTGAGTTTTAAAGTGTTAATAACTATTCAAAGGGTTGTCAAAAATATAGATTTTTCGATATAATATATATCATATCTTCATCTTTTTTCTCCTTCTCGTCTCATAAGTTTGTAATGTCTTAGTGTAATGTTAAACTGGGGAAAACCACAATTAAAACTATTTTTTGCAACTGAAATGACTTGCAGAATTGACTGATTATAATATAATTTAAAAAAGAACTTTAAATTCTCAGAGAAAATCAAGCTCTTTGGTGTTAAACGTCTGTTTTTTACCTTTGGGTGTGTGAATGAAGGCTGTTGTTCCATCTTCCAGCTGAACTGCTTGTCCGTCTTCAAGCTGTAAACTGTCTCCTCCTGAAGAGTAAGAAAAATAAATATTAGGCAAAACAGCTTCACCAACTATAACTTCTGCTGAGCTGGAGTTTATAGATATCTCTGTGCAAGATGTTATTACATCATGCAGATGAAATGCACGTGAAAAGATGATTATATTTACCTCCTTTGGGCATGGACACGTGCTGGACGTAGGCAGCAGATCCGTCCTCCAGCTGGATCACCTGACCGTCCATGATCTGTCCGTCTGAGAAGGACGTTTTGGAGTCGTGCTGGATGTACGCCGTGGATCCATCTGCAAGAGTTACGGCCTGCAGACTCACCGTGTCCATGCTCTCCATCTGATCGCCATCTGGGGAAAATTATAACAAAAACAATACTTTTTAAGATCATGTTGTGGCGGTACACGGCAGCTTTTATACTGAATTCAAACCCATTAAAACACAAACTGTCCACTCACTTTTACCTGCTCGATCATCTCAGTTGGACAACAGATGACAAAGATCTAATACTATATATACTCACTTATGAGGTTTTACTCCTTTAGTTACTTTAATTTAAACATCTTAATTAGGATGAAGTGAATTTTATTTCCAAAGTGCATCCCCAATTTGAGTAAAAATGCTGTATTTCTATTTGACTGATCAGTTCCCAGGTTATTCTTCCTGTGAAGTCTAGAAGAAGACATCTGGAGAGCAGCATCTCCTCCATGAGACAATAAACGTTCCTAACTGTTACCTATCAGAACCTGCACAAGGCTCTGCAATAATGAAAAAAGTTTGGGAGCTCACCTGCCACAGTCACCGCCTCCGTCAGACAGAGCGTGACCGGCTGCCCGTCCGCGTCGTGAAACTCGGCCATTCCCTGGGAGTCCCGGTTTATCTGAGCCAAGAGCATGCTTCAGCTGCTGGAGAGGAGACGCATTAAAAACTCATTTCGGTTATCTTGAGAAACCAGGTCATGATTTCAGACATCGTTGTTGAGTTTCTCAAATGTATTTTTTGGCCATTTTAGCAGAGTGCCATCTGCTATCTGTCTTTTCAAATAGAAATAAGACATCTCAAACACTCTGCAACCAAAACAATCCTGATTAATAATCAACACTACAGGTGAGGAAAAAAGGATTTTGTGGGGAACTGAAAAAATTACTCAGATTAATCAATTATTAAAATAGTTGGCATTAACTGAATGCTCAATAACAACAAACTTTTATATTTACAGCTCTAGTAAAGTACAAAATCCTTCAATTTGTATTAAAGTACAGAACTTGAGGAAATTTACTTAGTAGATCTAATCAACGGTGGTGCAACGTAACCGTTGTTGCTGCTGTTTTTTGGTGCTCGATGTTCTGAATAATACAATGATGGCACAATGACTTGCCAAATTATTGATATGATTATTATTATCTAACAAGTACAATACATCATATAGAGTAGGGTGACATCTTTATTTAAAAGCTTCTCGTTTTATCAGATACATTTTAGATCCATGAGTGCAAATGGTCTGAAAGAAAACCTAATATTCATCAGTAAAGAGAGAAATTAAAATACACTTCAAAACTCTGAAATGACTGACAACTGAGAAAGACACCTTGGCTTTTAATTTAAACAATTTCATATATATTTAATATATATGAAGCCTTCTTACTCATATTTACTAATTTAATTTTTACGGTTACCAGTTGTTTTTCCTCATGTATTTTTGCACCTTTATTATTGAATAAAAGACAGGGGGACAAATATTTAAAAAAAATACTCAAGTGAAGTACCTAAAGTCAGCAGTACTTCAGTTCAGTACTTGAGTAATTATACTTAGTTACATTTCACCGCTGCTGTTTTTTGGCGCTTGTTATTTTGAATATAGCATTTGTGGGCTAGCTAGCTACGATGTTAGCATAACTATGACTTGTCACATTTGTCACCCTGTGACTTAACATTATTATTGATATTATTATTAATATCTAATAACTGTATTAAAGCGGCTCTGTTATAAAGGCTACCAGTGGTGTTAGCTCACTGACAGGATGTTTCAACGCAACTGAAACGTTGTATGTCATAACGGAGCAGGTTAGCCACCATGCTAACAGCACTGCTAACTACGCCAACCGGGGCTGTCACGACTTTTAGCGGTTTTATTAGCAAACTGTTTAAATATCGCCACGTTATAGAGAAAACAACTATCAAGAGTTAATCTTTGGAGCCGTAGCTGCCTGTGTGGAAGCTGGGGGGCTAGCTAGCTGTCTCCGTGGAGCTCCCAGCCGGGCTCCGATAAGTCGCGACGCAGTTATGGAACAAGAACGAGCTAATTAATGATAACATAAGCGTTCCGACTCGCTGGATGTCAATGTTTATTTCGTGTTAAAACAGTGTTTTCCGTTCTTGTATTGACTCCCAGCCGCAGCCAGCCGCTCCCTCTCCCTCTCGGAGATGGCTGTGGGAATAATGCATACTGGGTAAAAACCAATTTATATACTAACCTCTGAAAATTTCCAACAATTCCTCCTGTTCGACCACCATGCACCAGTGCAGGAAACGCTCCGCGGTGTCCCCGCACCGGGAACATGTATGGTGGCAGAACCCTGCCCGCGATGACCCGCCCACTTCGAACGCTACAGGCGCTCTGGGACGTCGCTCAGGATTCGGACGCGCTGATTGGTCCGAGGTGTCAGGTCCGCGTTCTAATCGTTCCGTCATTCAGCGTCCCGGGCCCCTGGCAGACGCCATTCTGCGTCGGTTTTCGTATTGTCTCAGGCTTTTCGCTAAAAAATGCGCAGCGTCGTGGCGGAAAATAAATATTTAAACTTCGACATAAGGCGGCAGGTAACCGAGGCTGTGGATTCCGAGCCACGGTGCGCCGTGGGGACGGGGTTAGATGTGTTCTGCGGCGACATAAACAGCGATGTGCAGGGATGTTTTTCGGCATCCATGTTGAAAACAAGGTCGTGTGGGTAAAAAAAGGGGGAATGTGGGCAATGCAGTGAAGAAGAGAAGAGAGAGGGATGAAGTGTCCAGCTGACACACGACTGTACAAACTACACACAGAAACACACCGTAAAACAAACACATGGGGACGTACAAGTCCTCCAAAACACTGTGGCATTATTGTTATTGTTGTTATTATTTCCGTTTTGAGGGGACAGGTGAATTGGGTCATATTTAAACGTATAGATATCACCATGAAACTTCCCCGGTTTGTTTTTTGCATCAAGGCAATATTATTTAGCATTACACGTTTTTTGAAATGTTATTTTTAGATATGCAAATGTTGTCTGAACTCATTAAATATGCACTAGTTTGCATAAACATCGAGACATAAATATGAACTTTGTATAAAGCTAATTTCAAAGTTATTATTTTGTTTTGTTAATATATTTGATTCAAAGTTTTTTACACAAGGAAATCGGGATCTCACCGATTATCATTTCATAAATCAGAAAATACTGTCAAAAGCCATAAAAAGTCGTCATGATTTTAGTAACAAAATGCAGGGTGAAGGATATATAGACAAACCCCTCTGTAAAAACAAAAAAAGTACTTGTTATGCAGAATGTTTCATATATTCCAAAAACTATTATATTATTATTATTGATGCATTTTTAACTACTTAATATACTGTAGATGAGGTTTACTGTGCCATGTCAATAGTTTTCTAGTTTTGATCTTAAGTTATATTATTTTAGGCAGTGGTGGAAAGTTACTCAACTACTGTATTTAAGTAAAATTTTTAAATATTTGTATTTTACTTGAGTATTTCCATTTAATGTAACTTTTTACTTCTACTCCACTATATTTTAGATGTCAATCTTGTATTTTTTACTCCACTACATTTAGCTGTAGTTACTTTTCAGGTTAAGATTTAACATAAAAAAAATTTGATATATAAACTGAAACAGTCCACTTTGTTCTGCCATCTCTGAGTGATTTAAATCCATTATATTATCTTTATAAAATGTCGACCCTTTTTTTTAAAAAAACGAAGTCACGAGCATATAAAGTGACGTATTTGTTTCAGGTTGAAGCTGCCACAAGACACAAATAGGGACAGGAAGTGACCATCAAAGTAAAAGCTCTCATTTAATTCACTTCTAAAGGCTTTACATCTGAAATTATAAAGCTTACTCCCACAAAAACAAGGTGTTATAATAAGTATTACTAGTATTACTATAAAATATTATGTTGCACAACAAACTATTTGCTTATTTGATCATGTTCACTGCTGTGGTCAACCATGTTTGTTTTAAATCTATGTATAAAAATAAATAACTGTGGCCTCCTAAATCATAATAAAATGCTTTTTTAATTCGTTACAATTATAGCTTTAAAGCATTATGAATATTTATTAGTGCTTATATCTACAATTATACAGTAAAATAATACACTAACGATATGTTTATCATACAATATAGACATGGGTGGCATATAAAGTGTCACCTATAGCTTTTATTCTGTTTTAATTTGACAGAAAAACAGAAAAAATCACGTTTGAGTTGGAAAAATTATCCAATTTTTACTCTCAATAAAATGCTCTCAATTGTTGTTGTATTTAATTAGGTGATAGAAGAATTTACCTGTAATATTACTTATGTAGTATTTTCTCAGGTTTTTGTAGTTTCACCTTTATTGTGAAGGTACTGACCGGAAGCCACCTGTATAGCCACCTGTGTGGCTTGACCAGCCCCTCTGGTCCTGATGGGGGCGTCTCCTCTCCTCCACTGGCTCATCATCACCGGGGATTCCTCGTGACAGACTCCGGTTCTCAGCACACCGACTCGGCCTGACTCAGGTATCCGCCGTCATGTTCACCGCGGTGCGGGCAGAGAGCCGCGGGGCCTCGGGGGTCCTGGACGCTGCGGCTCTCAGGCAGCAGCGGAGGCTGAAACAGGCGATCCAGTTCCTGCACAAAGACTCCGCGGACCTGCTGCCGCTGGACGGGCTGAAGAAGCTCGGGACGTCCAAACAGGGGGTGAGCCTCTCCGGACGGGCCACAGCTGCTGCTGCAGGCCTATTATTATATATATTATTATTTTATACTATATCAGAATAATACATTTCAGGTTGTAATATGTCACATACTATGTAATTATGATCAGTGCAGACAGTTCAGGTCAATAGGAAAAATAAATAAAATGAACTAATTAATATCACCATGAAAGTTTTTATCTGTTTTTATATGTGTGTATATGTGTGTAGATATATATACATACATATATATACATACATCTATTGTGTTAAAAATAAATAAATACACTAATTAATTAATTAATTAATTAAATAATCTAATGCATATCCCAATTTAACTTATTTTTTATTTGTTTATCTGTTTTTATTTATAGGAATATATATATATGTTTTTCATATTCATTTCATTCACATAAGCATGGGTTTAAAAAAAACAAATACATTAATTAATTAATCTAATAACATGAGAGAAATCCTGCACATTAAAGTCTGTGCATGTCTTGTTATGTTGTATATATAAGCAACAATAAACATTTATTTTAGTTTATGTCCATGCATTAGCATGTACAGCAGCATTATTTTAGATTTTAGATTTAATCTTGAGGCTCCAGCTCCTCCGGCAGCAGCCCAGAGCATGTTTTCTAACTGCATTTATGTTGATTTGTTTGATTTCATTACAGCAGCCGCATCACATCCTGCAGAAGCGCCTGCTGGAGGCCAAGATGTCCCGTGGACGGATGAACGTGTGCGGAGTGACAGCGAGCAGCCGATCGGTCCTCCTCCATCACTTCAACTCACACGAGGAAGAAGAAGAGGAAGAGGAGGACGACTTCATCTACGTGCCCTGCAAGGTGAGCCAGTAAATATACAAATAATTAGGTTACTTTTAGTAGATTACAGTGTAATTACTCAGAATACATTCTAAAAACACAAATACTGCGGTGAATTCTTTGCGCAAATGCTGTTTTTTTATTCTGTTTGTCAGTTTTTAGGGCAGGAGCTGAACGTGCTGATCGACACCGGCTGCAAACTGAACCTGATGTCCTCTCGAACTGTGGAGACATTAGGGTGAGAAGCTCTGTTTTCTGCACATTAGATGTACAGAAGGCCACTTTAAGTGTTTAGTGAGTCACTTTTTGTGTTTCTGTCAAAGTTTGAAGGATCTGGTTGAGGAGACCGACGTGGAGACGGACGTGTTTCCACTTCAGAGGAAGATTTGTGTCGACGGACGCATCAGAGAGCTCAGTCTGACGGTCGGGCAGCTCAGGGTGATGTGCTCTTTCACCATCGTAGGTAAGAAAGGAGAATAAAACTAAAGATTAAATAGATATTTCTGATTGTAGTCAGTGATTTTAGGACTTTTTTAAACATAATTCTCTCCTAATTACATGCATTTCTCTGCAGAAAGCAACAGACCACTGATGTCGCTCGGCAACAAGACGTTAAAGTCACTGAAGGTAAATCAGCTGAGACCCAAAACACGACTGACGAATGACTTATTTTAACTTATGTACGAAAGTTATCTGGAAGGTTAAATGTAGTTAACAACATTAAAAACTGAAGTACGCCTCGTCTACTTATCGTTCGTAACTATGTTAGCTTTAAATATGTAAAGTTAGTTTGTCTGTTTGTTTGTTTGTTGCAGTGTGTAATCGACACTGAGAAGCAGATGTTGGTGTTTGGGACGACGGTGAGGGAGCAACTTCAGTTTGCCAAAAAGCCATTTAACGAAAGGTAAAAAATCACCATAAACAGAATTTTAGAGAGTTTACGTCCTCCTGTATTATCCTTCATATTCTTCATATATTAGCACCCAAAGTGAAGTGCAAAATGAGAGCTGTGAAAGCAACTGACAACTGTTTAAAAAACTAAATATATAATACAGTGCTCGGGACGATCTTACAGTGTTTAAAAAAATATTAATTCTTTATCTAAATCGTCAGCAACCGACTGACATCCCGTATTGAAACTTGTAAAATAAATAAATAAATATTTATAAAACGTTCTGATATCTTTTCGTGTTGAATAGTTTTAGCTTGTAAAGTCTTAAACGGGGCTAAATTAATGTAACTTGATACTTTTTGAACCACTTATAGATATATTTTATTCTTAAAAACAAAATATATTTCTTATTTTATTTCTATTTATTCTTTATTTTCTCCGTTTTCATTTCTAGAATTGGTTGATAATTAAATTCTTTAAATGTGTATAATTTTAATATTATTTAGTAATGGTATTTTTTGAAGAGAGCAGCATTCTGAGAACCTTTGCAGAGTCATAAAGGTACAAAATCGGTGCACAAAAACAGTTAAAAAATGCACTATAACGAGTGTTTTATTGGTAGGAAACCAAATATTCTACAAATTTATCCCAATTTGTATCTTGTTTCTCTTCAGCTCCTCTGATTTCTGAGCTCTGACTTTCTACGACAACAACATCAACACAACGACCAACAGTATTTACAGTATTTACAGTATTTACAGCCGTCTTCACTCTCTGACTGTGTTTTTACAGCAGCTCCTCATGTAGCGTTCAGTGTCTCCTGTAGCACAGAGTGTGATCCTGTTTTCTCCTCACTGCAGTAGAACGAATCGTGCAGCTAGAAAATAAACGGCTAACAGACGTTTTAGTGCTTTAGACTTTAAGATTCTGATAGAATTGTGATTTATAGCTCTTAAGATAAGTTTTATTCTGCAGTATTTTACATTTATAGCTTTACTTCACATCAAATGTAGCAGAACGACTGTTTATCTACCGTATTTTATAATGTTTTTAATTTATTTTATAGTCTAAAAACGTGTGTTTGCATTAAGGTAACAACCTTTCAGTGTTTACAACAATAATAGTAGCACTTGTGATGTTTCATCATGTGACTGTAGCAACGTGCAGCACTGAATATTCAATAAAACCCTGAAAGATGTGAACGTTCTTCTGCATCGTTCTTCACACGGTTCTGACCTACTTCATCTCTAATGAAACGGGGCCGACAGACGTGCTCCGACACAGTTAAAGCGCTCTGGTTCACTTTACAGTTTGGTGCTATTTTTGTTCCACAACGAGGACAAAGAAAACATCTAACATACACATTTAGGTTTTTATTTATTACATTTTGTCTCTTTGTGTCTGTAGATTTATATTAAAAAAAACACTTTCTCCCGATATTATTTCACCTTGATACTTTTTAAACCACCTATAGAACATTTTATTATATAAATAAACTGAACTTTATCTAAAAAATCACATTTCTATTTAGAAAATGTCTGCAAATGACTACATATTAGATCAGATAATGTTTTTCTTGTATATTTAAAGGTAAACTTTCAGAATAAATGCAAACAAACATCTTCATGTAAGTTTTCATGGTGAAATGTAACATTTTTACCCTTTAATGAGACATAAAACAGAAGAAAAGTGGATGATTTCTCACCGAGCAGCTGTGATCAGCTGACCTCTGACCTCTGACAGCACCATGGAAACCTCCACATGTTTGGGAACGCTGCCGCTCAGCTGACTGGCAGCTCAACACACTGACGGTCTCCATGGAAACCAACACCAACAGTGAGGCGCGGCTGTCGTCTGCAGCTGAACGGGAGCTGCAGAAACACAGAAACAGGTAATTTACAGACTCACGACACGTTTCAGAGCAAAGGAAGAAATGAAATTACATTTATTCAGATTGTTTACTGAAGTAAAAGTACTCATAATACTCTGGGAAAGTACTTCAGTTACAGTCCTGTAGTTAAAACCTCACTGAAGGTATTACAGAGCAGTGAAATATTCGCTGTCAGTGATTATTTTTTGCCATGTTGCATTTTCCTGCTGCAGTTTCAGGTTCCTTTATATCCTGTTGAGTTGGTTAATCTGCAGCAGTGCATCATATCTATAAGATCATCATCATGTTTCTTCCATCACTGCATTTTTGTTCACTGCGAACCAAAACAAAAATCTTCTTCAAGCTTTCAAAGTAACTCGGGTACAAAACTAATAGTTAAATCATCATTCTGGGGGTAAAATATTAATTTAACCTCCTTGAAAATATCCACTGCATTAAGACAGGAGACAGGAAACTATTTCACTATTTTAAAACCAACTTCTTTACACTTGGTGATTTTTTTCTGGTTTAAATTTGGCTTTGTGTTTAATAAAACATTTTCTGTGGTTTGGAAAACTTAGATCACATATATGTTTTTGCTTTACTCAGACTTTAACGATAATATAAGTTAATATGTATTGTTGTATCCCTGTCCTTCCCCTGTGTATTTATTGTTTAAATTATGCAAAAACAAACAGAAACCTCTCCTCCACTCCCTGACCTTGCTCCCGTGCAGGATGACCTCCGAGGCGGCGCTGGTTCCTCCGTTTCTGGGCGAGCAGAGACGTAACGTGACGTTTGTGGTGGACGGCTCGGAGGACATGAGAGCCGCTCTGCAGTCGGTGAAACGGCTGCTGGTCCAGACGCTGCTGATGAAGGCTTCACTCAGAGACTCACTCTTCAACATCATGACCTACTCCAGCAAGGTGAGACGGACAGACAGACAGACAGACAGACAGACAGACAAAGACGAGGAGAAAGAGACGAGGAAAGATGGATGTAAAATCAACATGTTTACATTTATCACAGAAGTTAAATAAAACCAGTTTCAGTTTACTCAGTATATCAAAGATTTTTTATTGTCTTTGCTCTCTTCAAAGCCACCAGACTCCACTGACAAAAACAATCATTTTAACTCACAGAAGTTATTCATCATATTTTATTATGTGTGTCTCCTTTCAGCTTTTTGTTTTTTTACGAAATTCTTTTCATGGTGTCTTGTCTGTTTTAATATCTTTTTGTTTCTATGTATGCTAAGTGTTGAAAACAAAAAAAATTAACTAAATTTAGGAGAAAAAAAAGAAAATGACTTTTGTCATTATTTTAGGAAGGTGAAGATATGTAAGTAAAAACAGTAAATAATAATAATAATAATCATAATAATAATAATAAATAAAGTAAAATGATCATACAGTTGCATACAAAAACAATACATGCAAAAAAAAAATTAAAGCAAAAAAAAACGAATTGTTTTTAATCCTGCATATTCTCCGTAATGAGTAATAGTGAACAATATAATTATTTAATTCTTTTGTTATTTGTTAAGCTTCCTTATCGATGCAAGCCTCTACAACAATATAGACTAATTAATTTACACTAACTTTAAAAAGCTATGATGAGTTCTCTGACCTGCTTTTTTAACACTTTGAGGACGGTATCTCTGCAGCTGTCCTGCTGGGCTCCTCACATGCTGCCCTGCGCCCCGGACTCGGTCTACATGTGTCTGTCCTGGATCCGCGCCCTCAGCTGCAGCCCGGGTCGGGACCTGCTCTCCGCCCTGAGGCTGGCCCTCGCGGACCCGGCCTGCCACGCCGTGCACCTGCTGTGCTCCGGCCTCCCCGAGCAGCCGGCCGCCGTGCAGGCGGCTCTGCCCGCTCTGGCGGCCGGGAGGCCCGTGAACATCTTCTACCTGCAGGACTCAGGGGGGCAGCGGGACCGGGGCGCTGCAGACTACCTGCAGGGTCTGAGCCGGGCCACAGGGGGGCGCTGCTGCGTGGTTCCTGTTGGTTTGAATGGAGTCCTGGAGAAGGTGAGGAGGAAAACACAGGTATTAGAATAGGAAATTTATAAAATGTTGAATCCTGTTTCCTCTTTTTATAGCCAGAAATAATCATGATAATAATCACTAATAAAAAACAACAGCTTACCAATAACAATGCAGAGGAAAAAAGTTCTTTGATAAAAACGATAAATGAAAAACATGAGAGCAACAGAAGAACAGAATAAAAAAAGAAAGAGATGGAAAAGAAAGTCTATAAAAGTGCATTTCAGGAAGTGACTGAATGTGAGTCTGCGCTGCGAAACAAAGCAGATTTGTAGAATAAAATCTTTTAAATGTGCCACAAAAATCCGGCCTGGAAACCAGTCCAATCGTGTTTTATTTGCTCATTTTACATTATGATGTATTTAAAAAACCTTTAGGGTAAGGAGACAAAAGATAAGAGAAGAGGGAAATGAAACAGCAGAAATAATTGTTGTGAAGTTGCGTAACCTCATCAAAATGAGGCGACAGCTAACATGAGCTGTAATCAAAACTACCTGTGTGTGTGTGTGTGTGTGTGTGTGTCAGGTGGTTCCTCTGTGTGCTGTACCGTCCTCGGTCTCTGCAGTGAGCTGCTGCTGTCCGTCTTCTTCAGGCTTCAGCTCGTCAGCAGCACTCAGGTCGGTTTCCATGGTTACGGTTTCTCCTGTTGATCAGCAGGTAAACGTAAAAACAGGCTGATTTAGGTTAAGGTTAAGATCCTGTGGTCGCCCAGGTGCAGTCTGGGTAATCCCTGCGTGCTGTCGGGTCCAGAGTTTTTCCCAGGATGCCGAGTTCTCGCCAGGAAGGAGGCGGACGGATTTTACTATCCGGGAACTGTAATACAGCAAGTACAGGTGAAAAATACTGCAGTATTACACGTCAGCATAAACAGGCAGACACTGAAACAGCAAAAGCTACATTTTTACATTTATTTCATTATTTATTTAGGTATTTCTGTATTTATTCCTACCTTTTTAGGTATTTTCATTTATTTCCACATTTATTTTATTTTTACATTTCCACATATTTTTAAATGTATTTGTATAAGGTTTGAGAATAGAAAAAAAATAGAAAAAAAGAATAAACATAAATAAATGGATTAATGTATAAAAATGTATATAAATAAATAAAAAAATTTAATTTTTACATTTATTTTTTTATTTAGTTTTTCTGTATTTATTTATTAAGACATTTTCCATGTATTTTAGTTTACTTACAAATTAATTTTTACATTTCCACATGTAGCTTTTTTATTTATTTATTTATTTATTAATTTATTTATTATGTATTAATTTCTAAATTTTCAGAAGGCCAAACGTCTTACAGCTTGTTATTCACACAGTATTATGTGTATTATTAAAATGATGTAAATATTTCTGTGTTTCTGATGAGTGTGACCTCTGCAGGGCCGTGGGGGTCTGTGGCTGGTGGACTTGGACCCTCCTGCAGGC
>CAFUXE010001012.1:309395-319737 GCA_903364295.1 Serranus cabrilla | reverse complement strand
GGTGAAGTTCAGCTCCCACAGCCGTACTGTTTCCAAGTGACAGGACAGGAAGTCCTGCACGTTAGACCACGCCCACCATATGAGGGTTCAGCAGACAGCCAAACACCGTCAACTTTCATTCCTATTGGTAAGGAATTTAAAAGAAATAGAATTTTTTTTATTTTTTAGAAATAGTCATTTTGGAGAACCGTCAATGGTTATCACTTTTCATTTTAAATATTTCCTCTTTTCCAGACGTTATTGACTCTTTTAGTTTGTGGTGTTTTTGCTAATTTGGATTCACCAAAATAAAACAATAACACAATCAAACTGAACGATCAAGCCAGCAACTCAATATTCAAGATAGTTTGTTACTACCATAGTTAACCTGAGCATACATGGAAGAGAAGTGAAAGAACTGAGAAAACACAAAAAGCTAAAAGGAGACAAAGTATCATGAATAATAAAATATAAATAACTGTTATGTTAAAATTAATTTTTTTTGTTAATGGAGTCTGGTGGCTTTTTAGAGACATCAGGGTGAACTGGCTGGTTATTTCTTTCCATTTTAAAAAAACATTTAAGTAAACTAATAATAGTATTCACATTTAATCACAATGGTTGTCAATTGTTCTCTGATCTTTGCTTCAGTCTTAGGAAATCCAGGGGATCTTCCCTCCTCAAAAAAGTAAATACATCAACCCAGATAGGAAAGTCTGCATTTGAGTTAATATGCTTCTGCTTAGACACAACCAGTCATGTTTTTGCCAAAAAATATGCATTTAATGCTTTCCTAGTTTTAGTTGTAGTGCCATAAATGCCATACTTAAGCATTTAAAAAACAAACTGTTAGTTAATAGTTTTAAAGCATGTTAGTTGGTAAGTTCTGTTTATCAGCATCACATTTTGTGAGCTACATAACCCTCAAGTGATACGAGATATACTTTATATCTAATGTTCTGAATGTCTTGATCGTGTGCAGGATTATTTCATTTGAATAAAGTGTCTCTTCACTGAACATGTGTACAAATGGACTCTGTTATTTTCATCACCATAACTAGGATGTATTCAAGGATTTCAAATAAAGGACATGAAAAAGATGTTGTTCCATTTATACAGTTTATTTTTGCAAAAACACACTGACAGGAACATTATGCCATCAGCACACAGGCTCCTCCCACGGCCTTGATCTTCTCCTCGGCCCGTCGGCTGAAGAACTTGGCCTTCACGATCACAGGCTGCTTGGGCAGTTTGCCTTTGCCCAGGACTTTGTAGTAGCCCTGTGAAATAAATAAAAACACAGTTAGTGAAACCAGGTTATGTACAGCTGCTGAAGAGGAAAATTCATTAATTCATCTCATTTATGCAAATGCAAAAAAACAAAGTTTACATAATGCCTTACTCCCACATCAATAGTACAATTTAATTTAGTTCGTTTTACCAGGTTTCATGTTTTCATCATGATTATTTCATGAACAAAAGGACTTATGGAGTGTAGGTGAAACACCAAGTTCTGCTGAAAATCTATCATGTTTTCCTGATGAGTATACATCTAAATCCAAGTATAATCCTAACCTTAAAAAAACAACCTGTACCACGTGTACACAGACAACTTTATCTGGAAAAATTCTGCAGGGAATATTCCAGTCAACTACCGCGACAAAACAAATTCAACGTCCAGCAGGACATGTAATATAATAAAGATATAAAACTAAAACCCAATACAAAGCCACAATATCTGTACATAAAGACTACGTCCAACAGCAGTTATGAAGATTATTCTATTAGCAGCACTGAGTACAAAGTTCAGTTATTCCTTTTTGGACATCAAAGTTTATGGAGTCAGACATTTTATCCTTTGTGGCTTGCAATACATTTCAGTATTGACTGTTTTATACCAACAATGATGAATGAAGAAAGTTTGGTCACAAATTATGAAGGAAAAAGACACTTGTGCTTGTTTAAATGCACTAAATTTCACTGTCTACATTGAACAAAGCTAACTTGACATATATACTTGATAGAGACATTTTCGTCCATAGAAAGTAAAAAACAAACGACTCCAACCACCCCGGCGCCGTCTTA
Source organism: Serranus cabrilla (assembly GCA_903364295.1). Lineage (NCBI taxonomy): Eukaryota > Metazoa > Chordata > Actinopteri > Perciformes > Serranidae > Serranus > Serranus cabrilla. The sequence continues at coordinate 317,673 of CAFUXE010001012.1, read as the reverse complement.
TTAACATCAGGGAGAGGTCATGGTTTTCAGACAGTCATATTATACAGCTCAGACAGATGGGAAATGAGATGCTGCTACTGAGATATTTGCAATTAGCCTGATAGCCAAACTTAGGTTGAGAAATGGCTCCAATCAGTAAGCTATCTGCAGCTAAAAACCAGACTCTTATTTTTCCCTACAGTACATTTTTCAACTACAGTCATCTAGCTTAACCATGTTCCTTTACCAGCAGTTCACACACATCTGACATTGAGCCTTTAACTGACCCAAACAAAGACAAAAAAAGAGTCATTAAGAACAGATATCAGCCAATACTCACAGCGCGCACAGCATCGATGATGGGTGCGGGCCCGTCGGGCTTCTTGCCGTAGTTCAGCCTGGTCTGCTCGCTCACCAGCGTCCAGAGCTTGTCCAGGTTGATGGTGGGGCAGTGGGTTGTGTTCCTCTTCAGATGGAAATGTCTCATACCCACCTTACCAAAGTACCCAGGATGGCTGAGGACACACAGGGAGGACAAACAGTCAGCTGCTGTCTATCAAGAACGAATCCCAGGACTTACACTGGAAAACTTACACTGCCGAATAAGTTGCTAACAACATACACAATAATGTGAAACAATATATTTCCATGATCATATAGTCTGTAACTGCCCATGTGGCTGACTGGCCTACAGAGAGCCAGTCGGTGAATAGGACCAGTCTTCACTCTAAGAGGACTCTAGCACACCAAGACAATGAGTTGTGTCAAGATGAGACTCTAGTCTCTATAACATTCATCTCCAGCACCATCCACTTTTACACAGGTGTTTTGGAAAACTGTTTCCCCTCTGTTCTTCAAATTAAATCTCATCTTAAACACTAAATACAAAACAAACTGACCCAAATAAACACAACCGAAGCACTTTTAAGCGCACGCCACTCCAATGGGCAATGATTTAACCCTAACACCTTGTTATTTCATAAAATAGAGATTGTCAAATCAGAAGCTTCAAGAAAAGCTATTAAAGAAGACCGATTGGGACATTGTTTTTACTGTAGCACATTCTGATGCCTCTACTCCACAGGTGTAAGGTAACTGAACATTTACATGCAAACATTATTAATGTTATTACTTTGATGGTCCTTAGGTTATTTTTGCATTAAGTACCTTTGAAAGCACTATACAAATAAAACACACAATTCTTGACACGTATGATATTGCAAGAGATGTCGCCTCATTTGTGATGCTTTAAAGAACTAACCGCACACGATTAAATTGTAAGTAAAAGCTCACATTTCCACTGTCAAGGTGCCAAAACTAAAAACTACATTTCTGAAAATCAACGTGTAAAGAGTTTTACAGCTTTGTTTACACTGACTTAAAGCATAGTTAGCATGTAGAAATAAAGGCCAAATTGACTAGAACCTGTGTAGTTATGGGCCTAACTTATGTACACATTCAGAGAGTGCAACTCAGAACAACTCATGTCGTGCAGCACTTACTATTTGTCGAAGTTGATTCTGTGGTGATGCATACCACCAGCATTACCACGACCTCCAGGATGCTTTCTGTGTTTGCCTGTGAAGGTGGAAGAGTTAGAGTTAACCATGTGTCACTTAACACACAGTAACACATCTACCAAAAACATTAAAGTCAAAACTCACCAATGCGACCATGTCCGTGGCTGACGTGGCCTCGGAGCTTCCTGGTCTTGGTCTTCTTGGTTGGCTGTCAGAACAGATTTAATATCGATTAGAATAAATAATAAGCTTCAATGATCGTGGTCCTATCAGTATGTGGACCTAGCTTACAGGCTACTTTAGCCAAATCTCACTTTGCGTGGATGTTTTTGCAATGTGTCAGCTTTGAACAAACAACACTTAAACCGCACTTAAACACACATTCAGAGGATGTTATTTCTTAATAACGAGGTAATATTCAAGCTTAAACGCTCCGGTTAACGACTGACTGGCTTCATGCTGCCTAGCATCCTGTGAAGCTAATGCTAATTCACCTACATACACCGGCAGACTATCAGCACTTAACCAACACATTAATACGAACAGTTGGCACGGTATTCTCCGGCATTACTACATTTTAAATCACGGCCAACAATGCCAAATACATTAAGATTAAAGAGGTTTAGTGTACGCGGTTAAAACATGTGAGAACAGGCAGTAAATGCTGGCTGACGGCGGCCCAGCTCTCACTCAGCAAACCGCTTATTAAAGTCCCAAAATGTTGATAAATCACGAGACAAAACATCCAGTGAATGATCGTAAGATATGCCTGTACTATAACCCGCCATCAGATGATAGTTTGCTGAACGATTGAACAAGGATGGGCATAGATTTGATTGAATTTCAGAGCACAGGGATACGTGATAGCACCTACCATCTTGGAGGCTAGTTGAAAGAGGAACGGGATTTGGAGATCACGCGGTTTTGTGCGAGATTTGGCTCCGAGGAACAAAGTGCAGAGACGCTCACAGCGACGCCGCGCGGTGGTGGCGGGAAGGACAGTTACATGGAAGACCGAAAAGTTTCTTTTCTTTCTTGAATAGTATTCAGTCAGACAACTTAGATCAATAATAACCTCAAGATCCACATGACAGTCTAAAAATTAAGAAACGTATAAAGAGAAAAGAAAAAAGAAAAAAGAAATAAAATAAAATAAAATAAACAGAACTAATAGATTATCTCCATGAAACGTCCCCAGTTGTTTATGTACATTCAAACAATGCAACAATGTGCATGAAAGTATCAATGTTTTAAAATGCAAATAACATTTTGCTTTGCAAACATTTCCACTACAGAGATGTGAATGAAACCAGGTTTCTTGTATATGTTGTTGTTTTCCTATATATACATTACAAAATACTGTCAAAAGCCATAAATAAATAAATAGATATGTATTGTAAAATCCATAGACATATTTATCACTTTAAATGTTGAACTGCTGCAAAAACAGGGAGGAGTGAAAAACATCCTTAATAAGCTCAAAGACTTCTGATCATAATTTGTTAACTTATTTGCACAAAAAGCAGATATGTAAATCATTTGCATTACTTTCCCAATAGTTCCTGCAGCACTGAGAGCTTTATGTTCTTTTATCTTTTATTTTTGGGGTTAAAAAAGTAGCTCGTGTTTATTTTCCAGAGCATATAAAATGTTAATGATCAAAATAACTTCAGCAGGTTATGAAATCATGAACTATGATGAGTTGAATGTTGCTGTTATCAGGTGAAACAGAAAGTTGATTTACATACAGTTATTTCTGTTATTCAAAGCGTGTGGTCTGTCATTGGTCAGAATTTACTGGGAGTAAAAAACCATGTTCCTCCAACAGAGCAGAGAAACTTGAAACAGATTTGATTGGAGGGATAGTTTTTAGTTCACTTCACTGCTGCAGGTGCTTTATATACCTGCAGCCCTCTGGAGACAGACAACAGGTAATAGCAGCACATGATGAGTTCAGTGGTTAAAAGGAAACACTTGCATGCAGCGTCAGGAGGGCTGCGGCTGGTTCAGCTCTCCACCAATCACATCATCCGAGTCCCTCCTGATGCCGGTCAGTGGCGCCATCGCTCCCACCGCCGGCTCAGTCAGCTCGCTCTCTGCAGCTGACATCTTGCTCTCTCACGGCACATTTATCTCAGGTAAGGTGTGATAATGATTCCTTTAAATTGATAATTTTGTTAACATAACTCATCATTATGTGGGCTTTTTCCGTGAGTGTTATCATGATTCATCTGACTTGCAGAGATCTTATTTTCTTGTACAAATTGGCAGTTAAATCCATGTTGAAATGTTCTTCTGCTGCTTCTTCGGTGGTTTTTTGTTTGTTTTGATTCTCGCATTTTGCCGTCAAACACTGAGCTCACAGGAGATTTTCAAACCAGCAGCTTCTTCTGTGTTTTCTCTTTGTTTTTGTGACCCAAGAGGCTCGAAACTCCTGGAGATGGCACACCTGCCTCACAGCCACCATGGCAACTTCCCCCAAAGGCGAGCCACCCTGTTTCCACGTGTAGCCAAGTGTCGAGTACAGCTGGCACAGGAGGCCGGGCCACCAGAGACCGGCTCAGGTCCCACAGCGGCAGCAGAACAGGTAACACACACAGACAGTGTGAAACAGAACGACTCAGAGTTTTACTGCAAAAACACGATTTTTCATGTTCTGGTTAATTTAGAGGTTTTGGGCTTTTTTTCTCCCATATTTAAGTCATACGGAGCCAGCAGCATTAAATGAGACGGTTTTAAAACCAGTTAAAAAATGTCTTTTAGCGGCTTTCATTCAACTCTTGATCTGATGAAAATGACACTAATTCTCTCTTTTGACACAGAAGCAGCTCTGCAGTTCTGGATCCTGTGAGATGGAAAACAAGTCAAACCAGTCATGCAACGGAAACACCAGAGCAGCTTCTCCTCCATCTGAAAATCAACGACCTGGAAAAGATGCAGCTGCCTTATTAAAGAGATTAAGGTAAAGTGAGGCTCACGATTAGGATTTATCTGCTTTCTTTTGCCAACCACAGTTAAAACAGGAACTCTGTTTTATCGTCTATTTTCCTCTCAATGGGACCATCATCTATTAAATTAACATGATGCTGTAATAAAGCAATCTTGAAATTAACAAGCGACCATGAACTCATAAAGGGAATGTTTCCTGATGTAATAAATCAGGTAAGAAATAGGATCATTTTCTTATATTTGACTTCTTTTAGGAACCAGTGAGTCGCCCCCTGGTGGTCAGTAGAAAGAATGCAGTGATAAAGCATTTTCATTTCCACTTGGCTTCACTTTTCACACCCCGAGGCTTCTCCTTCTTCTTTTAAACAGTTGAAGTGTATTTCCCCAAATGTCAAACTATCCTTTTGTAATATTCCATGTTGGATAATTCTCATAATCCAGATTTTCCACTGAACAAGGCTTCATGTGTTTCCACAGGATTCACCCAGAGGCCCAAAGGATTCTGGGTAACTCCTGCATACCTGTGGTGAGCTTGGAGCGCCTGAACTTCCTGTCAGTGTACTTATCATGTCTGCAGCCGGTGGTTTCTCTGGTTCGACTGCCGTGCCAAACACAAGCCAAACTCCCCGACGAAGCTTCCTGTCCGGATCGTCCTCTACAGGTACAGAGGTGACGCTCACTTTCACTGACACCAGCTCCGTATTCTGATCATTTTGTCTCTTTGTCTGCAGAATGGATTCAGTCATCATGAGGAAAACGTTTCGGAGGAAAGAGAAGCGGCGCCTCAGTCCGACCTCAGCCAACCAGAACCCCCTCCGACCTCCTGGACTGAGCCGTACTGTCCGGACAGCCCGTCCTCCGAGGAGGCCGAGCAGGACTCAGGCTTCGACTTGGACTCTAATCCAGATCAGCCGTTCATCCTGTTAGATTCTGGACCCGAGGAATGGGACCCGGATGGGAAAACGGATTCAGAAACATTTTATCTGGATCCGGATTCTGAGCAGACGTTGCTGATCAAAGTGGAACCAGAACCGGAGGCGGATCGAGCGGATCGGCCCCTGAAGCTGGAGGACGAAGGTGAAACTAAATGGGAAAATATTCAAATGGACGACAATGAAGATCAAAAACCGGATCTTTGCTGCCCAAAGGAGGAGGTGGACTCGTCCCCAGAGGAGCCTGGACCTGGACCAGGAGCCGAGGACTCGGAGAGTGAAGATTTCTGTGCTGTTTGTCTGAACGGAGGTGATCTACTTTGCTGCGATCGCTGCCCTAAAGTTTACCACGTGGCCTGTCATATACCTTCACTGGTCAGCTGCCCACTGTGAGTCCTTACACCATGTTTACCTTCATCTGCATCACACAGAACATTCTCAGCAGTTATCGTTACTCCCTGTGTGTCGCTGTGTGTCCTGCAGAGGTGACTGGGTGTGTACGCTGTGCAGAACTGACCAGGATCCTCCGGGAACCTACGACTGTGAGAACAAACCGTCCTGCGGGGGAGTCAAAGCTCCGTACACGCTGTCCGACCAGGACCAGAGGGTGAGCGGCAGAGTGATCTGTCTGTACAGAGTTCATTTCTTTCATTTGTTTCAGTCTGAAGGAAGCAGAAACGTGAAATGTACTCAGTGTACCAATATGCATGCAATAATTGATTTAAATGTTTTTTCCTTCTTCAGCTGCAAAACTACTTTCATCTTTCCCAAACTCTGACATCAGCCCATGAGTACATGAACAGACTTTTTAAGTGACTGTGTGTGTGTGTGTGTGTGTGTGTTTCCTGTGCAGAGGTGTGAGAAGCTGACGATGCTGCTGTACTGTCACACACTCAGCGCTCCGTTCCATGAGCCTGTCAGCGTCCTGGTCAGTTTTCATTTAAAACATGTTCATCTTATAAAAACCAAACATGTTTCACCTCTTCCACTCCCTCCCTCTCTGCTATAGATATGTTGTCATATAAAAGTGGTGTAGCACATCTAAAACCTTAATTTGAGCTCATCACTGTGTGTCACGATGTCATAAATCTGTAATAAATATTGTGTTTTGGTAAGGCGCTGGGTTGATACCATGTGTTACACAGATTTGGTGCTAAATTGAAGCATTTTTATTACCACTTTATGATTGATAAAAACTGTTAAAACTATCGTCAAATCACCGAGTTAAGACACCAAGAGCTTGAAGAACACCACAGAAATATCAAGCTGTGATTTGATATTAATTGTTTAAATATTTTTGGAGATTTCTGCAAGAATTGCATTTTTTCTGTGATTCGATGGTGATTACTTTCAGTTAAAAAAAGTTTCACAACAATAAAATGCGACTTTGTGGACAAACATCATCACACATGAAGGACATTGTGCTCAATGAAATCCAAAAGAGTTTCAGTTTTCCAGTTATACCTGATTTATGCAGCTCACAGACTGTTTAGGGACCCAGTGTGCTCAAATATACATATATTGCTGCTGGCTTCATTTAAAGCTGTGAGGCTCACAGTGACGCAGTATGTAACTGTTCAAACATGACTTACTGTCCATGTAAAATGTTCCACTGACCTTTCTAACGAACCTCCATGTCAAAATGAAAACACAATGATCTAATCTTTATGAACGTGCTCCAGGCCAGAAACTACTACCAGATCATCAGGAGGCCCATCGACCTGTCGGTGATCCGCAGGAAACTGGACCGGAGCAACACGCTGCACTACTTCAGCGCCGAGCAGTTCGTGGATGACGTGCTGCTGATGTTCAAGAACTGCGCTACGTTCAACTACGTGAGTGGGATTCCTGCTCTAATCCAATCTCTACTCTAATTGAATTATTTGTGGCCTGTAACCTGTCGGATTTAGCTCCACATGGAGCAGAAAAGTGGGACACTTTAGTTCCTTTATGTAGAAACTGTCAATCAATAATAAATGTTGAATCTACAGCGATGTCTAACTGGAGCCACACAAGCTTTCTGAGCCTCTTTGACACCAACCTGACTCACAGCATGTGAAATCACCACGTTGGTTCTAACCTCAAACTTCATGCTGGTGGCACGTAATAATAATAATCAATAGAGATCTTTTTCATGCTGCACGTATTCCCTAAAGGTCTGCAGAATAGCACGTCATTTTACAGACACGTACGGTTGTAAATAAGGCTGCAGTTTCTGTGAATTTTGTACCAAACCACCGAAACTTCCTGGTTAGATGCTATAAAAGACAATATATACAGAATAAATATTCCAGAGCCTTACTCTCCCTGCTGCAGGAATATTAATCTGGCAGAACATTTCTTGCATTCTGAGGAACTTTGTGCAAAAGTCACAAATTAGTGCATCAAATATATGGTGCACCATGTACCTGCTCTGCTGAACTGGCTGTCAGAGGCTCAGAGCTCCGTTTGGGACTCTCTGGATGAGTTCAGGTTTAGGGAAGTGGCTTTGCTGCTTTACATGAAAATGGAAAACTGAAACCAACTGAAACCCCTTTGATCAGGTATTAATCATTGTGCCACCAAACGCCAACGGTCAACTAGTTTCACATGCAAGCAGGCGAATCAGGAAAACAGAGAGATACAGGAGGCTGCAGAAGTAGGTCGGTAAAAAAGATCCCCAAGCTCAAATTAAAAAGTCCATTACTCCTTATTGGCCCAAATGTGTGTTCCTATAAAATAAAATCAATTAAAAGTTAAAGTAGCAAGTAAACCAATAAATAATGAGTTAAACTAGAAAAACGCCTCTGATCTTTGTGTTTTTACTGTGTTTTTGTCCCTTCCCTGTGCAGCCGGACTCAGAGGTGGCCCAGGCCGGTCGCAGCCTGGAAATATGTTTCCTGAGCAAACTGAAGGAGA
>CAFUXE010001012.1:288514-307138 GCA_903364295.1 Serranus cabrilla | reverse complement strand
TGGCTGTCTGCAAGTTAAAAAAATGAATAGTTTGGTATGAAGTAATAAAAAGAAAATATGATTTAGAAATCCACAAGAGCCTCACATTGTACAGTTACTATTAGAGTCTGATTCATCATTTAAAGGAGGACAGGTTCTCTGTGTGGATCCTTCTCCTTGTTTTTCCTGGACTCTGCTGGTCCTCGGTGGTCTGCTCACTGTGCTTTGTTGCTGTCAGTTTCTGATTGTGGTTTTCAGCTCATAAACATGATACATTTTTTCTTTTTCTAAGTTTTTCAGGACAGGTTGTTCTTCCAAGATTCAAACCAGCATAATTTGTCAAGCAGAAAAGTGCACAAAGTGACTTCCAGCCGAGCCAGAGAGCTCATACGCTGATACACTTTTGTAAAAATGTTTTCTGTGTAATATAATCTATCAGGGAGGCTGCAGCATGAGTGCTTTTACTCCCTGAACCTAATAAAAGACTTTCAAATGGAGGAAATCTGTTGCATCCCCTGATAAACCCCCTCTGTGCCGGATGTAAACACTTTGATCAGTGTGTCCGTACAGAAATGAAGCTGCACAGAGATGAGAGGCTCTCAGGCGGCCAGCAGCCCTGTGGCTAATGTTAAGATAAAATGTAGGAAATTGACCGTGAGATGTTTTCAAAGGGAGGTTTATTCCCTTCTTGTGTCTTTTAAACCCACTTTATTCAGCCCAGTAAAGCTGAGTCACATGTCTGCTCTCCTTTCTCTCCTTTCTCTGAGTTTAATGTGCAGATGTTTCATTTAAGAACATCAAACGCAGATCTCCTGCAGCTTCCCTCTCACACACTCACAGAGTAAAGAGCTTCTTCTGTCAGATAAGACCCACATCTGATGTTTGGACCAAACTCAAGAGTGTGCATTAGCCACGATTAGACACCTGATAGTTTCCATTTATCTCACATTCATCACTTTGAAATTGTTGTTTAATTTTCGTACTTCCTCCAAAAAGCTGCCAGCCAGGATTTTCTGGGACTCTCTGTGTTATTTCGGGTCATTCAGACTCACAGTGTTGATACTTTCTTGCAGTAAACTTTTCCACTTCTTCCCTCCCACTATAGTAATTTGTTATGTGAGACAGAGGGTCTTTAGATTGAGATAGCAGGTCAACAGTAGATGCCAACTCGAAGTGGTGTACATCATCTGGAAGCTGAAGATTAATTTGATGGTGCAGCTCATTACTGTGTGTCAAGTGTTTCTAGTCGTAAATCTGCAGCTTTAGTTAGGCGGCGATTCAAATGTTAGTGATAAGGGACGAGAAGATGGGTCCATCATTTAGATTCGTCTAAAGGACAGAATTGTTTTAAAGCAGACACTGTGGCCCCGACCTTCAAAAAACAAACAATCCAAAAACTAAATCCAAACAAAAGAATTTTACCTAATGAGCCTATAATTTCTTGCAAAGTGAGTGCTATTTTTATTGACCTGTGTCTTTGTGAACGAACTAAAATCTATGAAGATATTTAACTCACTGAGACATAATAATCTGTAACTACAGAAACATGACAGCAGACTGCGGTCCTGACCGCTGCAGTTCTTTACATACATTTACAGCAGAAACAGCAGAAACACTGGATGCGTATATTTAGACACCACGACTTTAAGAAACAACAGAAAAAAAAACAATCCATGCTGTGATTTGGTTTAAAAAACATTTGGGAGATTTCTGCAAAAATGCATTTTTCTGCAACTATATTGCGAGCACTTGTTTCCATGTACGCTGCTGAGAAACCCCCTTATTGTGTTAAAGCTCTGTCCTCTGAATGCTCTCGGTCTCTAGTTTGTGGCTGTAAAGTTTCATGAGGCTGATTCCTCGAGGTCACAGCAGCTCATTTTATAGAATGAGGTCAAGTCTTAAAACTACAAATACATGTAAGAAACTGGGCTCGTTGAATCTTCCAGTCATACCTGTTTTATGCAACCCCAGTATTCACAAATATTCAAATGCAAAAGGCCAAAATAACACATTAGAAAAACAGCATCTGATTCACATAAAGGGGGCATATCTGTAAAAAGCTTTCCTCACAAAAACAGCTGATGGTACGGATGGATTCCTTCAGTCTTCTGGTTCAGTATAACAACAGTATTATCTGCGCTGTGGCATTAAACTGAGCCTGTTACAGCCGTGTAAAGACAGTAATGGAGGCCAGGATCTCCGTGAGTCTCAGCACCTTCGTTCAGTCTGTAAAACCTGAGCCTGCTGAAGCCATCAACATGTTTCTTCTCCTCTCGTCTCAGAGGAGGTTAAGATGTTTGATGTTTTCTTTGTCCTGAGAGCAAAAACTATCCCACCTTTTAGTTTTATGACCAAAGTTGATCTTGAAATGGTAAAAAGTCAGCTCAGCAAAGATATTTTTCTTCGTGTGAAAGCTCCGTGATATCACACACATCATTTTTCACATTTAGCCTGAGAATGTTCTCGTACCAAAGAGAGATTTGGACGCTTTTTAAAGCCATAAACCGCAAAATAGAATCAGCTCAAAGACCACCGACACACAATCAGTCATCAGTCATTTCACGTCATATTTTTACATCCAAACCTTCTCCTCTGAAGCCCAAATTTAGAAATCATACTTGACGGGCGAAAAGAAGAAGAAGGGGGATAAAAGGTGTCGTACGATGACTTTGGTTCAGACTTTTGCTGCCTCTGCACTCCATTAATCCCCTGATGACCCTGGTTCAGTACAGTAACATGTTCAAGATGTTTATGTGAAGTTATGAAGCCGACCCCACAGGCCCGGGACAGTAAACCACCAGCATGAGATTTGGATTTTAAAGGTGCAATTTTAAACAGGAACGTCACATTAAGTGAGACTTCTTGGAACATCTGTGGGAACGATCGATAGCTGCCAGTGAGCGCTGTTGTTTCTGTGAAAGTGGATGAAGATTAAGACAAAGTTTTCTATAAATCTTGTCATTTCCTGTAACTAAATCAAAGGCTTGTCTTTCTTGAAAAACATAAATAGGCCTAATTGGGATTTTTCCATTTTATCAATATTTCTATTATCCTTCCATCAGCTGCTGCAAGCCTGAAAACGGTGCACAGAAAACCAAAACAAGAGAAGCTAAAAAAAATTAGCACGTTTCCCACTTACAGGACGTCAACATGTCCTCACTGCTGCTTCAAACTGTCGTTAACATGGTGAAATTATCCCAGTTTTGTTAGGATGTTAAATGTGAAAGTGAACGCGGGAGCAAGGAAGTATTTTGCACAAAAAGGGAGGAGAGGGTCAAACAAACCCAGAACTTTCACTCTTATTTGAGATTACGTTACTAAAGCGCTACTACTACTACTACTCCAGTGCATAGGAAATTTAAGTTACCAAAATAATTGTTAACCTTATCCTGCCCTGATCTCAGAGAAGCAGTTTTGTAATCATGAGGAAACTGTCGCTTTTTAACTGAACCTAACCACTTCATTTTCAGAAAGCAGCCACTGAATGAGCTAATAACAACCGTCTCAGCCTGCTAGTAGGTGCAGCAGACTCCCAACAAAACACCTAACCAGGAAACTTTTAGCCCTAACTTTAGAGAAGTAGATTTGTACCTTAAACTGAACAGAACGTTAGTGTGGAAACTAAAACTGAAAGTGAAATGTAACAAAACAGCCGCCGGCCTTTGAACGAGATGATAACAACCTCCTGGTTGTTATCACTGGTGAACGACACAAAGCTTCATGTAAATACAACTGCTGATGATCATTTCCCAAAATCTCTGCAGGAATAAATAACAGGCTCCTCACCCTAAATAACATCCAGTAACAGTAACTGTAGTTTTGCGATGGCGTCTCCTGTTTGGCTCGCAGCCATGAGGACGTTTCCAGTCCAGCATATCTTTTCTCATGTCATACGCGGTAGATAATCTATTTTTCACAGAATAAACAGAAACCTTCCAGACAGATTCCTGGTGCACAGACGTGATGTAATGACGTTGTGCTGCGGTGCCCTTTGATGTTGATTTGTCGAGGTTGTGTGTGTGTGTGTGTGCAGCTGCTGAGAGTAATGTGCCTCCTGGTGTGTGTGTAGTTTTTGGGGCACATGACGTCGTCCCATGTGAAAGCCTGTGTGAAGCCACGTGTTGATCGGCTCAGGAGAAACGCTCCGTCTGATTAAAAGCTGCCATGGATGGATAAATCTTCCACAAGGAAAAAAAAAACAGGGATCACAACGGGAATGTCCATTGAGAAGTTTTTACTTAAACTCTTTGATGAGTTCAGGAAAAGTTTCAGCATTCAGAGCTGATTAAAATTCTTACTTTGCTGAGATGCAATTAGCCGTGATTGGGGGAAACATATTTTCCAAATATGCAATATTAATTTCTCAATATTCCTTTTCCAGCTAATGAGCGAGTCGAAGCTTTCTGCAGTGATTTCAGTCCTCACATGAACTCACTAAATGTGGTACCAATTATTGTGGCTCATGCGAGCTGATTTTCAGGGTATATGATATCTAAACATGGCTGAAAGGAAACGGCATCATTCGGTAAACATTTGAAAAGCCGCTCCAGCACATTATGAACACACATAACGCGCTCAGGCTGTTTTTATTTCATCATCACAGCTTTTGTTTTATGGTATTTAAAGATCTAACTCCTTGATCCTGAAGTCAACACGAAGAGAGCGGCTCCAAAAAAGGAGTTTTTTTTAAACATTTATCTTGAATTGATTGACAGCTTTCTTGATGCAAAGACTAACATGTGGAATAATGTTTTGTATTTTAAAATCCTTGTTTACATTTCGAATGTTTGAACGATCAGGACTCGGTAATCCTGAATATTCTTTCCAACCATTATAATCATAAAAAAACAATGTAAACAGACTCAAACAACCCAAAATTATGGCTTTAAACAGCGCTGTAATAATTTTATGCCAATGCCTTTAACACATGCAGCCAACTCATGACAGCACGCTCTGAAATAAAGGAAGAGGGTCGCACACTCTGCACGCTAACAGATCAAATGCAGGACGACTGAAGTGGATGAAATGTGTTTTTAGTCTGAAGAATATTCATGTTGTTGGCTGATGTTAGCGGCTGTGAAATCGAAGCGACTGCGGGATGATTTATTGGCTGCATGTGGCACGTTTTGTGTGGCGGCTGAAGCTGAAGGAAATGGATCGCTCGTCTGAATCGATTCAGTTTGATGTCGGGAGTTTGACTGATGCTCAAATCAGAGTTTTTACTGCTGGTCTAATGCTTCACTGTATGTTTAAAAAATGTTTTCCACATCAATCACTGCCTTTCATTCAAATATTTTGATTCAGTTTCAATAAAACTGACTTTCCTTGAAGCCTGGACATTATTGACACTGGAAGTTCTTCTGACAGACAGTTTAAAAATACCTGAAGAAATAAATATTCACGTTTCGTGATTCTGACTGAAAACAACATTATATGGACGCCAAATTCTGTCTATAAAAAAATACAAAAAATAAAATAAAAATACTGATTTAAAATCGGTATTATGGGAAAGTAAGTAATAATTTTGGTGTTCTAATAATAACACACACGTCATATATACATATATAAACATATATTTTTCTGTCTACAATGCAGAGGATTTAGAAATGTTAATAAGGAGCAGGTATTGTATTTAAAGTGCAGATACTGTAGGAAAAGCAAATTAAACGCTGTAATGCTGTTTTGCAGATAGTTTTTGAACATTTTATGATTAAAAACATGTCCTCATTTTGTCATTAAAGGCACTTTTGTCTAAAAAGTGATTTCTAAACCACAGGGTTGTTTTATTTCACCAGTTCATCTCTTTCTCTCCCTGGTGGGAACATGCTTCAGTAACATTACAGTATGAAGAACAACCTAAATGTCCATAGATGGCAGCCGGACTACAGTTACAGTGTTGGAGCTGCACAAAAGCTTTAGTCAGCCGTGACCTGCGAGTGACCTCTCTGCAGGAGGGGACGAGGCAGAAAAGAGAGATAAACGGGCAGCGGGAGGGTGAAAGAAGGAAAGAAGAAAAACAGACGGAGCGAGGAGGAAAAAAAGAGGAAGGAGAGAGAGATTTGTTGGATACATTAGAGAGAAAACAGAGACGAGAGGTGTGAGAGTAACAGAGTTCTTGGCACACAGACAGAGAGAGAGGGAGAGAGGGAGAGGAGGGAGGGAGCGCTTGTTTTCCCTCCCCTCCTCTCCCTCCTGCTTTAAAAAGTGAAGCAGCCCTGTGAAGAGGCAGAGACGGGGGCAGACCTGCAGCCACATCCAGCCCGACTGGAGGGATCGTTCACTGAGCCGCCGCTAAGAAACCAGACGGACGCGACACACGGAGCCAGCTGACGACCGGACGAACGCAGGATGAACGACATCAAGCTCGCCCTGCTGGGCAGCCCGGGGGCTGGGAAGTCAGGTGATAAACACATATATGTTTTAATCTGTTTTTACTGTGTTTGGGGCCATTTATAACTTGTATTTGGGGCATTTTTTGGTGCTGTCTGTGCTCTGTTTTTAAAATAATTATTTTAATTTGGTGCATAATTAATCAATTCATAATGTAACCAAGTACTCAAGCAGCTTAGAAATACAATATAAAGCTTTTACTGTCATTGTACAGCGTGCAATGAACACAGGAGTAAAATTTAATATGATAAGTAAAACTTAATTATATTAAGCAAAATAATGTATTTTCAAAGATAAATAGAATACCTGAATACAGAGTATTTATTGCACTATACTAGATGTGATTATTGCTCTCGTATGATTGAGAGTACTGCACTGTTTTTAATCTTTACTTTGGTTTTGTGCAACTTTTTTTCAATTTACCGTGGCTGCAACATTAGTGCAGCATTACCTGCAGTAATATAGGTTTGAATTACAATACATAGATAGATACTTTAACATGGGTCAAATCTGCATTGTGGTATTTCTAGTTTAAAATTGGGTTCAAATCAGTATATTTGCTACTTTTAAATGTTAATTCACATAAGTATTTAAGTATATGATGTGATTACACACGTGACGTAGTTTTGTTTGTTGAGCTGAATTAAAAATCTTAATGTTGACTTTGTGTTTTTTGACCCAGCAATCTTAAATCACAGATCCATAGAGAGAGCTGGTCTGTCTGTCCCTGTTATTGTTGCTCAGTGAAGCATAAAAGGTCGACTTCCAAGCATAAAAAACATGGATCTTCTGCTACTCTTCCGGTTCAGTGCCCCACCAACTTGAATGTGAAAAAAAAAGTTAATGTTACGGCTCTTCTAGACAAAAAGTTATCAGACCGAATGGATCAAATTCTGACAGTAAAACAAATAATTTCTCAGGGGTTGTGATGTTCAGAAAAAGCTTTGTTTTTGTTTCTAATGTAACCTAACGTAAATCTTTGAGAAAAAGTCTTGGCATCATGTGACGCTTTTAGAAAATATAATCCAACTGTTTTGCCTCCACGTCAATTTGGCTTCCTAGTGGCCGGATGGACTTTTTAGCTCTTTATACTGTCTCTTAACTTCCTGCTATATTTATAACAGCCACCAAGGCAATGAATTAAAGGATTATATTGAAAACATGTATTTTGGGACACTGGCATTGAAATATTTCATCCACTAGATGGCAGCAGTTAGTGAAGGCAATAGGGTCACTGACACAATAATATAAATTCACAATATAAATTCCAGATGGTTCCTGATCACCGATCACCACCAAAATCTAACCACCTGTTCCTCGTCCCAACACACACGCTGTCCGGAAATTTCATCCAAATCCGTGCAGAACTTTTTGAGTTATTTTGTACACAAACAAACAAACAGACACACGGCAATGAAAACATGACCTCCTTGGCTAACAATCTATGACGATCTCTTAATTTTTTACTTGTGCTTTGGTTTCATGTTACATAACTAATTTATTGGCACCATTAATTGAGATTTGACTGAAATAATAACTATTTCTGCCTTTGGAGAATCCCTGCTTTTTGTAAGACTTTTTAAACTCATTCGTCACTGAGCTGAAAAACACAATATAAGCTGATCAGTCAGCGTCGGTGCGCTCTACCTTTAGGGGAGATAAAGTTCCTCGCCGTTGGTTTTGTTTGTGTTGTAATTAACTAAATCTGGTGTTTAACTCCGGCTCTGCTGTGCTGACGGTTGGTGCCGCTGACTCTTTATTTACACAAGTAATATGTGGAAAGGATCCGTATTTGGGGCACCGTGAGCTTGTTTTCCAAGGCTTTCCAAGAACGGTTTATGTAACCATACCTTAAATCTGCAAGTTAAACACATTCCAGGTCTTATTTTTAAACATGCTGGTGAGGCCGAGCGGAGGAGTTATGGGACCCTTGTTGCCGTTAGAGGTTTTGTTGTCAGTGTTTGGACCGACCGGCTCTGTGCTGTGTTCAAGCTTCATAAAACAATGGGACGTCTCCATTCTGCCCGGCAGTGAAGCAGAGCTGTTACTGTGGAGATGCTGCAGCCTCTCGGGGCTGAATGTCCACTTAATACGTTTCTTCCGTTCTGCTGGTTGCTTTCAATGCACATTTCTCACCGTCTTGTTCTTTTGCTGTCTATAAATACCCCAAATAACTACTTTTGTTCCCCCAAAGTGTCTAATTTGCTTTGCATTTTGCAGAATGCATGCATGAGTAAATATGTGGGCCGTGTCCATATTTGTGTCCTCATGGCCTTAGAATAACCCTGTGTTACCTCTATCCAATATCAGCACTTTAAACTTCAGCCCTTAATTGAAACCGATTGTCTGTGGGACCAAAACGAGTCAGTTTTATGTGCAGCTCGCAGCCTGGAGGCGAAGCAGAGGGGAAATATATCCACTCAGCGTGCCAAAAATGCACACAGGCCTTCCAGCGGAGCCATACAGGCTGTTTTATACGAGGCTCCAGTTTCAGCGCTCTGACCTCGCAGGCTGCTGGCACCGTGCTGCGCCTGCAGCGGTAACTGAGGGCCGTTTAACCCGCGCGGCTGCCACCTGTGAGGGATGAGAGCGTAATGATGCTGTGATTCATTCTGTTGTTTTTCATTTCGTCTGTTTCCTGCAGCTGTCCTTGTGCGGTTCCTGACCAGACGCTTCATCGGCGAATATGCCTCCAACGCCAGTAAGTGTTTCAGGGTCTGATGACTTGTGGTCTGATGGAGGTTTCTGGTTTTGGTCCTGGAGTTTATCTCCGGACTTCATGAATGCTGCAATTTAGTCACTCCAGTGTTTTAAGCAGACTGCCAGCTCCAGTATTTGTTTTGGGGGCAAATTCAGATTCAGATCCAGATTTTAGGAAAACTCGACACAAACAAATTAAATGTGATATTTGCAAATTGGATCCAGACTAAATTTTTTCGGGATTCCTGTGGGATGGAAGAGATTTTCCTGTTTATCAGCAGACTGGGACGGGACATTCTGGTTGCTTATTGATTGTGTGTTTGATATCTTTGAGGGTCAGTGAATCTTAATCAATGAATATTACCGTGTTATTGATTCCTGACTGTTTCTAATGCTCATTACAGATTCCTTGTACCATAAAAGGCTTTCAATCGACGGCAGGCAGCTGAATCTGGAGGTTTTTGACCCCTGCTCACAGGTACAACACACCACTAACACTAATTAATAAAATACATTATTAATTAAACATGAATCATAGTTAAAAAGTGAAATTTGTGTATATATTAAAAGCAGAGCTGCAGTCAGACTCCAAACTTCCCTGATCTGAGTTCTTTGCTTTCCTCCTTTATTAAAGCCGTCCAAGTCAAACAGCTGAAAGTACATTTTTATATTTGAGCGTTTTGTTTGACTGATGATAATCATCACTCACAGGTCTGACGAAGTTGATAACAATGTGGACAAATCATCCGTGTTGAAGCTTCCTGTCTCCAAATCATATTTTTTAGTTTTGGAGCTACATAAAAACAGTAAAGCTGGCCGGTTATCAGTCTCTGAGCGTCAGGTATCCACCTCTGGGCCGGCACGTGTGCGACCGCGCAGCACTTAAAGTTGAAGTCAGGAGGTTTTACGAGAGTTTCCCGAGGCGCTGTGGGCCGGTGGCTCCCTCTTTGAAGAACAGAGCCGTATAACCTGCTTACTTTCCTTTCAGCAGCACCAAAGAGCCGAGAGGCCTTTTACAGCAGAGTTAGTATTTTTATTGGAATACGCCTCCGCTCAGCAGAACAAGAGCGGGTCATTGTCTGTGGCGGTTAAACTCACTGTAAGGCCGCCTGAGTCCGTGCTCTGACCTCTGACCTGCACTGCTTAAAGAAACTATGGAGTCAATAAAGAGACGGGGATAAGTGAGTTTTTACAGTGCTCAGACGTGTCCCCGGGCCCCGTGTCCTTCACACACTGTTTACTTCCCCTCAAGGTCACCAACACGTCCTCGCGCTGCACGTGTTGGTCAGAAAAACAGCCGTAAAAATAACTCTGAAGAAGCAGGAAAACAGTAATAAATGCTAATTGTATCTGTACCGCTCAGTAAGTTTTAAATCAGCTGTTATATTGTTGTTTTTCTTATTTCTTATATATAATTATGATTTTACCAGAGATGAAACTGTATGTTTCAGAAAACAATTGTTGCATAAAACGGCAGAACACTGTTAGATATTAATTTGTTTTCGAGTCTAGAAACAACTTATTTATTTCCTACATGTGATATTAGTGCTTCTACCTTCGACTCTTTTAGATCATTTTTTTTTATCATTTCTTGATGTTAAAAAAATGCAGAATTCAGCATCAAATGTGTGCAATAAATAGTATCAACCGAAAAAATGTTGCAGCAACTTATGAGACATAATCTTCATAACGTTCTGTATTCAGAGGACGGAGGCTTTAACTCTTTAGTCACAATAAGAGTTTCTCAGCAGGCACTTTTTTGCAGAAATCTCCAAAATGTCATAAGTATTTAAAACCAAAATCACAGCATTGGTTTATCTCTGTTGTTCCTCAAGTTCTTGGTGTCTTAATGTCGGATTCTGGAGGGATTTTTGACCATTTTATGAAATCTCTAGGTAAAAAAAGACAAATGCACCAAATCTGTGTAACAAATGGAAACAACTCAAACATTTGATCACAGAAAACGTGTGTAGTAGTCCGTGTTGAAATTGCTTTATCAGGTAAAGAAGCAGGAAGAAGAAGAAGAAGAAGCGTCTTCAGCTTCTGTAATGTGTATTTCTGAGCCAAACTTAAACCGGATATGTGGGTATGTGGGAGTACAATTATGTGGGGATTTAAATCGAATCCATCAGATTTTATTGGCTTAAAAGTGTGTTTACTGACGTGAATACGGAGCTGTTGATGTCTACAAAGTAATCTCAGTTTATTACATCTATAAAACACTTTATAACTGAGTCGTTTTCTGTCTTTTTCCCATTAAAGTCAATGTTGTAAAGAAAAAAACGTAAGTTTAATTTAAGCTGATAATGGCCCCAAACCACCAAACTGCCAATGAGTCAATGTCGCTATAAAGCTCAGGTTTATAAGTTTATACCACTAACAGACAGTTAAAAGAACATTAAAGGTAAACATACCTGACCCTAACTGGTGCTGTGTCTGCAGAGCTCGGAGGCCCGCTGTATCCTGGAGGAGCCAGTGGACTGGGCAGACGGCTTCGTGGTCGTGTACAACATCAGCGACCGAACTTCCTTCATCAACGCCAAGAACATCCTGCGGCAGATCAGGGAGGCGCGCATGGAAAACTGCAAAGGGTCAGAAACACAAAGAGGCTATTTTATTGTGAAAGGGAGCGTTGGACTGCTGGGCTTCAGAAAGTACAAAGACAATATTAATATGTTATAGTACTGCAGTATTAGAGTTTTACATAATGTAAATAATGGAAGTAAACTATAATTCCATATAAATTATCAACTACTGTACATGAAGCATTAACACTTAATTTCACTTGTAAAATAGAAGATATATTTTCATATCTCCCACCATTTTTATTGCTATAAGCTATACAGCATTTATAAATTCATAATAACAAAATTAATAACATAAAAGACAAGACATTACACAGAATTAATTACATATAAAAGCACAAAAAGAAAACACGGCAAAAAAAAGGAACTTTAATCAGTTTCCATAACTGGGATTGGTCAACTTTTGTATTATGTTTGATGAACCCAAATTAATTTCATTGTCAGATTATTTTAACTGGCAAATAAATCAGATTCATACATTTACAAATCAGGTTTTTAAGAGCTGAGTCCTGCAGCCAGAAAGATTTAACTTGCACTACAAACTGTTTTTATGGCTGCACACATTGATATTAAATATTTTATATAGATGCTTGTCTGAAGTCTTTTAAACTTTTGGATCTCTCCTACAAAATAAAAGTTCTGTGAGTCTAAAACGTTGCAGTGGTGGGTTGATCAGTTTTAAAATAAAGCTAATTTTCCAGGAAACTGAAGCTGTAATTGCCTCCTCGCTGCCCGTCTCTGTTCCTCAGGGAGGTGGACATTCCTGTGTGTCTGGTCGGGAACAAGCAGGACCTGTGTCACGCCCGGCAGGTGCGTGAGGACGAGGGCCGCTGCCTGGCTCAGGAGAGCCGCTGCGTCTTCCAGGAGGTGTCGGCCGCCGAGAGCTACCAGGACATCGCCAACCTGTTCACACAGCTCATCCGCCAGGTGATGGAGCACCTCAAGTACAGAGCGGACCGCCGGCGCTACAGCGGCTCCAAGTCCATGGCCAAGCTCATCAACAACGTGTTTGGGAAGAGGAGGAAGTCCGTGTGAAGTGGAACTGGGACGTGTGGACACGAGTTAAAGGGAACCAAGAAGCTGTCGGTCCGAACATGAACTTCACACTGCGAGCAACATTTAAAGTTGGTGGGAAGACTTAAAATGTTTAGACAAATATTCCTGAGTTTTATTTTTTTTGGTTGTTGCTTTGAGCAGCTCATTGTTGATGAGGGCAGTGGGGGTCGGGACCTTTACGTGTCTGTATGAACGGACAAGGCTTTCCAATAGCTCAGATATAAACCCATCCATGGAGATATTAGAAGAAGAGAAAAAGACGTGATATAAAGGCCACAACGGTCCATTTAGGGTCGGCGGGAAGGATGTTGGAAGCGTTAATATGGATCCATTGCAGTCCAGAACAAGCCCCTCGTCCTCCTGGCCAATGTTAGGAAAAAAAAAAGAGTTTGGAGGGACGATTACTCAACTGTCTCGAAAGTAATGGGGCTGCGTGTTGTCTAAGTTAGTGAACAGTGGAGGGAAATGGAAAATGTTGTTGATCAGTTGGTTAGTTGGAAAAGCTGAAGGCTGACTGTGACTTTAAGGTTCGGGTTAACTTAAATTACAAGGTGTTGAACATGTTAAATCGCAGTTAATTGACAACTTGTTAGATGCTACAGTTGTGTTTTGCTAACTTCTTCCAAAGGTGACAAGAACACGACACTGATGCAGGACGTAAAGCACAGCGCTGACCAATCGTATCGTAGCAGGAAGTGACTTGTTTGTAACTGCAGATGGATCCTAAAAACGTGTTGGATGAGTGTTTGTCAAATCGACCTGGATGTTACGTGCAGAAGTAGCTGTTTTTAAGCCGAACTTCCACCCTAACCTTAGTCAAATGGTTTAATCACCTTAAGTTTTATCACTTCCTGTTAACACCGAAGTTTATTTTGAAAGTGTAACTAGCAGAAAACTGCACGCCGTCCCTGATGCATTCAAATCTGAAACAAAAGGGCACCTAAAAACATATTGTCCGTGACCTAAAGACCACATAATCATTAAAAATGTAACTAATCATGCAGTGCCAACATGCACGACTTCCTGTGTTTTGATACTAAGTCAGATTCTCAGAAAATAGCGAACCTTCTACTCTTTAACCATCACGTCTTTCCTTCGTTTCTCACATGTGATTGGCTGTAATCATCGTCTCCTCCGTCTTTCTCTCATCAGACGTAACTGTTTATCATTAAAGCAGATCAAAACATGGAGCAAAGAAAGTCTGATGAGCTGCTGATTAGCTGTGAAATGTTTTCTCTCTGAAGCTCTCTCATCACTGAGCTCATGGCTCCAAGTAAGAGGGAACTCCAACATGTCTCTGTGCAGAATAACAGTTAGAATGACATGCATGATAAAAAAGAAAACTCACAAGTTGATTTTCTATGATAAATTATTATTTATCAGAATCAATAGCAGAATCAATCCTGGCTTCACAGAGTCTCTGAGGAGCAGAATTTAATGTTTCTAACAGGATCTGGTTTGATTTTAAAGGACACATGAAGAAGAAAGAGATTCTGACACTAATATCAACACTTTAAGCTTCGTTTTGGTCACTTTTCTAACAGAAATGTTCATAACATGATCAAGGACTGATGGAAAGTTGAAACTCTATTTTTACAGTTTCTTTCCATGAAAAACAGCATATTTTTGGCATTATTTTCTTCCTTAAAAACACATATTTTCACTTTCCTGAGGATTCAGAGTGTTAAGCAACTGGATCATTAACATTACGTTTGCAGTCTGTTGCTCTGCAGGTTTATCATGTTTTAGGAGCAAAAACGCCAGTTTTTACGGATTTTACTGATGCATTTTACAATTTATATTTCTTCATAGTAATGTTACTCTTTGGAAGTGTTTTTAATATAGTTGATACTGTTCATTGTATTTGTCATACTCTCTCTCTCTCTCTTTCTCTCTCTTACATGGTAGCCATGAATAAAGGCAGAACTTACATAATTTACCTGTACAATAATGTATGTAACAATATATTAATTGTAAAATGTTATAATTATCGTATTTATTCTGTATTTTCACAGAATCTCAGAAACTATCTTGAATGTGAACTTTCAAACTTCTTAAAAACAAACTAACACTTCATGTTTAAGGGCCTAAACTCATCCAGTGCTGAGCTGTTGTTCTTCTTAAACCCAGTTATGTAACATCGATGCTGTAAAGAAAGAATGTACCACCCATCGTGAACACGTATGCAGTGTTTTGCTGATGAATGTTCCTTTTTGTAAATACTGTAAAAACACGGGCTGCTCCAGAGGAAATTAAAGTCAAACATTGCTTAATAAGAAGCCTGTTTGAGTTCTTCACAGAGGCTGCTGTTTGACTTAGAGCTCAACTTTAATTAAACGGCCGTGAGAGGAGGCATTTCTCTAAAGCCCCCAGAAAAGAGGGA
This sequence comes from Serranus cabrilla, assembly GCA_903364295.1. NCBI lineage: Eukaryota > Metazoa > Chordata > Actinopteri > Perciformes > Serranidae > Serranus > Serranus cabrilla. Next base: position 292,045 of record CAFUXE010001012.1, on the reverse strand, counting down.
TTTCCTGTGTTGTAGCTGCTAAATATAGCAGGTGTGGAGGGAAGGAGAAGTGAGAAAGATTATTGTGAATTTCGGGCAACAAAAATAAAGAGATGTTCCTGCAGCAGCCACGAGATGGCAGCACAAAACATCATAACAACGTGCTTTAACAGTTTCCTTCTCAGGGGAACTGACCCATTACACACAGAATTAACTCAGATTATACAGAGAAATTATAGAGAACAATAAAAGGGAAAGAATGTGAAAACATATAACTTATATTAAACTATAGAATGACCTCCAGTGACCTAAATTAAAGCATGTGTATTTCATATGTTCCTCCACTTATTTACACAGGTTTGTTTGCATGTGGTATAAAAACAACAATGATCTTATTATGTTTAAAAACTACTGAGATAACAACATGAAATCTAGAAGAGTTTGCAAGTTAAATACTTTTCTGATTGCCGTTTCACACATCCAAATTTGGAATATCTGGAGAGCTGACAGGAAGCTCTGCAGCCTCCTCATGTTCAGCACAGGCGGCAAATAAAGGCTGAATCTCTGCAGGAGGCTGTTTGGTTGTTATAAACACTTTCCTCAGTCACAGTTTCTACGTTTAAACATGCTTTCACGTGCAGCATGCATTCTAGTTCTACAGCTTTTTGTTAGTAAGATTTTAAATTAAATCATCCCGACATTTTCAGCAGTGAGAAGCATTTCACCTCTCTCTAAAGTTCAACAAAGACTTCACATTTTTGCTTCTCAAAAAAAAAATCCATTGCCGCAGAGGAAGTCATGCATTTTACATTTCCAGCGGTTTTGCTTTGAATAGATGGAGAAGCTGGCAGGAGAAAAGAGCTCCACCTACAGAGAGCGAGCAGAAAGGGAGGAGAGAGACATCACAGTGCCACCTGCTGAGTTTGACTGACAGGTAATTTCTGCAGAGCGCGGCGCAGAAACACCGCCGGCATTAACGCTTAATAACAGAGATGTCAGGAAAACACACATTAAATAAAAGAAGGAAATCTGTGGTGATGCAAAAACCGCTCTTCATATAAACTCTATAAATTTCCATTTCCTCCCTCTTCCTCTCTCATTCCTGTCAGAGATGAGGAGTGCAGACGGATGGAGACGGGACCTCGAAGCGTGGCCTCGTAGCTTCAGGTCAGTGATCTTATTTGGCCCCTGCGTGGAGGAAGAATTGGTTTTGGCTGGACCGAGGAAAACCATCTGAACCAAGGGGATTGGATGCTGCTGGGACACGGCGAGAGCCAATCAGAAAGGCCATCGATCAGTTCCCCTTAATCTCACAGCTGGTGAGCACATCCCCACTCCAATCTAAAACTCTGCAGCTTAGTCAGACTGACAGGGGATTGGACAGCTTCCAAACACTTGAACCTCCAACTGAAATGGATCCACGTAAGAGCAGGAACATCACATCCAGCATCCCGCAAAAATAAACAGGAGTTACAGTTGTTTAGTCTCGTGATGCCTAAAAATCTATTCTTTCATAAGATAGGCGGAAATAATATGTCAAATAATAGTTTGTGTCCGATGCAAATCATCTAAAAAGAGAAAACAGCTGAAGTTAACATGTGTTTTCTCTATAATCTAAAGGAAAACATATTTTAAACACCAGCCTGAATGAGTTGCTCTGGGGGACATTTTCTCTTGCCATGTACACGTCTGTGTGTCATGCTGCATGAGTGCACACACTGATTGCTTGCTGGATGTACTGTATATACACACACGCTGCATCTGAAGAGTTGGTTTCTAAAATGAGACTTCCACTCTCTGAAAAATGTGACGCAGTGTCTGATATTAGAGTCGGGACACTGTAGCTAAAACACAGTGCAATCATTTTGTTAATCCTCTGTACAAAGACAGAATATTTCATGTTTTACCCTCAACTTCATGCATTTGTTTTTATAAATATATACTTTAGGAATTCCACTGTGTACAATCTATAACTTGATTAAAACCTTCAGAGAATCTGGAGCAAGGTCTCATATCAACAACATGCAGATATGCTGCAGACTTCTCGGGGGCCGAGTGACGCAAAGTGGAAAAATGTGTTGTGTCAAATTGTTTCTATGGATTTCAACATCTACAATCTGTAATGTTGTTAAACTATTCAGAGAATCATGCATGTATACGTGTGACCTTCCATCTGCCAGATGGTGCTGTGTTAAAAACCGACAGGACTGTGTAGAGGACGGTGTAAGTAAACATGATTCAGTGCTGCATCTCCTAATGCAAGTCAAGACTGAACCAGGCAAAGAGAAAGCCAGAAACACCAAGTTCTTCTTTGGGCCCAAACTCATTAGCGATGGACTGGCCAGGTGGTCTGACAAACCCACATTTCAAACACTTTTTAAGGAATTTATGGATTTCTACAATCCATCACATCGTTGAAATATTACAGGAATTTGGGGAAATATTTGCACAGAAAGAACGAAAGTGAAAACCAACAATGGATGCCACCCCTCAGGTAGAACTGCATCAAAAACCAACAGAACTGTGTTGTGCATGAGCTTATGCACAATTCGGAAAACTGAAAGCCGGAAAGTCTGCAGCCTCTCTGGGCTCCGGCTCGTCTGACGAGCCCACGTTTACATTTTTCATTTGAGGATTTCAGGAATTTCACGTCCACATTCCATAACATCATTAAAAGATTCAGAGAATCCGGAGAAATCTTTGCAAGTACAAGGCAGCGCTGAAAACCAACGCTGGACGCCTGTGACCTTTGACCCCGACGCAAAGTGGAAAAGCTGCTGTGGACTGATGACAGAATATGACAATATAGATCCTGAAGTGTTGAGAAAATTACGTCGTATATCAAACAAGAATGGGAAAGATTTCACCTTCACTGTTCAAAGGTTTTAGGGAAGTGTTGATGGCAGTGAATTCAGAATGAGTCTATATTTACAATGCATCAGTTTGAACACTAAATTTATAGTTTTCAATCTGTAAAAAGGGATTTAGCAATTAATTCCACTCTGTTCTCTTTATGTCTCAGACAGCGGGTTGTAGATTTGTCCTTTATGTCTGTTGGGTTTAGTGAGAGTCACATGTTTTCTGATGAGTTACATCTGGATCATCTGGTTTTATTAAACACTGATTCAATGTAAAGCAGCATTTTCTGAGTGATGTATTATGGAAGGAATCATATGTAATCCTTTTCATATGTTTTATGAATCGCTCGTGGTCATACTCAGTGTCCTGCAGTGTCCTGTTACACTAAATGTGATGTCCTGCTGTCTGTGCACTGAATACTGCTTTGTAAGACGCTGGTATCTTCTTGCAGCGACGCTGCCAAAACTCTGCAAATGAAGTGAATCCGATAAAGAGCTCGATATCACAGAGATGCCCTCTAAAGCTCAGAGCAAACCCTGACATCACCGCAGAGAAAGCACAAGAGGAAATAATCAAATTAATGACGGCTGGATCCATTTAATCTCGACAGTTTCAGGGTCCTGAATAGAGCTTTTGTTAATATTATTACACGTAAATCAGAATCAGAAACAAGTAGGTTTAAATACAAGGAAT
>CAFUXE010001012.1:260811-283875 GCA_903364295.1 Serranus cabrilla | reverse complement strand
AGCTCATCTGAGGAGAACAGCCGCAGCCTGCAGATACAGAAATGCTTCTGCACTGACATCAGCTAAGATAACACAGAGACTCTCTTGATTTGAGGACATTTATCCTGCTGGCGAGGTGAAAGCCTACCCGCAGACTCTGTTTTCATCCATCCGGCGGGCTATTTTTTCATTATTATTCTTTATTTTGCAACAAGAAAGCGACTCGGAGGCTGTTTCTCTTGGCTCTCTGCGGGGGAATGAGGAGCGGAGCTGAAGTTTGAGCGAGTGTCAGAGCCCTCCGTGTGTGTTTATTATCGCTCCTCTGGCTGTTATCTTGAGCGTCTCCTGTTGTTGGATTGTTGTTTCCAGGAAGGATGGTGTTGGACAAGGAGGAGAGTAAGTACTGAGGACTCTGATACTATCATACTATGAAACGGAGAGAGCACCGGGAGGACTGTGTGCAGCAAGAAATACATTAAATACCGACTGCAGGAAACAGATTTTCATGCCAATGTTAACTTGTGAAATACTTTTATTAGCATGAATGAGTTTGACCCCTCCCTCACAGAAAACCACTCTTGTTTCTTAAAGGAGCTTGAAGTTTAGACATTATGCAGCTAATAATGACCTTATAATGGCTTTCTATCTCAATAAGTATCACATGTAGAGCCTGGCAGGTATGGGTTTTTACAAAGGAGAAGAATAGACCTTTTCTATGTGGATTGTGCACCGATTTTGCACTGATTTAAGACGTTATTATCTGTGTCTGTATCTGGACAGAAGACCAGAAATTGGCGAGGTTTATACTGAAAGTCACATTTAAATCTGGAGGATATTGTATTTTCTCACGAATAATCGCCAGCAGTGCAATTTTTTGCCTTCAAAGCATCAGATTGATTGATTAATAATATAAAATTAATTATAAAACCCATCCTCATACTATACTTTCATCAGTTGGAGAAATATAATGATACACAGATTTTGGCGTTGACAAATTAAACTGAATTAATGAAGAAGATCTTGCACAACGATGATTAATGATGGTTAAAATCATTTTTGAGTCGTGTTTTCAAACATTTGGGTTCCACATGAAGATTCTACTGAAAGAGGATAAATGATCATATTGAATGATCATTAACATTTACTGTATCGTTTGGGATACATAACAGTGAATTTTTAATGATCATTTTTTTCTTCATAGCATGTTTTAGATTCCTCCATAAGACTCAATATTCATATATATATATATATATATATATATGGAGAGTTCTTTGCTCTTCTAACAGCGCTCTCTGTCCTCATGTTTACCTGTTGTTTCCGGTCAGGTGTGTCCCTCGTGTCCCTCCAGTCCAGAGAGAAGCCGCGGGGCTGCGCCGGCTGCAACGGGAAGATCCGGGACCGCTTCATGCTGCAGGCGCTGGACCGCTACTGGCACGAGGACTGTCTGAAGTGCGCCTGCTGCGACTGCCGCCTGGGCCGCGTGGGCTCCACCCTCTACACCCGGGCCAACCTCATCCTCTGCCGCAGGGACTACCTGAGGTAAGACCTGCACAGGTGCACCGGGGCTGAGGGAGGGAGAAGAAACGGCAGCTTGTCAAGTCAAATGCAGAGTTTGCAGTATGTTAATAAGGTTAAAGTAGATGCTGTTTAAGATAATAAGAGCTGACTGTTGTGTCTGTAGATCCACTCAAGATAAAACAGGCTGATAGTGAAGGTTATCAGAGAAACGGAGGGGGAAGCCTCCTAATAACAACCCAGCAGAAACTGCAGGAGGAAACAGATGAAGGTAGAAGTGAAGAGTCAAGATGTACAAATACAGTAACGCATGTACGACTGCAACACAAAACAACCAAAGTCAACATAGATAAAAATGTATTACATTTTAACCCTGAGATGTTGTTAAATAAAGGACAGTGTTTCCTAGTGGTCACTTGTGTTATTGCAGTAAAAAATCCCAAAACATATTTTCCCCAAAGATCAAAAGAGTAAAAGAGACGTCTGTAAAAATAGAGTGAATACAGCAACATTTTTCTAGCTTTTGAGTCCTTTCTGCATCATGTGGCCTGTTGAATGTTCACAGTAATGTTTCCCTCACTGGCTCCGACTGCACAGACTCACACTTTTACTATTTCTCAGCTGGACAGGAAAGTTTTACAAATATAAAATCCTCATGGATTCACAAAGGAAAAGTCATAATTGACCTTGTTTGCAGTTGAAAGTGCCCCGTCTGGTCCTAATCCGTGTGTTAGATGAGGAGATTCTGTTTTCTGTCTGTTTGGTAATTATTAAACTGTATCCTTAGCTTAGCTTAGCATGAAAGACTGTAAACAGAGGGAGAAAGCTAGCCTTGCTCTGTCTATCTCCTTTTTGAGGACTGAGAAACAATAACTTCCTTTGTCTCTTGTCTTTACATTTTTAAACAAACAAGATCATTAGTGAGCATTAGAGGTGCTGCTGGGTAGATTTAGTTTCCTATGGAGAGAGCCAGGTCCTGTCTTTTATGCTAAGCTAAGCTGTCTACATATTTATTGGTATGAGTCTCTTAACTTTGGACCAGCTATTGCCTTGTGAGTGGAGGAAACAGCCGGCTGACGCTGTGGCTGTGCAGATGGTACCTGCCATGTAACGGTTTATAACACTCAGCACACTTCAAACACTCGTTATGAACCCTCCAGATAAAGATAAATGCTTCAAGATTGTCTCAACAGCTCCGTCTGAACTCGACCTCCAGCAATGAATTTATGAATATGTGTATTTAAAACACACTTTTAGATTGAAACAGCCTTCTGACTGTGAATCTTGATGACACTACTTATATACAAAGCTAAACCCCGACTGAACGGCCCTTCTGGGAGTCAAACAGCCTGAAATAACGACGTCTGGTGTCAGGTCAGCAGGGGAACTCCTGATATCTCAGCCACATTGCTGAACTCATGTGTTAGTCTCATGTACAATCCAGCTGGATTTGGTTGGAGCTAAGTCTCTCATTAGCTGCGCTGCACTTAAGAGACCAAAACCCCTTTTGACAGTTAAATTGGCGAGATTGCCTCCTGTTTTCCTCATCATTGCGAGGGTGCAGAGCAAAAGCCTTTGAAGAGCAGGATTAAAACCATGTGATTTCTTTTAATTGGACCATTAGTAGAGAATTAGCATTGAGCTCCGTAGCCTCGTTAAGGAGAAGGAAAAAACCCACCAGGTGCCTGCTCAAGACTCAGGCTCATTAGATCTGAACATTCGCTTAATTAGGACTCGCTTTTGTTCCCGTGTTGGTCACTCGTTTGATGACGTTTTTTTTCATTTGTCGTCCGAAGCTCTGGGAGACACATGCTCGCCGCTTTCCTCCCTCCTTTTTTTTTTTGCGGATGTCGTTTTTCATAGCTGTTCCTCCCAAACCTCCTTTTCTATTTGGCCTCTAATGGAATATGGAAATCAGCGGCAGCAACTTATCTTAATGTGTGTCAGGCTCTCAGGGAGCCGTTTGTTCGTTCTGTTAGAGGTGAATGAGAGGTGAAGCAATCTGCAGCTGGTCAGCACTGATTCCCAGAGTATTTAAAAACAACACGGGGTTTGTTCTCAGGTAGTGTGAGGACATAGTTCAAATGGTGTCAGGTACATTGTTAGTCTAAGAATGACTCAGGTTCCTGCCTGTAATGTCCCATGAGGCAAAAAAAACATCCATCAGGCACTCAAAGTAAGTGACATTTTCATATAAGTTTGACATTTTCATATCAGCGAATCTCCATTTTCCTGCTCTCTATCAGCAGCTGATATAATGCAACAGTCATCCAAGTTGTGAACGTTTTTAGATTGGAAACTCTCACGGCTCACAACAAGAAAAGCATTTGAGTTTCCTGCAGCAGAGTTTGGTACAGAAGAGATAAAACAACAAGTAGAAATCCTGCATGATGGAAGAACATTGTTATGGCATGGGAGGGCTTCATGGATGTATAAAAAGACAAGTTTTACTCATGAGATGTATGATTATCATGTGACATGTGATGCCTGCTGCCGCTCCCTACAACACAAATGCTGCTTAAACATCACAAACTCTGTTAATGCTGTAAAACGGTAAGTTAGGGCAACAAAACCACTTCCTTAAATTTAGGAATAAAGAACAGGGTTAGGCTAAAATAATCTCTACTTACTTCCATAACTTCCATCAACAAGACATGAACCCCGGCCTCCTGGTGAAAGACAGAGGGCCCGGCCCATCCCCCACCTCTCTAACCCTCCTGACAGCCGGCTTTTGACATTACAATGCTTCCTCACTGAACAACACAAATTCCAGTACATGGAAATAACAGAAACCGATACTGAGGAGATCCAGAACAAGTGCTGGGTCACCAGATGTGAATATTATCATACGATTGAATGGTTATCAGCCTATAAATATGGGTGGAAATGACGTTACAGAGTATGAAGGCAAAAAGGGGAAAAAGCAAAAGAGACAGATTTAAGCTGGAAAAGTCACTCTTGGGGTTGGTGGATAAATCGAATTAGGACTTCGATGATGTTATTAGAAGTAACGTTTGTTAACATCCATGCATCAAGTTTTTACATGCTTTTATTTCCTGCTCGCATTAGCCTTGTACACCTTAATTTCCAACGTTAAAGTGTATTTACTTTACTTTTATAACGCCTAACCAAGATGTTTTTGCAAACTAATCAAAAACAAATTGCCGTCCGAGCCGATACTGACATTCCCAACCATCCAGCAGGTGGAGCCGGCTCCTGCTCGCCCTTCTAATGGGCTAATCACTGCTGATAATGCCCATTCAATCCTCTGATAACATTTCCAACGGGTGAGTGGATGCAGGGTTGGAGGCGGGGCCCCGTTCATTCCTTTGCAAGTTCCTCAGTGGTGCATGAAGCCGAAAAGATTCAACTTCTGTGTGAAATAACTTGAAACCTCTATGAAATCTTCTGCATCCACAGAGCAAGTGAACAACAGATGAGCCGGCTACTTACGGTTTAGTGCGCCGCTAACTTAAAATATGGACAAAACGATTTAATCTCACGGATCTTGTAGACTTTCCTTATGTTGACGGCCAAAATGCCCCGAGGCTTCAAAACAAAGCATGGCTGCAGAGTCTTGTAACATTAGCTAAACTGTATCTGTCAATATTGGAATAAATCTACATTTAACTGCCAACAACAGTGGCTTTGCACGTTTAGTTTGGCTCAAGATTGTTGCAGTTATCTCCTGCCATGTGGGAGATATCATAGCTGTTAGAAATTTCTCCTACTCCTACTCAGAATTACAACCAGGAGGCTGATGGGAATGTTTCCTCCCGCGTGGCTGCTCTTAATTACAACCCATATAATGTGATGTAAGCGCCGCATTAGTCGCAGCAGCAATAAGCTGGCAATAATCTGTAGGAAACGCAGTGCAGTTTACCACTTTAAAACAAGTGACTGTTTCCAAAAAGTGCACGAGCAACATCTGCGGCTCAAACAAAGGCTCTTATTGAACTACATTTCTGGCGTGTCCTGTTTTTATTACAGTGTTTTTTTGGCTGAAATGTATCTTAAGTGCGTCCAGACTACAGGTCTGCTTGTCGCCCTGTTTCCCTCTGCAGGCTCTTCGGGGTGACGGGGAACTGTGCAGCCTGCAGTAAGCTGATCCCTGCCTTTGAGATGGTGATGAGAGCCAGAGACAACGTCTACCATTTAGACTGCTTCGCCTGTCAGCTCTGCCGCCAGAGGTAAGATTAGGGGAGCAATTAGCCAGGGAGATCAAATTCAGTTGACTTATCTGGGAGGTGCACCAGTGAGCTCACTGGTCATTAAGAGCATATCACCCATGCATTGTAATCAGAGTACGCTGAAATTTACTGCACAGTTAAAACCTCGAGGGGTTAAAAACTTTGTTTATCACTTGGAGAGTTAATCAGCCGGCAATCATGCAAGATTAATTTTCTGATTATCATAGCAGGGCTGAAAATATGCCTGAAAATGCTCCTCTGGGACCTCATGATTCACTTCAGCTCAAGCAAAGAACCAAGACCCAGTTCCATATTTTTATTTCTCTCTGCAGATTTTGCGTGGGAGACAAGTTTTTCCTCAAGAACAACATGATCCTGTGCCAGCTGGACTACGAAGGAGGCCATCTTAATGGCAGCACGGAGAGGCAGCCTCAATAAGAGGTAATATTCTGATGAAGATGAATTACGCCGCAGCCAGCTGCTCTGACAGTTTGAGCTAAAACATGCGCCCAGATATCTGGAAGATATACAAGGGAGCTCACAGAGCTCATCCCAAATATATGACCATATGGAGACATGAGACTTTAAAACACAGGCTGCTGACACCACCACCACAAGACATGTTGCAGCATATTATCTTTACGTTAAGAACGCATATGTTCAGTTTGCAGGGGATCAAAGTTTGTAAATATCTTAAGCACATATAAAGCAGGCTGAATGCCAGATGGGTCTAATTCAGAGCTGCAGTAAAGCTGAAACCTGTCGCACACCAAAGACAGGGATAATGAAGTTAACTTCACACTGAGCAACAAACTGGATTTCTAGCTGAAAACTGGGAGATATGCGGTCTGAATGTCTTGTTTCGCCCTCTTTCTCACAAATTTGTTTAATCACTTCTAGAATTTGTTCAGTTGTGAGTTGAAATTACAGACTATTTAAAGATGGATGATGCATTTCTCCCCCTGTACAACTCTGAAGCCAAAATATGGGGATACAACCACAAATATTGAGTTCCCGCCCACACACCCACCTGACCAATCAGTATCAGCTGTCAATCATGACGTGACAGCCTCATTTTAGAGAAGCAAATAACTCATTAAAACCAAACCGATCGGAAAATAAACACTTGAACAAACATCAGCATGATGAGAACGACCTAAAACGACAGAAACCGTGTTTGGGAAAAATCTGTTTGACCTCAACTCTGAGTTATCTAGTTTGGCTCATGTCCCATCCACTAACATGTGGTTTATAACCTGTACTGCAGCCCGCCAACAGGGGGCGCTCCCGTTTTTGGAGGTGTCATGTTGTCCATATTCATATAAAATCTGTGGTTGAAATAGAGACGTATTGAAGTCAGCTTTTGTTTATGTAATTTCAACGCATAAATGTGAAAATATATTGTCTCTGTGCTGAAAACAAGAAGCTTTCAGGGCCTTGTGATGGAAGCTTTTCTATATTTTAATGTCAAATAAGGAATTGTTCTCACTGGCGCCAAAGTAGAAGTGGCGTGACAGTGTGAAAGCGAAGGATAAAGCACGAAAAGTGGCTCTTAAGGCGGGTGGGTCCAAACAAAAGTCGATGATGTTATTTGAGTTAATGTCCCAGCATAACGTTTGTTTCTACGTAATTACGTCACCTTCAGGTGAAACGCAACAATTTCACTTCTGGTATTTACGGCGTCCTGATAACTGCTTCATTTGACTTTTTAGACTATCTTTGTTTTCTGCAAGCAGCTATTGAATGGGCCGATAACAACCTTCTCAACCTACCAGCAGGTGGAGAAGGCTGATAACCACTGATAATGTCCCATTTAAACGCCTGATAAAATTAAAAACGGTGGATTTTGGGAAAAAGAGCTGAAGAAATACTCCATGACAGTAATCCTTCCAACTGCACTGAAGGACAGTTTTCTTTTTTTCTTTGCAGGGCGAAGTCATGACCCACCACACTTATTGCCTTTGTTGGTTTGGGAAATCAGTGTGTTTCTGTCCCTGAAAGCACCAGGCTGATGTCTGCTTTGGTAAATAAGAGCGTGAAGTTTGCAGGTCCTTTTTTAAATCAGTTTCCTCTCAGTGAAAGCCACAAGGTCGCCTGCAGGTTTGAACACATCTAAAAGGCTTCTTTAAAGCTCTGAACGGCAGACAAATAAATCCTGTGGGAGTCGGAGCGCTTCTTTTATTGAGCCTCTCGATGGGCGTGAGCGGCGGTCGGCTGCGGGGGCAGATGGGCGACGTTTGAAAGCAAGTGCAGCAGACGCCACAAGATCCACAATTATGAAGGTTTCAGGGTCTGGCCCAGTTCAAAAACATACCCAAAAACCAGCAGCAGCCCAACCTATCATTATGATACTAACTGTACAACTACAGCTCATAAAATACACAACACCGCACTCAGTGTGCTCTGAGTGAGGACACTCTCTACTTTTGGTTGGTTTTCAGGTCTTCCAGAGTTCATGCTGAAACTTTAGACTTTAGAAGATCATTTTCCCTTTTATATCAGAAAATCTCAAAGAATTGACCAACTCTGGTTCCATTCAGTGTCATTATTATTAACTGAGGTGAGAAATGAGGCATCTTTAAACATAATTCAGCGTATATTGTGTTTGGCGTGTGTTAAAATGGGAGTCTACTTTATGAATGTGGCTGCAGAGGTTTTCTGGCTTCCAGATGCTGTAACTCTTTCTAACGGTTCTCTCAAGACTCAAATAACTTTGCTGATGTTGGATTTTTTATAGATTTATTTTGTCAAAGACTTATAAATGTGACCACTGGACCACTGCTTGTTATATGTGTATTTGTCTTGGTTCTCTCCCTTATAAGTTATATAGTCACTTTCCTGACATGATCTTACATGTCACAGAGTTAAACGTGGATATAAAGTTAATAAGAACCAAAAATATGATTTTGCACTAACTTTAATATAAAATTCAACACATAATAATCTCATCATCCCAAATGTTTCCAACAATGTTCATAGCAGAGAAATCTGTAATTTCTTCAAATGTTTTAATCAAGGTAACGTTAAGTTTAATCTGGCTGCCTGTCAGAAGCTGCCATAAACTGACTTTTTATCAAACTTTAAGCCACATTTTAACAATATATTTCAACCAGATGAAGGATTTTAGTAATCAGACATCTGTATCTTAAGTTGTCTGACGATTAAACTCTGTCTTTAGTTTCTGTTTTGATCAGGAGACCCTGAGCAGCAAAAAATAACATCCAGTAACAAAGCAACACAGTAGGATTATTAAAAACAATCACAACTGTCTTAAAAACATCAAATAGTAAAATGTAAAAATTTCCAATGATTGAATATAGCTCGATAGTTCATATAGTTCATATCTAATGCAGTTTACTCTCACTGCACGTTTGGGGTTTCCATTGAAGTTTCAATTTATCGAAGAAGTTTGCATGTAAAACTGTCATATTTTCAGCATTATGTTGCCTTTGTCTTTGAAATATTATACAAAACTCCATTTAATGGGGTTCTCCAGAAGAGAAAGTGTGCTTTTATTTTAAAAGTGCCACAGTTGCAAATCACACGACCATTCTTTATAATCTAAACCACAATTTATTATAAGACAAATAACTTTTCTGTTACTATACCGCAATTAGTGGACATATGAAGCTGATGGTGTGTTTTTATTGAACCGCAGAGCGACCTGGAGCTGTTTAATATTTTCTTCTCTCTTTCTGCAGATCAGAGGACGACTGAGAGCCAGTTGGACTTTGAAACTCACATCAGCTTCCTGTTTCAGACTGATGGGACAAGTTGTTTCTCATGACTGAACTCTTAATTAAAGAGCTGCATGGAAAACTCTCCTGAAAACTAACTTTTCTGATCGGCTGGACCAGAGATCAACCAGGAGGTGAAAGTGGAAACTATCAGGAGGATATTTAATCTGATGGCTCTGCCCCCTTTCTTTTTCTTCTTACATTCAGCAAATAATTTGAAGAGTCTGTTCGCCAAACTGGAAACTCTAGACGGACAGAGGGAAGCCAATCAGACCACACATAGCACCCACCAAGTCATCCATCACAGAGAAAATACTGAGTTGTCTTTTTTAAACTTCTCTCTGATTGTCGAATCGCTCTGGCAGCCGCTGAACTGTCCTCTGTGGTGAACCCCACCCATCTGGCACGGAGGACGCCACAGAACAAACCGAAATATATTCACAGATACGTTTAAATACAGTTCAGCGACTGACGAGGATCAGCTGCTTCTCCTTCATCTCTCCGAGGACTCGACTGAACCGAGCGACGCTTCCAACTCTTCGTTTTGTTTCCGCTCTGATCTAAAGTTCTCATTTCCTCACTTATTAAAATGTATTTTAATTTCAGTTTGTGTGCTCGTTATTTATGTAAAGCAATGATGCAAAATTCTTCTTTAAATGCAAATTTAAAGTACTGTACATAAATATAAATTTGTGTAGTTTCTTTGTGCATCTTTTAAATTCTACTCCACAACTTTTTGAGGGAAATATTCAGGGATCATACGGGAGCTGGAAATACATGAAACACACGGCTTCAGTCATCTTGACTTAGACTTGAGTCCATTGAAGTTTAAATAATAAGAATAAAGGCGAACTAAGGGGATACAACCAAATGACATTATATAACCCTGACTAAATACAGAAAAATAGAGTAAATAAATAGATTTAAAAAAAATGAATGTATATTTTTGAAATTATCATAAATATTCTTGAGTTTTTATAATTCCACCTTTTGTTATTAGTTTATGTCTTTAATTGCTAGTTTTATTTAATCATTTGTTTGTCTTTATATTTGCAAGTTAAATATTTGTGACTTATTTAATGCATTCTTTATGTCCACATTTTAATTTATTGATTTTTATTCCTCTTCATATTTTTTTTACTTCTTTCTTTTTTATTTCTTTTTTCCTCCACATTTTCATTTAGTTATTAATTCATTTAATTTATGTCTGCGTGTTCCCATTTTTTAAATTTAGTCTTTTATTATTTTAATAATTCCTCTTAATATTTCCACATGTATTTTCTTTAATTACTTACAGATACTCCTTATTATGCCACCCCTATTACTGCTTACACTAATGTATTTAGGCTGTAAAAAATAAATAGAAATGATGCAGAATTTCAGTAAATTTGACCTCTAAGCTATGTATATTTCATTGTATACAAGACATGTTTAATTATTACAAAACAACCTATTTTTTAAAAAGAAAACATTAAATTCTCAGTTCTCTGTACAGCTTCATTAATAACGCATCGGCGGTGTTTTGGCGCCCCTCGGTGGTGACACACCGCCATTACAGCTGCAGCGCACTTCCGGTCCTCAAATCAACAAGGAAGTTAAACCGATGAATCGACCAGCTGACGTCTCCTCCGTTTTTTCACCGTAAAACCGTCAGACATCATCTGTTTGATATTTTCTGCAGGAAGGTGATCGGTTACCTGACATCATGGCGATGTCAACGTTTCAGAAGGTGACCCTCGCGACGTGCCTCGTGCTGTGCGTCGCTCTGCTGCTGCCTAAAATGCTGCTCTCCCGCGGGAGGAAGGATGCTGCCGAGCGGCCGGAGGGTGCGTCACTTTACACGGTCTCTCTGCATCGGTAGCTCGATGTGTGGAGGCCTTTCAGATGGAGGATTGAATGTTGTTACTTAACTGTTTTTTAGGATGTGTTATAAAGTGTTTTTATTTGGCTGATTAAGGCAAAGTGCGTACTGAACATCACCGGTGTACCATCGGTGTTGCAGTTACATTATCCTCCCTGAAGAGGGCGCCAAACATACTTTATAATTTGATAAATAAAACCGTTCAGATACTAGTTTATTACTAATAAATAAAAGTAATATCAATAACGTTTATTGGATTTAATAAGTAAATAAATACATTTAAAAAATCCACATTTTTATTTACTTATTTGTTTATTTTTGTCTATATATATGCACATTTTTTCAGATGTACTTATTTAATTTATTCCTCTACATTTCTTATTAATTACATTTTCTTGTATTTTATTTAACTATTTGTTTTTGTAAGATAAAAAAAACACAAGATAATGACAGCTGAAATAAGATGAAAATGGAATACATAGAATGCATAATGTAAGATGGAAATAAAACTGAATCAATAATAATAATAATAATAAATAATGTTAAAGATGTTAAAATCAGTTCCCAAACAACTCCAATTCCAAGAAAGTCGTGTGCCTCATTTCATTGATAAAACTGGGACATACAAAATGTTATAACCTACACAAAAGGTCTGCAACTAATGATTATTTGAATTTTTTGACTATTACTCAGTTTACGATCACAGGGAAAATTCACATTGAAGCTGGAATTGTTATTTACTCAAAAATATTCAAACTGTTTAATTAATCATGTAAATAGTGGGTGATTAATTGTATTGTTGAGAACTAATTGATAAATCTTTGCAGCCTGACTTCACAAAAAGTAAGATTTACTGCATTTTGGACTGTTAGACACAGCACACCCTAAATAACAAGTCATTTTATATATAAAGGTCAGATGACATATTCCTGGACATCTCTCCCACTAATATATTTTATATTGTACCCCCCTCCCTGCAGGCTCAGGTCGCTTCCCTCCCATGATGCACCGCCAGGCGGCCCCAGAGGGTCGGGGCCAGAGGGCCACAGGCTCCGGCTACTCCAGAGCCCACAACACAGAGGCCATCGCCAGGGCCAAGGGGGGCGGGACCGGGGCCGGGACAGGGGGCAAGTCCAACCTGGCAGGACAGATCATCCCTGTGTACGGCTTCGGGATCTTACTCTACATCCTCTACATTCTGTTTAAGGTGAAACACGACTTCTGACGAACAGAGAGCTCCTGCACACTGTCTGAATTATGGGAGATTTACTGGGCACTAGGTAGTTATTATTATATAAAAGAAAAATAGAGGAAAAATAAGAAGAAATGAAGGTCTCCATACAGAAACCTTTTCCCAAACTTTTTCTGCAGTAACAAAAAGGAAAATAAATAACATTTTACTTTATAAATAATAAGAAATGGCTGTGGTTTAAGTAGAAACAGTCTGCTGTGGGGTTTGTTCTGAGTGTTTTAACCTTGTTACTGTCTGTCTGTTAGATCACATCCAAAGGAAACAACAACAAGCCGACAGAGAGCCGCTTCCCTCTGGCTCGATCAGAGAACATGAAGAGGAAGATCAGTGAGTTCAGCCAACATCACTTATACTCATTATTTTAGTATTTAGATTACTTCCATCTCATTTCTTCAAAAACAGCTTTGGATTTATTTTTTTAACTTTTAACAAAAATAAGACCTTGTTTCGTTGATGTCTGAATGAACTTATAATATATAATATCAATTTCTGAAGACATACTCTTCTGCTGCACCTCAGTGTTGTACAAATGGTTTAAATATTTTAGCCATTATTATGGGATGAGTCCTAAAACAGTAAAAAAAATAAGGTTTCAGGGGCAAAAGAAAGCTGACGAAACTCTCTAAAAAATCTGAAAAAACAGCACAAATAAGTGAAGTTTAAATTAAATAATGTGGTTTAATCATCATCTTTCTCTTATTCTGATGTCATCAGTGACACAATTTAAGATCTCAATCACATGAGTAAGAAAACTTCAGAAAAAGTTAATTTCCCACTTTGCGGGAAGTCATTTAACCAAACGAATATATCCTTTAAGTTAATGAATGATTTTAGCATTACATCACATCCAGACCCAGAAGTCTCTGCGGCTGATATTCATCTTTAAAGTGCATTTACTTAATAAGAAATAAGTTAATGTTTTCTGGTGTATTGATTCCCATGAAGCATCCTACAGGAAGATAAATTGCAGGCTGTGAAAACAACAAATTTTCGAAATGATGGTGAACGTCTGAACTTTTGCGCGGTGTTCGATTTTTGTCTGTGCTGCAGTTTGTTTGAGCTCCGACGAGCCGTGACCTCTTTTACATGAAGCTAGCAGGGATTTAATCACCTGAAAGTGAAACGATTAATCAGTAGAGCAGTAACATGCTTCTGTAGGAGCTCAGATTGTGTCTGAACTTTCCTTTTGTTTATTCGTCCCTCCAGCTGACTTTGAGCTGGCGCAGCTGCAGGAGAAACTGAGGGAAACTGAGCTGGTGATGGAGAATATCGTCTCCAACGCTCACCACAGTCCTGACAGGTGGGTGAGACTTTATGCTCCCTCTCTTATCCTGGCAGGAATGTCCTATTCTATTCAGCTCATTTGTTTTTATTCATTTAACTACAGGCACCTAATAACTACAGCGAAAATAAAGAGAAACGTGACACACATTAAGAATGAATGCAGAGATTATTAATTTTCTGCCTTTTAAATAATCCTGTGCTTTGGTTGTCTTCAATAAATAGGAAAATCATATTAGTTCAACATTTAAAAGTAATATTTTTTGTTAATATGTATTTATTTATAAATTATTTCATTATTTCTATTGATTTATTTTTATATATTTATTTAAGACTTTTTTAAAATTACTTTTTATGTTTCAGTTACTCAGGTACACTGTAATTAAGATGTGTGAAATCTGTTCTTTTTAGACTTTATCTTCAAAAATACTTCGCTGTTGTGTTAAAACAATATTCTTGAAAATTATACAAGTAAATTCAGAGATTAGCACCCAAATCTCCAAATATGTACAAAATATTATACTTCAAATTGAAGCATCTTGCTTAGTTTTGGAAGACATTCCCAAATTAGGCACACCATCAACTGATAGTATATTTTTATACAGCTAATGGGAGTTACATTTGTAAAGTTAAGGTAGAATAGTGTAAATAATGGCACCTGTTTGATGTCGCACACTCACAACATGAATTATTTAAGTGTAGGAGAGGTAGGATCATTAGTTTCCTGTGTTTGTTCAGGGTGAAGGGCGTGACGGCGGATCAGGAGGAGAATCTCCTGCAGCAGCTACAGGAGATAACGCGGGTGATGCAGGAGGGCCAGATGGTGGACAACATGGCACCAGAGAAGAAGAACCAGGAGGACTGGGAAGGTACGTTAACATTTTCTATAAAACTACGGTTAACCCCAGAGGAACACATTCTATTTTGACATATTATTAACATTAAACTTAAACATGCATAACACCTGCCAACCACTCAGTGTTTCCTACCGTCTTGTTACAGTATGAAGCAAAACTTTAACCGTGACCTGATCTATTTGTGAGCAGAAACTGCTTTTTTGCACTTAAACACACCAAAAGGGAATGCTATTTTCAATGCGAGTGGTAAATCCCTTCATATAATAGCGACAAACAAATGAGATGATCAGATGATAATTTTGACATCATCTTTTTTCATTTGCAAGCTGTTTACATGCAATTAAACAGCAAGATGATGTTCTAGTGAGTTATAGTGATTTAACTTCTCCCTGCAAGTTAAATTAGTTTCTGTATTTGCATGAAATGAAACCAGTGGCTTTCTGGTTGACAGAAGCCACCAAAGGCGCGTTTATGTAGCTGTTGATGTCTCGCGAGAACTGGGACCAGCAGAGCCGTTAGCCTGTCAAAATTAAATGGACGTCAACGAACGTTAGCGAACTACTTTTCATAAAGCTAATGTTAGCAAAGAAAATAAAACGTATTATGCTTCATGTTTGCAACTTTCAAACAGTTAAGAGACAGACGACTGTTTTGCATTTCATGGCATTAACGAAGCTTGTAGTGAACCATCTTCTTTTATCTAGTATCTTTGCTAACTGACCGTTGTTTTATGCTAAAGTTAAGAGAAATGACACTCACCTTTGTAGTGATGACAGAGCAGTTTTAAGCCGTTCCTGTTTTCCAAAGATGAACATTAATCACGAATCCAGATTTCGTCCTTTTAAACCCTCCAGTGAGCTTTCAGAGACTCTGCAGAGTAGTTTCAGGGAAAGTTGACCAGCTAGCTTCTCTTCCGGTTGTTTCCAGGCTCGTTAAATCCTCCCGGGAGCGTTAAAAGACTCATTAAGCATTCTTTAGCAATACAGCTATGTAACAGAGCGTTAAATGTCCTTTAAAGTGCGCAGTTCACTGCGGTCTGACGGTTTGAAATGAACGCCGGTGACTTTCATTCAGCGAACTCTTCCCGTCAAAATGGCGACGTAAACAAAACGTAACGCCTTTGCCCGATCCGTACCGGAAACGCGATTTGGTTCGACTTCTTGTCGCCGCCGCTACGTTAATAAATGAACATAAATATATTTAAGTTTAAGATATTGTACGGTTAAATTACGGAGCTGTCATATGCTTGCTATGCTATAGAAACAAATCTTTTCACCACATCATAAATTGACATATTCATTTGGTAAATAATTCCATTAATTCATACAATATTAAATATGAAATGTCATGAGTTGGTTCGCAAGCAAGTTAATACTTTTTCTTTAAATTTGAGCAAACGCACGGTTTGCAAAGTTAGGGTTTAAAGTGAAAAAAAAAAATGTTTTATGATAAGAAAAAGAAAAACAATAATAATGAAATACATTATTAAAACTCTTAGATAAACTACATCCTACTTAGTAACAGCTAGCTGGTAAGAAACAACAAGTAACTTTACTTTTGGATTCTATATTTTTAACTGAAACATTTCAAACAATATAATATACATTTACTCTAGTAATTCAGATAAAACTCAGTTAAAAGCATGAAGTCCTTTTGCTCAGACTGTGCATGCAGAGGATTGTAATTTCACCAAATTTCTATTTACATGCATGGTTAAAATTCAATTAAATTGGCAAACTTTTAATAAAAAAATGCTGAAGAGCTAATTTCTTTTAGATTTTTTACTTATTTTATTTTCCCCCCCAAGTAAGTACACAGAAATTAAAGTCAGTATATCATGCAAAAAAATCACCAAAAATACACAACTTCCCTTAGAAAATTTAAATTATTCTACGGACCCCTTCTAGTCAGTTCTAATCGCAAGTTCTGAGTTTGACTTGTACAATACATTTTTGACATTCACTTCCACCGAACTAGATTAATTAACGACTTGTTCGATTTTTCTAAAGTTCCTGCAGATTATCCCGAGGAGCCTCAGCAGCAGTGGGAACCTTCCCACTGCTGTTGTCACCACAGTCCACAGACGGAGACGGAGGCTGAGAGGACACAATCTGACGGAGCTGACCTGGAAAACCTTCCTGAGGACATTACAGGTGGAGGAGACGCTGTGGAGGGAGCAGAGGATCTGAACAAAGAGAGGGAATCAGATTTTACAGCAGTGAGAGAAGAGGATGTGGAGCCGGAGAGCGTAAAGGAAAAGGCGAACGTGCAGGATGGAGTGCGTAAAATGGATCTGGGCGTCCCGGAGGAGGACCTGGCTGGAGTCCTGCAGGAGCTGGAACTCACACTGAAGATGACGACCAGGATGGAGCAGGAGAAGATGGAGGATCTCACCAGGTCGACTGAGACAGAGACCTCCTGCAGCACCGTCAGACGGAGGAACAAGAAGAGGAGAGCGAAGAAAGCCGCACACTGACTCCAACATATGAACTTAAACAGGGACCTGCTGGTTTATGAGGACAGCTTCTTTCTTCTAAATCTGTCCTCATGAGATGTGCAGAAGCATGAACATTGTGTTTCCAGCCTCGTTTATCTTTACTTGAAGTAAGAAAATGTCTGTGCAGGGCAGTTTTATAACACTAAAAATGGCTTATGCACCAGCTAGAAAGGGACTTAGTGTAGTTTAAGGTCTTAAAACAGTGGACACAAATATATCTAAAGAAAAAAGAGGGACATCATTTATAAAACGCTTATAAAGTCAATACCAGTTTGCATTAAGGCTGCAGCTAATTATTATTTCCAATATCAATTAAACTTAAAAAAAAATTGTAAGAAACGTCCCTCCAAACCCCAAAGATAATCTGTTTCATATGATATAAAAAGAGAACAGCAGGAAATCCCCATATTTCAGAGGCTGAAAACAGCATTTTCTTTCATTTTTGCATTAATTATTAAAACGGCTTAAGATGCTTCCAGGTCAAGATTTGATGTTAAAACGTGCTCATAAAAGAGAACACCCTGGCTGTAAAGAAAACACAGTATTTAGTTCTGTTAGGAGAGCTATTCATCATATTCATACAAGTGTTTTTGCACAATTTTCAGCCTCTATTTCTGTACGTTTTTTTTTTTATTTACAACAAATGCTGTAATTAGACATAGTTTTAATTTGTTTAAATGACCAGCAGACACGACTTAATCAGGCCATTTTAAAACATACTTGCTCTAAAAATGTTGTACCTTTATAAAACACCAGAAAGAAAAGAAATGCTAAAGACAATAATTTACTGGGTTGATTGTGCCTTTTCTCTTATATCTAATCTGTTTAACTTCCTGCAGTATTTATGTCCAAGATGAACATTTTCCACCCATCCTGAATTCCTCCTCTTAGTGTGAGTATACAGAATAAGTGCACTATACTAAATTAAGTAAATAGGGGATAAATAATGGTTTCCTCTGTCTTCCCATCAGTGTTTGTGATGGAGAACTCTTGTCTTCTGCACCGATTAAGCTTTTAAGAAATCTTCTGTCTTCTCTTCTAAATGATTATTAAATTATTTAAGGTTTTTACTTTTATAAACTGAATTTATTTATTCACTGTTCAGGAATGGCACATATTGATGATTAAATGACTATGAATAACTTAAATAAAATGTTCTTTGTTCTCAACTTATTCCTCACGACTTTGTTTTACTTGAACTCCACATTTTACCAAAATCAATATTGTGAAAACGCAAGTAGACTATTTAAATTAATGAATGACTGCAGCACACTTCCAAAAAAAAGAAGTTTATTACTTGTATAATGGTACAGTTTACTCATACAAAAGCAACATCAAACGGGTTGATGTTTGCAGAATATTTTGGATTGACAGTTTAGCGAGTGGCACGTCACAACAACAACTTCCCCCTCTAAGATTTACTCTGCGGAGCTGCAGTTAAGTGTCGGGTTGGTTCTGGGTTCGTACCCGCTTCAGTGCTCCATTGGTTCATCGGGAACTTCTGCAGCAGCTGGTTCATCTGCAGGCTGGGCGACCTGACACAGACAGGAGCAGGTTTAACACAAATTATCTGTCTAATGCATGAAATAGTATTCAATAAAGAGGAATAAAGGAAATAGATGCAATGCTAACTTTTACTTTCATGCTAAAGCTTCTCTTGCATTTTCTAAGTAAAACTTTAAACGTGATATTTTATGTTATCACCCTTATCAAATAAGGCAAAAAAAACAAACCATAGAGACAAAAAAATATAGTAAAATTAATTTTTTGTAACCACTTAAGTAATTTATCATTAAAGTGTTGAGGTAAAGAAGTTTTTTTGTCATTGTGGTTATAAAAATACAACTTATGCAGGTGTACTCTTCTCATGTAGAAGTGTGCAGAATAAAACCAACAATAAATAAAATATAGCATTTTCTCCTCAAATTAAACTGAGCAGGAGTCCAGGATGGACTTGGTGACTCTTACCTTTCTCTGTGGCCTCTCCTCCAGACCCTCCAGGAATGGGGCGACATCATTGTCGTCATAGATGACGAACTCCATGTCCTTACCCACAATGCCAATGGAAACGTTCTGAAACAATGAGAAATAAAATTAAGAAATTGTCTGTTTACTTTTACATTATAATCATTTAAAAAAAGACTGCAACATCTTCAATGCTGACTGGGGCTGGGGTTTGATAACACTGTAATTAATCTTCACCAAGTCCTTACAATATGGTTTGCTTTCATAGATTGTTAGAAAAGTTATAAATAAGATCTAAAATACAAAAACTAAGACCACTGAAAAAAAGAAGGAACTTTACATTTTTCATCTTTTGGATTCATATTGTGTCCCACCACCTCAGTCCAGTGCTCTGGCATTCAGTTCATAGTTCTGTCTTAGTGGACAGTTTTGAATATGAGCTGCACCTCATACAGGAGAGCTGGCGTACCTTGGTGGTGAGGTCCTGCTCCGTGGGGAGGGTTTCTCTGAGAGCACGGAGGCCGTGCTGGACCAGATCGTTCAGATTACCTGAGAATAAAACCATACTTTGTTAAAACATGTCTTAAGACTCGTCAATCAGTAACTGGAAGACACTGGATGTTACGCAGGAGGGAACAGAAAATAATTTCCTCTTACATTCGTTGAACTTTTCCATGAATCTCTCCAGGTAGGTGCGAGCAGACTGAGAGCGCGCTCCGATGGACATGGCTTTGCAGTCGAAGTAGTTGGCCGACGGGCAGGTCTGGAAGATGTGAGGTCCCATGTCCTGGAGACGCATGAAAAAGAGTTTCGGTTAAATATAAAATAATACATTCGTTAAACATTTACTCTTTCGGAGGGGGAAAACCCAATAAATAAAAGTGAGTGAGCAAACTTACATCAAAGCCAGCGATGAGCAGTCCAACACCATAGGGCCTCCTCCCATACCTCTGTGTTGGGATTTGAGTTTCTGAAGGTTCAGTTAAGGATCACTGTTGCCATTCACAATTATTTTACTTCATTGTAAGTAGGAAGGTTAATTATGAATATAAGATTGTGATATATAAAGAAATAAAACCACACTTTTACAACAGATTCAAACAGTGGTGAGGATACTGCTGCCAATAAGAGAGACAAGCCGTGACGTGGGGAGGGGCCTGTCGAAGACAAATCTTGAGTCCAAACACTCCTGACGCATGAAGTTACTGTGGAATAAAGGGTGAGAGTACAATTTAACACACAACTAGATTTTTTTAATTCACAGGTTCACTGAAACACTTAAATTCAGACGATGGAAGCAGCTGTGACCTACCAAAGCAGTCTGGCGTCAGCAGTGAGTCCAGCGATGGAGATGCCGATGTGGTTGTCGACATGAAGGATCTTCTTCTGGTGAGCAGCCAGTTCAGACTGGGCTCTCTGTGGAGGGGTGAAAAGATGACAACAATCAGGCATTACTGACGACTAGAGCCCAACTGACAGAGCCTCAATGCATATTGTTAAAAAAATAACAATATTGTATTTTCAATATCGCTAAATTTCTGACTATTTTAATAAAGAATACATAAAAAAAATTAGCTAACACCATAGTTATCTGCATTACATGTTCTATCAAATTTGTTTTAATATCAGTACATATTGGATAACATGCACTCTAATACTGATTGATACTAATATGTTGGCAAATATCGACTGATAAAATTTGCCTCCACCTTCAGTCGTCGCTTATAATCTGCCACATGCTTTGTTATAAAATATCCAAACGCCCAAATAAATAGCAGATACTACAAATGTTTTTTATGGTTTGTTTCAAAGTCTAAAAGGGCAAACACTTCACACCAACAGGGAATTAATTCATTAAATAAAGTCATACACTCCAACTTGAGGAAGCTCAAGAAGGCAAATAATGACTGTACCTTTAGTGCAACCAGGACTGCATGAGTTTTGGATTTGAGTCCTACAGTTGCAGAGCCTTGCTTCACTGCCTCCATGGCATACTCGATCTGATGGATACGCCCCTGGACCAACATGAAAATAAATATTTTTATTTACATAATATGTCGTGGCACATCAGTAAGACATCAACATTAACTTTCAAGGGGAAATATAAGCAAATAGATTATTACCTGTGGGCTCCATACTGTCACGTCGTTGTCGTACTGATTACGGAACTAAAGACAGAAAACAGACATCATTTCAGAATGACATTTAAACAGAAATGTCTATAAACACACATGAGGTTAGCTTACATAGTTATCTTGCATTATCAGCCGCTTTTAAGAGTATTTCTCACGGACTCCAGGCTACAACTACACGACACTGTGCTTAGAGGCTGGGCTTTTCTAGAGTCAGGTTTTAAATTACAATACGACTGAATAATTTATAAACTCGACGTTGTGTGCAGCCAATTACCAAATAGAATAATAAAACCGAAATACGAGCATCACAACGTTACCTCTTGGTGTTGTTAGCTGCGCTGGGTGCCACTTAAACTTAGTCCTGCGGGAAACTAGCTAACATTAGCTGGATAACAAGCTTTCTAAAAGTTAGTTAAGATTGCAACAGTAATCATAAACTAGAGTTTAAAGTGTCGGCTTCACAAATCAAGCTATAATTGTGAGGGTACGACTGTATGAGTTGAGGGAAAGCGAAAGTAAAAGGCATGATACTTCATTTTGATGCTAACTCATCCTAAGCTGGCTAACGTCTGTTAGCTTATTTCCCTTAGCCTGCTAACCTGCTAACTAATTAGCAATAACTTTATGTTATTATGGCGCTGATGTAAATACATGATGCTACTTAGAGATTTTATTAAATGTGATACGATCCGTTAAATATCCGCCGTTTGTTTGGACACCCGTCATGTAGCCGGAGCTAACGTTAGCAGCTACTGACGCTGTTTTGCTTACTCACAGTGCAGTCAGAAGTTAGCTAGCTAACGTTAGCTTAGCGTGAGGAAATTAACCCCGTTTTCTATGTTTCCTGATATATATTACCGCATAAACACGCTGTGCGATTTATTTGTATTGTAGACATCTTATATTATATTGAATTGATTAACTTGTTTTAAAATCCATTCATACTCACCATCTCTACTTTGGAAAGTGTCTCGTCTCCTCCGCCGGTGCGCTGATCCGATTTGATTTATTTTCCTGAACGCGACCTCAGGGAAACCAACAGAGCGCCGATCTAAAATCAGTGATCGATTGAGTTTGATTAATCTTTTTCAATGTTAAACACATCCAGCAATAATTCTAAGCAGCATGATTCAATTACGATGAGAAAAAATTACATACTAATCTCTAAACATATAAAATAAAATCACATATTTCGTATAATGGACTTTAAAATTATTATCCCAAGCATTATATTTAAAGTGAAGAAAAATACAAATTAATCAAATAAAATTGTAAAAAGACAAAGAAAAAAAGTAAATAGGAACATAATCCAAAGCCATTTAAAAATAAAATCATCTAATTCAAATTAAGGATTTTAGAATTATCAACATCCTATTCTAATACTGTTAGTAACATCTAAATTAAATTAACTCAAATGGGGTTTAATGATATTTAATGCAAGCAAGTAAGTATTTTTATGTAAAAAAAACAAAAAAAAACA
Source organism: Serranus cabrilla (assembly GCA_903364295.1). Lineage (NCBI taxonomy): Eukaryota > Metazoa > Chordata > Actinopteri > Perciformes > Serranidae > Serranus > Serranus cabrilla. The sequence goes on along the minus strand of CAFUXE010001012.1, from coordinate 261,126 downwards.
ACAACAAAAAAAAACTAGACAAAGCCTAGAGTAACTTTTAAAAAACAGATTTTTGTTTTTATATTTTAATTTTAAATAAAAAATGTGATCATCATACACACGATGATTTTAGATATTTAATATTTTTATGATTCGTGGAGTCATTTAGTTATTACTAATAATAAATTAGACAGATTATTCAGTCAAAGGTTTCATCATTTGTGTAAAACTAAAACTAAAATAGAATTAAAAAAATATTATCAGGGGTGTTAGGCGCTCTACCTCTTTAATAGCAGGAAACAGTAACTAAAGCTCAGTTTAATTTCGTCTGCACCA
>CAFUXE010001012.1:206478-219483 GCA_903364295.1 Serranus cabrilla | reverse complement strand
TGACATTTGTCCACGTTTTACAGTAAAAAGAGATAAATAAAGACTCTGTGGTGTGTGTTGACCTTGAGCTTCATGTGTGTGTGTGTGTGTCGTGTGTTTCAGGTGTTGAGCTGAAGTGAAGCGACCTCGGACAGGATGGCGACTCCTCAGAGCTCCAGACAGAGCAGCTCGCTCTCTTCATCCCCCATGAGGCAAGTAGCAGCAGTTATCCACTGTTACATGTTTTTACCAGCAGCCTGGTTCTGCTTTTATTTACTGAGATAAAAACTACTGAGTCTGCAGAAACCTGAGTAATAAACAATATTATTGTAATTTAAAGGCTAATTTATTCCACAGATATGATGATAATATAAAAGGATTATAATGCAGAGAAAGAAGGGAGGAGGAAAGAAAGAAGGGAGACGCAAACACGGACAAAAACTAAATATCGTCTTAAGTGGAAAGCAGCAATGAAATGTCCTGATTTTATCCATCACTCAGGGTCACAGCTGCTCGGGTAGATTTTGCATCTTCATGTTCAGTTTTTGCATGAAGTTTCTGAGAATCTGTGCTGATTCGACTGTCTTCTCAGTTTCTGTAAAGTCAGTTTCAAGCTCCTCTCCGATCGTAACCTTAAGCAGTCAAACAAACTAACCTTATTTGTTAGACTGAGTCCTATTCTTATTAATAATTATATAACAAACAAAAAAGAAAAGAAAAACGGAGCGGCACTACGAGCTGTGACGTCACAGGGTTGTTTGGCTTCTCTGTCCTGATGAGAGTCACTTTCACCGCCATGCATCACAGCGACAGATTACAGCGAGAAAAGAGGGAACGATGGAGATGGTGGGCCGAAGGAGAGGAGAAGACAGAGAGGAGATCACTGCTGCTTTGCTCCTGGGTGTAAAAGTGAATTTTGCACAAAGCCGTCCAATTTCTGCACTGAAGTACTCGAGTAAATGGACTTAGTTAAATTCCACCATCAGCCGAATCCTGCTTCATATGACACGATACACGCACACAAACACGCCACAATCATGTGGAAAGACGCCGAAAAACACCCAGAAACACCCAGAAACACCGAGCTGACGGTAATAACTTCTGCTGTGTGCTGTAACGGAGCAGACGGAGCCGTGCTGCCGTGTCTCTGACATGTTTCACAGATCCGGCTGCTGTGACAGGCGCAGTATGTTTGCTGCACGACGCTCAGCAGCTCCACACGATTATCCGTCAGACTAATTAACTTTGGACGGCTCGTGTGTTGATAAAGGCTGCGGCTGCCCCGAGGCTGCAGAGTGAAACCACATCCTTCATATCTGCTTCAGGAAATATTTACCCGCTAATGTTTGAGTGGAGCTGTTGGTTCAACATCTCAGAGCCAATAAATCCGCCTCAGTCAGAGCGAGTCAACAGCAGGAGGAGCAGAGGTCAAAACCTTATTGACGGCACAAACACACACACTGCCACGCTGCCTCACACACACACACGTGGATCCCATATCTGAGGCTCATCTGCACATAAAAGCTGCAGATTTAAAGTGAAATCTGCTGTGAAATCAGACACATGTGGTCAAGATGCAAACCGAACATCCACGTCGTCAGGAAAAGTTCAGCACAAAAATCTGTACTTAAGTACAATTTTGAGGTTCTTTACTTTAGTATTTCCATTTAATGTAACTTTATACTTCTTCTTCACTACATTTAGAGGAAAATATTGTACTTTTTACTCCACTACATTTATCTGACAGCTTTAGCTACTTTTCAGGTTGAGATTTAACATAAAAAATGTTAAATGATCAGACATTTTTAACCCTTATTATTATTATATTAAGTAGTTAAAATGAGCCCTCCCTATCAGTTATAAAATTCAATAAAAGCTGAATTATTGGAACATAAAACAAGGTTAGGGTCCAAACTACCAGTTCAAACATTATGAAAAAGTCTTCATCACAAGCTGCCGGCCTGCTACCATCAGTTTATTTAACTTTCACATCCTTCTTCTCTCCTTTTATTCAATCAGCGCCAAAGGAAACTCTTGTGTGTGTTTTCAAACCTCCACGGCTTTAATCCTTTAAACAAACTGTGACACACACGAGAGAAAACTCTTATCACACAGCCGTGATTTATACGTCTGTTGTGATTCTTTAAACGGGGAAATCCTCATCAGCTGCTGCTCATAATATATCTGAATATATATCTTCTGACAGTCGTGTGTTTACGAATGCTTACACAGCGTCGCAGAAGACACGCAACGAGTCCCGTGGATATGAAATCAGTACAGCTGTCACGCCATACACAACAACCGCACACATAAACAAACAGATCCTCCCTGACTGGCTCTTTGTCTCGCACTCAAACATAAATCCTATTTGTGCAGCACATGGCTCAGTAAATCAACTGATGAAAGGAGCCAAATGACTGAATTGTATTAAAATAAATTGCAAACACAGATGCGACGCACACACACGCACTCAGTCGACAAACATCTCCACAACAGAGCTGCTTGTCTGCCGATCGGAGCCTCCGGTTACAGCGCTGCGTGCAGGTTCACCGCGACTCTGTGCCGTCATCCGTCTGCACTCAACTCTGCTTTTTTAACTTGTGGATTCGTGTTTGCAGCCCTGCAGGAATGCTGGAAGTTGCATAAGTGTGGGTTTGCTGATGTGAAGGAAAGAGTCAGCTGGAGATGGTTTAAGATACAGAAAATGTAGTTTTGGCAAAGTTTGAAATGGGACATAAGGAAGAAATATCTGATACAAGTCACATGACCGTTGGTCTCAGCAGAATCAATCCTGGTTCACAGAGTCTCTGAGGAGCAGAATTTAATGTTTCTAACAGGATCTGGTTTGATTTTAAAGGACACATGAAGAAGAAAGAGACTCTGACACTAACAGACACATTTTAAGCTTCGTTTTGGTCTTTTTCTAATAGAAACTTTATCATAGAAAGAATCTGTAAGTACAAGCAATATTGAGTTCTGACGTTGACAAAAAGCTTCCTCAAACCTTAAAAATGTGATATTTCTTAAAAAATATTCCTCATACTTATTCCCCTCCCCCAAAAAAATCTGTTTACACAGAGCTGAGAGGAGAGGACAGGAGAAGCTGCAGACAGGACAACACTGAACATATGTTTATCATGCAGAAACACAACTTTCAGCCCCAATATTCATGACACTTGTTGGCACTTTGATTTCTCTCATTCTAACTGTGTCGTTCTGTGCAAAGACATGTTTGAGTTGTTCCTATTTCTAGCCTTCTAACACTTTTGTAGGGTTACTGAAAGATAATTTCTTTGGACTTTTGGGACGTCAGAACGATGTCATGGGATCAATCCTGCATGCAGCTTAATGGAGTTTCTGTTCCTACATTTCTCTTTTTTAAGTAGTGGGTTTGAGTTTGCAGCCTGTGCAGGAATGCTGGAAGTTGCATAAGTGTGGGTTTGCTGATGTTGAAGGAAAGAGTCAGCTGGAGATGGTTTAAGACTCAGAAGAAGAGAAGAATCCACAGGATAATGTCTTGCACAGACGCCTGCAGTAGCTGCACGTTCGTGCCTGTAACAGACGTGTGTGCGGGCGGACAGAGAGACGGAGAAGAGACGTCAGAGAGACAAAGAGACGGAGGGAAACAGCTCCAGGTGAGTCTGCTGCTGGCTGCACATTAGAGGCCGTCTGACACATCTGGGAGTCAGATGTTCAGCCGCTGCCAGGACTCAGCTGCACCAGTCAGAGGCCACGAGATCCCGTTACTACACGCTACTTCAGGAGGAGCAGAGCGACCTTCGGCCACAGAATCAAGGCGTGACCTACACGTTTAAAAAGAGCCGTTGGCCATATGCTTTCTCCATTTACTGAGCTGTCGGCTGCTCACAGTGAGGCAGCGTTTTGTAAGAACTCCCAAACGGTTTGTTCAGATATTCTGGTTTTTAGGCAGAAGAGGAATGCATTAACATCTCTTCTGGTCTCCATATTTGATTTTTTCTGGGACAAAAGTGTCCTTGTTTCCTCCCCCAGTGGAAGCCAAAGCCACAATGGTCTGCTCCTCAAACTGTTGCAGCTCATTCTGCCCACATTTCCATCCAGTCGCTGCTGTGGTATCTGAGAGAGATTTCCATTTGTTCATGAGTGACATCAGGCGTCAGACGACAGCGACGGCTCCTTCCTGCTTCTACTCCGCGTGTGAACTTCCATGTCAGATTGGGAAGAATCCCGAAACAGAAATAATAACATGAAGGAACACATGTCGCAGCGTTTCTGTTCCAGACAAGCTGCTCGGCCTGCGAGTGATCCTGCTGCAGATGGTGGACGAATCCAGATGTGTTATAAAAGATTTTTATTCCAAACTCCTCTCAGCACCACGAGTGCACACAGCTGTCATATGGATATCTGCAAACAGAATCCAACCCCAGAGTCTTTGATTTTCAGGACACTTGAGGTGAAGATGAAGCTATCCAAAAGATTTTAGCCTGAAAATATAAGTGATAAGATGAAGAGAAGTACGGCACATAGTGACGGTGCTGATTTATGCTCCTGGTACATCTGAAATCAGCACAACTCAAACATGTCTTTGTGCAGAATAACAGTCAGAATGACAGAAATCAGAAAAAAGAAGAAGTGCAAGTTTAATTTCTATATTTTTAAGTATTGGAATAAAATGGAATTTATGTATAAAAGTTCCTATAAGTGTCATGAACATTGGGGAAAAAAATTGGGTTTCCACATGCTTTATGGATATATCTACAGCTCCTGTCCTCTCCCCTCAGCTCTGTGTAAACAGATTTTCCGTGGTTTGTCTCTGTGGCTTCAGTGTCTCTGAGGAGCAGAATCTAATGTTTTTAACAGGATCTGGTTCGTGCAAACGCTTTATTTTAAATGACACATGTGGAATAAGGTAGTTTCTGAAGAAATATCACAGCTGTAAGCTTAAGTTTGTTTACTTTTTCTTATGGAAACATTCAAAAACTGTCGGAAAGTTCAAACTCTGATGATAATGCCAGTTTCTTCACATGATAAACTGTTTGTTTTTTAAATGATTTTTGAAGTTCAGAGGGTGGTTAAGTTTAGGCTGAAGAACTATTAGTTCAGAGATCTTTGGATTGCTCGATGTAAAACCTGCTGGTTGCTCTGCACGGAGCCCATTATCTGTATTTTACGACATGATAATTCCTCATTATAGCCGACTGACGGAGCCACACAGGCCGTCTTTACCTTAATCCAAAACATCAGCGGCCGACCTGAGGCTAACAGGCTTTAACTGGACCTCCTGAACCACCTGAGGCCTCTGGTGACGTGTAGAAACGAGCCGTTAATGGGAAACCCTGAAGAACGAACCGTCTCCTGCTGTGCAGTAACTGCAGCCTGACTGATAGCAGGTGCACCTCACAGGCAGATCACTGCGGTTTAAAGCTCATTATTACTGCCTTTAATTTCCTTTCTCCTCCTGATGTGATCAGTAGTGACCCACACACAGCACGCGCTCACACATAAACACTCAGTGTTTCAGACACGGTTTCTGTTTTTAGCCTCAAACAACGTGAGTCACGTCCTGTGATGAGGAGCGTCGGCGATGCAGCGACGGATGCTTTTGTTTTCCTCGTCTTTGCTCGGCGAGGGTTTCCCTCCGCTGTCACAGGAGGATTGTGCCTTTGAAGCAGCCGCGTGTCACCGAGTGAAGGTTTCTGAAGACGTACTGTAAGCTTCGTCTGATTGACATCTTACACTTTAATGTGGAAGAGAAGATTTTCCTCTTTATGGTCTGGAGGATGTCTGAATATCACGGCTGTGATGAGCCTCAAACAGAACGCTGCTTAAATGCCTTTTCTTTTTTTTTTAAAACGCTGATTGTTAAAAACATGAATCTCGTTGAGTTGTCTGCAACCTGAGAGCATGTTATGTAAAATCCCAGATATGTCCAAAAGAATGAAGAAACATGCTTTTCTGAACTTGGCACATGACTGACAGTCTGAGATAAATCAGATACTTTACTGCATTCTTCCTTTAAGTGCTTTGGTTTATATTTGAGAGAGTTTATACATCATTAAACATAGCTGGAATCTTTTCCATCACGCAATCACTAAAATGTTGGAATCCTTCATAAACCATAAATATAAATGCTCCAGCCAGGGACAAATAATCAGCACATTCAGCTCAGACTCAGTGGGATCATCCTCTGGTTCTCTGGGTAAACAGGCTCTGTGTTTATGCTTTTTAATGCTCTCTGGCATCTTATTTATATTCACAGTCAAACCCATGTATATTCTCAGCTCAGGCTGCAGGTCAGGCAAGGTGCTCCAGATGGAAACCCCAAGTTTCTCACAGGTTAGACGACATAAAAGCTCTGCCCAGGAGGCGTCCTGATTCAAACTCATTTAACCGCTTAAATCCACAATCTCGTTCTTTTTCCACTACTAAAAAACTCATGACCTCAACAAACAAAGATGGACTGGTAATCAGGAGCTTCTTTTTACGTAACCAACCCTTTCAGTATTTACATCGTCCTTGCAACTACTTTAAAAAGGAAATAAATGCATGTTAAAGTTAAAGTTAAAGTTAAAGTAGGTTTTAAAACACCTAACCAGGAACGTTTCAGTCCAAACCTTACAGAAGAAGTTTTGTAGCCCAAGCTGAATGAAACTGCAGCCTTTTTCGGTGCCTAAACTTGATGAAAGTGAAGGTGAAATGTAGATGAAACCTTTGACTGAGCTGATAACGACCTACTGTACCTGCTAGAAGGCGGATCAGGTCCCTACAACCCATACTTATGGAACGATAAGCCTGATAAATCCCTTTTCAATAGATCAATAAGATCCAGATGGGATGTAACCCCGACCTGATGATGCATTCAGGTTGTTCCAGAGTTGTCGGAATTCTGAGTTTCCGACTTCCAGTCCAGTCAGACTTTTGTTAAAGCTCTTAATTGTCACTTCAAGTGTCTGAAATCAAGTCATACTGTAATAAATCCCAAACTGAATGAATATTCTGCAGCTTTATATCCTGATACAGTATTTTAACCCGAACAAAACCACATTACAACTGAAATATCAAACTACAAACTGCCTGATCCCTCTGACAGACTCAGTGACTCATCCAGCAGAACAACTCTCAAACACATGAAAAGTTGAGAAAGTGAATCATCTAAAAGTTTGTTATCAGTTTCACCTGATGTGTTGGAGGAAGTGTGAGCTGAAACCTGTCAGTCGGAGCAGGATTCAACCTTTCACATGTGAATCCACAAACGTTATGTAACTCTCTGTTTGATCTCCTGATTTATTCCATGTTTACCCGCTAGGATTCCAATCCAGTAATTGATTTTCCATTATTATTATTATTTTAAGGTTCAGTGCTGCAGAGTCCAATCTCTCTATTTTCCTTATTGTCAACAAACCCCATGCCAACAATGTGTTCTCCGTCTTCTCTTTCATGTGTAAAGCACTCAAAGTTTTGCACGCCATAAAGTTTTATGGACAGCTGTGTAGGATCAAAAGCTCTTCACTGTGAGAGAACCACAGATCCTTTAAAAAACAGCCTTAATGTGACCGACTTCACGGGATGATGAGGTGCAAATAAGGATGCTATTACAGGTCATTTCAATTCAATTAGACAAATAGAAATACATCTAGATTCCTGCACAGTGATCTCTCATCAAACAGACAGAAGTGAAGAAAAGCTGCGACAAAAACACGTTTAAATGAGAGCGAGCGTTTCCTGACAGGATCCGTCTGACCCTCTGTTGGCCCTGCATGTAAATATTTGTCATTCCCTGCGAGCTGAAGTACACCGCTTCCCCTCCTTTGGAAAACAAACCTATTATTATCATCTTTTCTATTTTTTTTCCTCCCCGTTGGCGAGTTTTGCGGCTTGATGGGCGTGTAAATCAAGACGGGTTCATCCTGATGTGCTGCTGTTATATAACTGTGGAAAATGGTTTGAAATGGACACGTTGGGTTTGATGCTGAGGGGTTTTAGATCTGCTTGTTTACACATTTACAGACTCAGAGTGTCACTGATAACCATAGCTGGACATGTTCTGTGTCATCTTCCATTATCTTTTGCAGGGAAAGTGCAGGTTAATTGGGTGAAATGCATCAGAAGATGATGCCAATTAAGACTGGAGGGCTCTTCCCATGTCCTCCTCAGTGATCGGGCTCCTCCTGGATAATTTCACTCACTTAGTTTGAGTCACTGTGTTATTCACCAATGTGTGATTAATCTCCAACAGGAGACGTTTTCAGAGCGGGAGTGGGTTTTTTATCCGAGGGAAACGGAAGCAGGGTTCAGTAGCTTTTTATTTGCAAGAAACATTTAGGAGAAATTAATTTCTTTAATCGCTTTAGATTCAAACTAAAACTCATATCTCATCCATTTTCAGACGACGATCCCCATGAAGCCATTTAGCCCACTTAGCAGAACAAGCTCCATATTAATGATGGCTGCACTGTGTAACACCGTGCACTTATTTATTCACAGCTAATTACATCTTCACCCTTTCCCAAACTGACGGAGATTTATTCTCCGGAGCTTCCTGCTCTGCAACCTGCAGATTCACCACTTTACATTGTTATTCCTCCTCCTCAGCTGACACATGACTGACTCAATGCAACATTTATATACATACTTTTTACTGTGTGTGTGTGTGTGTGTGTGCGCATGCTCATTATTTCTGAAAGTGAGCGCTTTAAGTTGCAGGAAAAATGGGCTTTTTAATTTAAGTTTTTATTTAGATTTAAATTTAAAGTGAATATAATAATGAGACATTATAGCTGATGTTCACTGTTAATGTCATTTTATGTGAATCTTGTTTTTAGGATGTTTTGTAAGTAATTTTCTATCATTATGTGATTCACAATAAAGCTTTTTAAGTCACTGAATCTATGAATGAAAAGCAGAAAGAACCTCCTTTTTAATTAAAGTTATTATTTAGTTTTTAATTACAACTGAACATGAAAATTTGACTTTATTAAAGGAATACTACACAGTTAAAACTACCTTTTATTCTTTAAGTAAACGTTGGTTTCCTCACATGCTTCCACGGTGAACAAAGAATCTGATGGTAATGGTAGAAAACGTAGAAAATCCTTGATGAATAAAACTAAATGGAGGCCAGGTTTGGCATCCGCTCACTAACTTGCTCACTAAGATTTTGGCGTAAAAGCACAATAAAGTTGCCAGAATAATTGTTGCCATCGTACGTATCCGCAAACTAAAGTTTAACACAAAACGCTGTGAACTTGTGCTGCTGCAACATGCTGTAAAATACTCTAAACACTAAAACCGCTGGTTAATGTTTGGTAAAACTACGTTGAACAACGCCAACATTTCTTGCTGGTGTTCAGGGTTGAAATGCATGAGAAGAACTGAGCGTTTGATGATCCAAGACTTCCATTAAACTGCACAAGTTTGAAACTGAGTTTTTGAGTTTTGCTGTTCAGGCTGAGTTATTTATATCTAAATGTTTATTTAAATGGTGAAGTATTCCCTTCACTGAAACCTTATTTATTGTCTTACAGCTTGAGATGAGCAGCATATGTTGATGTTTTCTCGAGTTAATCTGCTTCACCTTTAACAAACCTTTCCCTGACATTAACGTCCTCGAAGAGCGGCTGCCCTCTGTGTGGATTACATATAATTGGAGTTGTGGCTTTCTAAAGATTCGGTCCTGTGTGTAACCAGCTAACGACGCTGGACGATGACAAATCTTTGTTTTTGAGCTGCACACATGCTGCTCTCTGTCCAGCCAATACTCAATACCAAAGCAATATCCCACGAGCTGCAGACGAAACCCAGAGCGCCGAGAGGGAAATATCAGCTTCGTTAGAGAGCTTTCCCGTCGTGTTGACTCAGAGCCGAGGTGGCGGCTTCGCCATCGACCCGTCCTCTTCCAGGGAGCTCTGACGCTCTGGGTCCAGGACTCCGGCCTGCCCCCCTAAGCCTGCGTTCATTGGGGTCAGTCCTGGGAGAGACTGAAGTGTTTGCTCTTTGTTAAAGCCGCCTCAGTGGGGAAATGCTTAAACTAACAGGTGAGGACCCGGCGGTTATTGGTGGATAATTGACCTCGAGGACGCGTCACTGATCTCAGGAACGCCGCGCTGGTTTTAGTGCTGCAGTTATATCGCTTTGCATAAATGGCATTTTATTTCAGAGAGGCGTGTGGGTGCGATTTGCATATATAAGAGCTCAAATTATAATTTTAGTACTGTAGACGCACACTGTATGCATTCATTAGTTTTACAAGTTTTGGTTCATTTTATTTAAACAATAAATTAACAACCAATTCCTCTCAGATTAACAGTTATCAGCCTTTAACTGCCTTCATGTTTCTCTGTGTTCATTCATGTGTTTGTCAGCAGGATTGTGGAAAAAATAAAGGCCCAGATTTAATGAAACCTGGTAGGAAGGTGGAGCATGGACCAAGCCAAAGTCTGAGTGACTTGCATCCCTACGTCATAATGCAGTTTGTTAATAATATGCTAACTCCTAACGCCTTCTACGTTAAAGTCTGAGTATCTGTCTCATGGTTTGGTTTGACCAAAGCAAACAGTCACCATCACCTGAACCTCCTCATAAAGAGTTTGGAAACCGGACGAGAAGGATTGATTTAAAGAGCAGCAGGGCGGCACCGCCAAGTGAAATGATCGCTCATTGTTCTAACAAGCAGTTTGGATTTACGAGGACCCGCTTCCTTCATCTTCTCCTGATTACGCCTGTTATTTCTCGTGGAGGAGGCAAAGATGATTAAAGTTTGTCAAATAAATCAGTTGAAGCTTTAGTCAGCAGCCGGTCAGCGCAAACGACTTCCTGAAACTCAGATAAAACACACACACACACACTGAGTACATGTTGCACTGATGTGGTTCTGTTCATGCAGTAATTTGTATTTTTGATTTTCATATCAATAATGAGCGACGGCCATAAAGCACTACAGTCAATTTGTACCAATTTTCTTTGTGCAAATCGATTCAGAAGCAGCGAATGAATTTTCTCTCCGATCAATAAAAGCGACTGAACTCTGGTTTGTATCAGATGACCTCATGTTGATGTGTATGGATCCACATGGACTGAATACATAATGCTGTGTGCTTTATTGTATCGTCCATCAAAATACAAATACGGACAATTCATTTGGGAAATCTGGACCTCTGACTCATGCGCATCTTAATGTCGTGTGTAAAATCATCCATCTGGTTTAAATCCACGTCTCTGTCCTGTTTCTTTGATCAGGCTCAGCTCCGTCTCGGTATTAAACTACTAAAATTACGATACTAGCATCAACACCAGTACGTTAAATGTATACCAATACCAGAACCAAGTCACTACAAACCACAGATACATTCAATCTCAAAGTGTTTTAACTGCTGCTACCTGTTTTTATTCCCTCCAGTAGTGGTAAGCATACTGGGTTATAGTTTTGGGAACTAAAAAACCACTTGGTTATATTTGGGCAACAAATCTACTTGGTCAAAGTGAGGACAAAGAGCCGGAAAAAGCGCACTTCTGTAGAAAGAAAACCCAAGTGAAAGCAGGAGAAATGTTGTGTGACCTATTTACAGACGGAAAAATATTTCCAGGTTAACTTTAAATAACAAAATTTACTTTAGGTTTCACACAGGACACAAACTGGACTGAAAAGTATGTTTACCACCAGAAATATGCAAAAAAATATGACTTTTATCAAACTATTGAATGGGCGTTTATCAGTTGGTTATTGTCCCTCAAGCATGGGACCTTCTAGCAGGTACAGCAGGTTGTTATCAGTTTGCTATTTCTATATATTTGACTTTCAGGATGCAGTTTAGTTTGGTTTACGCTGCAAAACTTCTTCTGTCAGGTTAGGGCTAAAAAGTTCCTGTTTAGGTTATGAAAGATAGTTTAAGAAGTAAAATAAATGCACCTAAATGCAAAAAAACGCTTCTCCAAAGTGGATAAACTCGCTCTGATTTATTTACTTTCCTTTTTTCCCGCAGCACTCGCATGCAGTCTCTGCAGGTGGACTCGGTGCAGCGCTGGATGGAGGACCTGCGCCACATGACGGAGGTGGAGTGCATGTGCGTCCTCCAGGCCAAACCCATCGGGGTGGAGGAGGACGCCCAGCAGGGCGAGCTGATTGTGGCGTCCGGGGTCGGCGGGGGCGACCACGTGGCGCGGAACAACCTGCAGACGCTGCTGCGGCGAGCGCTGGTGGTCAGCACGGAGCTGGGGAAGATGTTCCAGCGGCTGGAGAAAGGACGCTGGCAGAGGGTGCACAGCACCGCCGTCAGGGCCAACTGCCACGTGCGCTCGCTGGTGCACGAGTACAGCGCCGCCCGGAGCACGCCGCCGGAGATGCAGAAGGTGAATGTTGGTGGTGGAGGTGGTCGCCACGTGGAGCCAGTTTGGGTCCATCAGAGTTACAAAACAGAGAGTTATGGAGGAAGATAACTCACTGAACAGAGATAAACTCCAAAAAATGTGAAAAACCAAAGTCTTTAGATCTGAATGAACTGCAGCACGACTGCTTTATCTGAGATCTTTAACATAATGTGGAGACATTGATGCTTTTATTGCTTTAATCAACTCTCTGATAGCTGTTTCCAGTATTTGCATGACAATAAAAAGTCAAATTAACGGGGTGAGGCATGAAAAATGATCCGGAAACAGATTTCTCTGATTATTCCAACACCACAAAAATGCAGAATAAATGCCCTCTATTGTAACGTGAAAATACATTAATTTATCCACCTTCTGATTCAGATCTGCTCCTAAATGTAGCAGGTTTTTCCTGGCCCAGGCTTCTCCTTTTCACCAAGTTTCATATAAAATGGTGCCAGTAGTTTTTCTGTCATCCTGCAGACAAACAGACAAACCGAACCAAAAACAGAACCGCTGGCGGACGTAAAATGCTTTGAATTCAAACTGAACTCAGATTATAACGACTGGATTTGATTTAAATATGTTTCTCCTTTCCTTTGTGTTGCAGTATGAGAAGTCTCTGCTGGAGAAGTGTATGGAGCTCACCAACATCACAGAGAGGTAAAACTCTAACAATAAACAAAT
>CAFUXE010001012.1:159743-177321 GCA_903364295.1 Serranus cabrilla | reverse complement strand
TGTGTGTGTGTGTGTGTGTGTGTTTTCCAAAAGGGCTGATGTTTCCTCACAGATGTCACAGAGCAGCTCAAACACGAGATCACGCTACGATCCGCGCCGTGTCAGCAGTCGTTCCTGCAGGCATTCAGCGTTTTCTTTAGAGATTTCATTCCGACTTCAAGACTCTTTTTTTCCTTGTCTCTCAAAGATTAAACAAGAGCAGCACTCGTAACCAATACAGGTAAGGACAAGTAGATATTAACTAGACAGGGCACTTGACAGATGTTTTTCAGATACAGTACAGCGCTTTCCCTGCCCTATCAAAAGACCCACAGCAGCATTCAGGGCAGATCTGTGTGAGTTTCTCGCAGATGAAAGTGAATATTTAATTAACATGCTATAATTGCTGGCAGTCTCTCTTTTTATTTCAAGATGAAATGATGCGAGCAAGCCAAGGTCACGGGCCCGAGCCTATGCAATACATATTTAATAGAGAAATGTGAACATATGTGACTGGATACACTGTGTTTTAAATATCATCCACAGCTGCTGTTGCTCATTCAAGCCGGTGAAATAAATTAGGCAGTCAAATAAATCCTTGCATAGCATCTTTACGCTGCATTATTTATTATTTTCAATGCTGCATTAATAAGATTTTGCAGTTTGCAGTCCTGAGAATGATTGTTCATTTCCTCAACTTGCAGCAGCATCCAGCAGCCAGACCACAGAGAAACACTCCACTTAGCAGGAAGTGAAGGTTCACCTCCGCCTCGTGTGCTGCTGACGTGGTTTCGTGGCTCATTCTTCATTTCGGGATCGTTTCAGCGTTGCCGCCATGCTCTATAAACCTCGTCCCCACCGCCTGCAAACAGCATCACGAGCACAAACTCTCTGCAGACTGTAAACTTTACGAGTGGCCCTGAAGAACCAGCTCAGGCCGGGACAGGACAGCACTGCTGGGCCCCAAACAGCGCGGAGGGAGACGGAGCTGGTTAAGCTTCTCCCTGCCAATGGTATCAGATTAAGTCGAGCTTTCAGGGCGTCCGGTGCCGCTATGACCTCATCAGCTGCGGCTCGGGCGGTTTGGCAGCGCGGGCCGAGTGTAAGCACGTGGCAGGAGATGACAGAGACGCGTTGGTGCCGACACTGGCAGCGGTTTGATCCTTTAATGCTTTATTTGATAGAATTAAGTCAACAAGAGTCACGCTTTGGACGCATTACGGGGTCTGAAGCTGAGACATGAAGCTGTTTATTCTCTTGTTATTACAACATGTGAACGCTTTGAGTTTAGAAAACCTGCAGAGTTCAATAATAGTAATAGTTTAATCATCGTAATCTGAGGCACAAAGTAACCAGCCAACTGGAAACAACAAGTGAAGCAAACAACGTTTACCAACTTAAATTTTAAATGAACAGAGTTACTGATACTGATTCAAACATACAGAGGTAAGGTTTTTTAATTCAGAGCTAAACTCCCCAAATTACAGAAGCCGAGAACGGCAAGGAATTTTTTTATGCGCTGTTATCTGCTAACGACTCATTATCTCGTTATCTCCATGTAACAAAGATAGTTTTTTCGTCTTGATTTCAACCTGAGAGGCTGACAAACTCCTCTCTATCCGTCTGCTTCAGCTAAGGTAACAGAGATGTAGGCTAACGTTAAATTAGCAATGTAACATTTACATGCTAACGTTAAATTAGCAATGTAATGTTTACATTTGTTATCACAAGAAAATGATCTTTGTTATGTCGAGATAACGAGATAATAAGTCGTTATCACGAGATAACGGTGCATGAAAATAAAAAAATGAATGGCCGTTCTCGGCTTCTGTACCAAACAGTGAATGAGCTGCAGTGTTATTATTTTGCAGCGCAGCAGGAAGCTAAACGGCGTACAGTAGCTGCAGACAGTCTGACAGAAAGCATCCCAACACGTCTGCCATGTGTCAGCGTAAGGAACAATTAATTGCTGTTGCAAAGTATTTTCTTTCCTCATGTAGATCAACAATGTCTCGACCAATCACCCCCCCTCCTCCCCCTCCTCCCCCTCCGGGGCTGAGGCCTGAATCCTGCATGTCACCCTCTTCACATAATGAGGAGACAGCGGGTGTCATGTCTGGACTTGGCAATCTGTTACTGACATGAGAGTTAGAGTATTAAATGGACTAACTGCCGGCTTTACTGTCGAGGAACACCGGTGTCTGAGCCCAATGATTACCGCGGCCCCAAACAAAAATGACATTTGTCTGACAATAAAATTGGATACTAACCTGTCTGAAAGCCGTCTCCATTTGCCTAGAACAAACGTTGGCGTCAGCAAACAGTTTGACACACTTGAATGCATGGAGAAGGCGAAGCCATCCTTTGGCTCACGGTAATGGCCCCTCATTGTTGGCCGCAGAGGATGTGGCGCTATTCATACCGGTGGATGATTGAAAAGAAAATTGAATCCCTTTTGATGTGATAAATGTGTCTATTACTGCATTTGCACACAAAATGTCGGTGGAAATTATAGTGGGGAGGCAGGGCTCAGAGGAGAAAATACATAGGGATGGCATATTGGCTAGCTTTGATTGGAGCTGAAATATAAATATACTGTACCGGTGGATGTGATGAGTCCAAGCTCCCTGATTTTTCCACAGGAACTTCACAAATGAAAGGCCTTGAGAGCCCCAATTGTGAGACTATATAAAAAGGTTAAATGTCTGCATAGCTCTCTCTCTTTTTCTCTTCAAAGAGCTGTCTGATAAAGGACACCAACAACTGTTTGCCTTGTAATAAAAGGAAATTTTCTCTTTTCAAAAACTTCTGAAAGACAGCAAGAAGCTCGGGGAAGAAAGCCGCCGTGCTATTTTATGCTGCGAGTGTTGCTCCGTGAAGGACAAATTCATGTGAGATTGTTTGACGGTTGATGAAGTGGTCTGATGTATACATTTCTTAAAATGTTCTCTTAGCGGCGGGTAAAAATCACCCTTTTATTGCCAGATTGGAAACGTCTGGATTGCAGGAATAATAATGGTATTTCTCATATATTTCTATACAAAGTGGCATTTCATTCACACGTTAAAGTCATTTCAGTATTAAATTGAAACAGTCAGGGGTCACTGTGAAGAGTTTCCCTGAAAATAAAAAAACCTTCAATAAGCATTTGAGGTGAAAACAATTAAGTATTAAATAAAAAAGGAAATGATTTATTCTCTGTGGATTCTTTGATGCAAAACGGTCTAAAATACGTCATCTTAACAACCAAAAACTGAAGGAATAAGACACATTAAAAGTGTCAACAATGCAGGAAAAACATGACATGCATGAATGGATAAAACACACATTAACATAATAAAAGCTAAAAACGAACACACACACACACACACACTCGTTCTGTATTCTAACTATTTCTCCATCATAAAGAGTCCGTGTGACGTTAATAAATCAGCTTCTCCTTGAACAAGAATCCAGTTAACAAGAACTTTTCCTTCAGAACGAACAATTCACATTCACAGCATTTTAATTATAAACTGTCAATAATGCTCACAGATCGTCAAATGCTACAAAGTATTCTTGGTATTTAAATATCAAGGGCGTCCTCCGAGCTCGGCACCGCCGGATGAACAGGGTTACAGTCGGGCTAAGAGCATTATCTTCACTTCTTTACTGCTCTAACTTCCCTTTCAGACAATTAATGTCCTTATTTAGCCTGAACTCCTGTTTTATTTGCTCTGTTTTTCCACCTGGTGTGGCCTCCGCCGGGCCAATCACTCCACTCAACATATGAATCAACTTCCTGTTGCTGCGCTGCTTCGTTTTCAGAAACACATTTCAGTGACGTGGAATTTGAGAAAGTTTGTGACCAGATCACACGTTTGTCCTCAACTTTCAAATAAATAAATAAAAAATGGATAATAATAATTATAAAATAGGAGAGATAATAATTCTGATCATTACCCTCATAAAACCTAATTAAAAACTATATTAAAAATAAATAAATAATGAATATATAGCCAGTAAAGCTCTATTTAAAGTCATTAAAAGACAATAAAAGTTAATAAAAATAAGAATTAAAACTCAGTAAAAAGCTGGACTGTAAAGGTTGGTCTTGAGTTTGTTTTATTTTTGTGCCGAACCTAAACTGAGTTATTTTACAGCATTAACAATGTGTTTAAAACAGTAATGTGATGCAGGCTGAGTGACAGCTCTGGTTTGTCACACTTTTTATTTCTCATCGTGTCACTACAACGAAATTTGTGCCACTTTAAAAAGCTGCAAATCTTTTAAAAAAGAGCCTCAAAATATGTGACATACACAGATACAATACACACATTTTATAATTCAAGTACAGACGTAAAAGAGAGAATAAAAGGAGGAAGTGACTGATAAAAAGCTGCAGGTTTGGTAATAACTAATTATATTTCTTAATGCACAAGTTTTATTCTGCTTCTTCTTCTGGTATGGTTATCGTAGGATATCATACTAATACAGGGTATATACAGAAATACCTCAGTCGAATTTAATACCTTTTTTAAAACCTTCAACTAACCTTTTAATACCAACACGACGTTGATTTGCACCCGCAGCAGCAACTTTTCTAACTTCATTGTTTTAGGTGACTAATTATAAAATATCTGATTAAATTTGTTACTTTTCTGAGCAAGTAAGAGTCGTAATGCTTACAAATCAAATCAAGAACCTATATCACAATTACTGCGTACTTAGTTAGTTTTTGCCTCGAAAGCAGCACAAAATGACAAATGAAAATCTGAAAAGCTTTAAAAAAGTTAAAAATGTTTAACAAACGTGTAAAAAGTAAAGTGACGAGTAATTGAGTAACAAACTTCATAATGATTTAATGAGATTACTTGCAACTAATTGGACTAATTAAGACTTATATAAATATATATGTTTGGTGTTAGTGGTGTGTGTGTGTGTGTGTGTATGTGTGTATACCCCAAATGACTATGACCCTAAACTATTAACTAGCAGTGACAGAGAAATATTAATCTGTAAGTGGACACTTTGTAACATAACATTCACTGTCATGACGTTTTTGTGCCTCCAAAGCATCAAACTTATTAATGTCAGAACATAATAAATCTGCTCACCGTCACACTGCAGAAGAAACATAATGCCGACATGTAAATGATTTTTTCCCTCTGAATAATAATAACGAGCAGACATATGTGTTTGACTAGGAGAGGAGGATATATTATGCAGATGCTCATTGTGGCCCAAGGATGAATCATATTGATCCCTGACTTTTCCTCTGGTGCCACAATGAAATCCACATTTCAGGTAAAACCGCTGCAGCGTGTTGTTTCTTTGTCCGCAGGTGTGTGAAGATGCTTTGCAGCAGTTTCCATAAGAAGGAAAAGTGAATACATTTGATCAGCAGCAAAGAATAATGTGTAACTAATGAAATCTCCTCCTCTATTCTCCATCACCTCCTTTTATTTACACATTTTGCTGAATAGATACAGCTCATGGTTGCTTTACTTAAAAGACTTGAAAAAGCTTCATAGTGGAGCTGATGTCAAAAAGTCAAGCGAAACTCCAGCAACATTAACTCAGTTTTGGTGCTCTTTCATGCTGTCTTCAACACAACTGGTACTCTTTCACAAATGACTAATTTTCAAGGCTCAAAGGCCCAAATGTTAATGTCTGTATTCTGCATTTTAACAATCCCGAGGCACAAGAAAGAAAAGGAAGCCAGACATACAGTAAGTAAATCCGTCTGAAAGTGTCAGAGCGTGTATGTATGCACGCCTGGGCTCCTGTGTGTCATCTCTTTTTCAACCGGCGCTCTTGTTCGGCTGCACTTGAGGGGTACATGCAGTAACACAAACACTGACTCCACTACTCCATTCTGCCGCCTGACCCCTACATTTTTAATCGAGACACTCATCTCTCTTTCAATACACAACATCTTTGATGATGAGACGCTCTTTGATGGCAAGTGAATTTCATTTTCGTCTAAAAGCTTGCAAAGTATTTGGTTCGAGACGATCACCGCATTCGTGACTTCTAGGCAATTACTGTAATGATGCAAAATGGTAAACATTGGCCCGACATCTAAATAATTTAACAGACTGAAAACATGCTGCTCCAATGTTTATGAGATTCGTTTTGTGTTTACAGAGCGATCGTGTTGAAATGTTCCATGGCATTGAGCGAGCATGAGAGGTCATGTTTGAATAAAGCTAATTCTATGATTTTTTAATGGCTCCTCTGCAGCGCGCGGGCGGACAATAGGCTCCACCTGTTTCAAGCCAAATGTAATGCATCTGAAAATTATTTACAATCATCTGATCGGCTTACTGATATACTTACTTTTTAGCTTGAGTAAAGTTCAATAAAGTAATTGTGCATGCAGCCTGCAGGACTGTTTGCAGGCGCAGAGCTCCGTTTCTGCAGAGAATCATGCAGAACTCAAAGCGTCACACAGACTGACACCTGTTAAGATTAATTAATTACAGGAATCCCATCCTGAAAAGTTGATTCATTTCACTGCAGCTCTTTATTCGTGTCGTGTTGCAATTCATTCTTGCACACTTGAAGAATGTTGTTTATTCACGCAGTCATTTCAAGTGCGCTGAAAGTGATTTTTGGTTTTTCATTTGCGGTGAATGTTTAACACAATTCTGATTGCAGGCATTTTTCTATTAGCTGAGCCTCAGAGACACTTTGATGCAGCATAATACCTGCTGGAATTAGTAGAAATATAAAAGTTTGTTTCTCCCAGTGACGAATAAATTGCTGGTTTCCTCCTTTATTTAACCGTCACCTCCACAGAGAATGAAATTCAGATTTCCAGCTGAGCCTGCAAGT
The DNA here is from genome assembly GCA_903364295.1 of Serranus cabrilla. Lineage (NCBI taxonomy): Eukaryota > Metazoa > Chordata > Actinopteri > Perciformes > Serranidae > Serranus > Serranus cabrilla. The sequence goes on along the minus strand of CAFUXE010001012.1, from coordinate 170,523 downwards.
AAAGTGTTTATTCATTATTATCATATTCACAATAAATCTGGAGGGTCTATTTTGGAGCTTTGTCTGTGCACGGCGCAGAGATTAACACCAATAATCTGCAAGAAGAAACATTTTAGGGACATTACACCTGATTCGACTGCAGTCAAACTGTTAAATGGGCTTTATCAGCTCTCTGTCAGACCAAAACGAGGGGCGAGTCCGGCCCTTTGTTTACCTTCTAGTAGGTTTATCTGCCTATTCAGTGGCTGCCTGCTGTTTCCTTACATTCCACTCTCACCTCCGTTAGGTTTGGCGGCTGTTTCGTTCAGTTTAGGCTACAAGACTTCATCTCTTCTGTTAGTCCACAAAAAGTTCCTGTTTAGGCGTTTTAAAAGATGTTTATAAAGTAAAATAACTGTGCATAAACGCCAAAAATGAAGGACAACGTTGATACAAGACTTGATGTAGTTACGTTAAAATAACATGTTTACCTCCACCAAGGAGCTCATGTTTCCACCTGTGTTTGTCTGTCTGTGTACAAAATAACTCAAAAAGTTCTGCACGGATTTGGATGAAATTTCCTGACAGCGTGTGTATTGGGACGAGGAACAGGTGGTTAGATTTTGGTGGTGATCGGTGATCAGGAACACCATCTGGAATTTATATCGTGAATTTATATTATTGTGTCAGTGACCCTATTGCCTTCACTAACTGCTGCCATCTAGTGGATGAAATATTTCAATGCCAGTGTCCCAAAATACATGTTTTCAATATAATCCTTCAAGTGCAGTTTGGTGTTGTGTAAGTGACCCTATTGCCTTGGTGGAGGTCTGCACTCTCACAGTGCTTTTCTAGTTTTTTGGTTTCACACGGGGACACAAACCCTGAACTGCTGGTTAAAGTTCCTGGCTAAGTGCGAGTTATCCTGCTTTACACCCAGCTTCCTGGCATTCCTCTTTGCTCTTTTTTTGCTGTCTTGTTTATTTATTACTACAGCTGGTAGAGGGTGCAGCTAAACAACATAGCAGCTCATTCAATGGGCTGATAACGACCTACTGACCTACCAGCAGGTGTCGCAGGCCGCTGGACTAACGCCTTTTCAATAGTGTTGATATTAGATCAGTTAGCATGATTATAATTATATAATTGTTTGACCCGTCCATGCAGCTCGTCCTCCTCCCTCCGTGGACTTTATTGCTCTTTATACTACATTATTATCTGGTGACATATGAAACTATATTGGTCGTTTCTCCGTGACATCTTGTGCAGATATTTCTCGTGCCCGGAGGCTGAATCATACTTTGTGTTTCAGTAAAACGTTTCCAGATTCTTTGTCGAGAAATGTAAGATGATTTGTAGCCGTTTCCACAAAAAGGAAAAGTGAAGATATTTGACTCTTTATCAGCAACAAAGTATGATCTGTAACTAATGAAATCTTCTGATCGGCTCCTCCACTATTCTCTCTCTCTACTCTGCATGTTGCTGAATAGATACAGCTCATGGTTGCTTTACTTAAAAGACTTGTAAAAAGCCTCATAGTGGAGCTCATGTCAGGAAGTCAAGCGAAACCCCAGCAACATTAACTCAGTTTTGGTGCTCTTTCATGCTGTCTTCAACACAAATGTGGATCCTTTCACAAATGACTAATTTTCAAGGCTCAAAGGCCTGTCTGTATTCTACATTTTAACAATAACGAGGCACAAGAGAGAAAAGGAAGCCAGAGGTACAGTAAGTGAATCTCTTTCTGCAGACACACCTGCAGGCTGAATGGATCACAAACATCCCATAGTGAGAAGTTAACTCTTTATTCTGTTGTAACTCATTCACACTTTATTCTGCAGTAAGTGTTTGCATCTTTCATCTCAGTTTTATTTAACATTATTTTATGATTTTATCTACATTTTCCTATGAGCTGTCCCTTAGAAAGACTGAATAAAACTAAAGTTTGTACCTCACTGTGACTTTAACTAAACGCTGCTTTCATTCTTACACTATTTAATCTTTGCCTCTGCAAAGAAGGACTTCTAGATTTTTTTAAAGGAACTAACTTTGATTTTCCACTTTCAGCAACTTGTTTTTAAGGTTTTCTTTAACATTATATGAAGTTCTTCTATTGGTTTGAAGTACAGAAAGTTTGTGTCTGTGTGACTTGTGTTTAACACTCCGTGTGCTGCTGCAGAGCTCCCAGTGGTTAATGTGTAAACTGTACAGGAGTGGGGATGAAGATGCCCACAGGAACATTGGCCCCTGATAAGCCAGCAGCACTGCTGAGTCACTGGACACACAACTGGACAGTTTCAGTGACCTGCAGACACTCATGGCTCTTGAATTGTTCTGACTAAAGCAGATTTTAGAGCTCTGTTCTGGATTAAATCACCATCATTAAGACTTATTTTTAACCTCATCCTACTTTTCTTTTGCTCTGTTTTTCATTTATTTAAACCGTTATTTGGTTTTCCAGGATTTTGACCCTCCATGTTTGGAGGATGTTTTCATGAGTAACTCTTTGGGCCGAAACTTTCTAAAATCTCTTTGAACCTGCTCTGTTGAAAATGGACAGAAGGTGTGCTGGAGCTGGAGGCCAGCTTCTCCATGTGGACCTGCTCATCGATGAGCATGAACCCCGGAGGGGGATCCTGGACCTGCTCGGCAGACTGAGGCCTCACTGGAAGGCTCAGGACATTCAGATGAAGGCAAGTTTGCATTTCAGTATCTGTGTTTAAAAGACAATAATGCTAAAAACACTTTGGTTAAGGTTAGGCATCAGAAGCACATGTTTAATGTGAGGCTTAAATAACTTGGTGCCAACAGCAGAACACAAAACCTCTGAAACAACAGGATGCAAACTCACAGTCACCTCACCTCTTCCCATTCAGTGCACGCTGTATAAACAACAGAAAAAATACTGCTTATGAATGTATCCAGGTGTGTACAATGCACATGTTTAACTGACAGAAATATATTGCAGATGAACGTCTCTGTGGTTTGTTAAAATTGCAAAATGCACAAAACATTTTGGGATGAGACCGGGCTCGCTTATTGTTAAACACACTTTCAAATTATATTTACTCTGTCACAGCTGAGCTGGATGGACACGATGGACACATGACGGCGATTTCATTGCAAAAGAAAACGTTATTGTGGCGACGGTTATTGTTGTTGCAGGTATTTGTTAAAACCTCAGGTACAGAGCGCTGATAACTTTAGATTTTGATTGTAAAAATGCGTAAAAATATGAATAAATTGTCTTATTTTATTTCTTTGGAAAGTGACAAAGGTTTAAGCAGGTTGTGCTGTTTTAATCAGGAAAAATTGGACGACATGCAGCCGACTTCCAGTTTGTTTTCAACCGTTCGACTCGCTGGCTAGAAGTAACTTTTGCAGCAGGGATGCAGTTAAAAACCTTCATGCAAACAAAAGTCTAATCCATCTTTTCACTGAGTCCCTGTAACTCACTGTATCTCTACGTATCACGTGATATCTCTGTTACCGGTCATTGACATCGTCCCTGCATCACAGATGTCACTGCGACTTTTGTAAATAGTTTGTTTAGCGCATTTTGAAAAAAATCTGCATGAAAGAAAAGATTTTTAGTCTTTTTGTTTTTAAAAAGTATATTGAGATGTTTTTTTTAATGTTTTTGTCTTTATTTTGATGAGAGATGAGAAACAGGCTGTGGAAGTCAAATACATGCTGTTGGTTTTAGTCTTTTCATTACATTATTTGACAATAACAAAAATATACAATATTTCCATTTAAATGCTTTAAAATGAAAAGATGTGAACCTGCCTAAAGAACAACCTGCAGACAATCCATGTGTTGCAAATTAAAGCACTTTATGGCAGAGATTAAAGCACACAATAGTAAGAAAAGTGCATTTCTCCCCTTGTGCACTCGGCATTACACAGAAGGACAGACGTGTAACTCCAGAAAGCCCAAGGTAACTCGACAACAGGAGCAGACCTTTTTATTCTGCAAACCCTGAGACGTTGTGTGCTGTTGTCAGAGCATCTGTTCAGAACACAATAATCCCATTCTGTGAGCAAACACAAGGCTCAATCTTTCACAGAAATAGGGTTTCTGTTTGTTAGGTGACGGCACGTCGGGTGGGTGACCTCTCATCTGCAGCAGGTCCTGAAGAGCACACAAAGGACTGGATGTTTCCTTCACTCCCATTTAATCATTTAATGTATTGTGTTTGAAACATACTGTATTTATAGGACGAGGGCAGATAGTTTCCTCTGCTTACTTTCTCTCAAACTTACTTCATTTTATTCATCTTTCTATCCGTTTTCTGTGTTTTATTCCTTTGTTTTCAAACACTGAATCACACTCAAGGCAGAGAGTTTTACGTGCACTTTGAAAGAAACGGAGGAGAACAAAACGAATAGAAAACTAATGAACAGAATGGGGATTGTTGAAGTCGAACTCACTGAATACAGTTTGTACTCCTAATAATTTAGTGACTAAATCAAAGTTACACAAAGCAAAGTTTCAACCCAACAGGATCTTTATCAACAGACTGACTTGCATGAACATCAGCTGTCATTCAATCAGACCAGCTGATAGAAAAGGAGCCTTCATGATGAAAACAGCAAACAAACAGCAAACCCACAAAGCCTTGTGACGCATCGTTTAAAGATAAAAGGTTCAAAACCTGAAAGTCGAACCAAAAAAACTATTACAAGATGTTTTTTATGAACTTGGCTTGAAAAAGTCTGAAGATCTCCGGCAGGAAAACTCGTTTAAATCTCTTCTTAAAAACTCACTTATCATATTGCCTTTTCTTGACCTTTTAAATTGTTTTTATCATGTTTTTAATTGTCTTTTGTTTTATTGTCATGAAGCCTTGTGACCTTGTTTCAGAAGGTTTATTATTACCTCCGGTAAGAGCTCATGTTTTCGCCGGCCAACGTCTGTTTGTGTACAAAGTAACTCAAAAAGTTCTGCACCGATTTGGATAAAATTTTCGGACAACATGTGTATTAGGACGAGGAACAGGTGGTTAGATTTTGGTGGTGATCGGTGATCCAGAACACCATCTCGAATTTATATTGTGAATTTATATTATTGTGTCAGTGACCCTATTGCCTTCACTAACTGCCGCCATCTAGTGGATGAAATATTTCAATGCCAGTGTCCCAGAATACTTTTTTTCAATATAATAAGTGCAGTTTGGTGTTGTGTAAGTGACCCTGTTGCCTTGGCGAAGGTTTGCGCTCTCCCAGTGCTTTACTAGTTTTTATTATTATCTACATTTATAGGTGTAAATAAAAGTTTTTGTCTTCTAATTAATTAATTCTATCAAACTGTGGATCAGAAATCTGCCAAACTCTCATGTTGAGGTAAATATGTTTGACGGCGTTAAAGCCAGAGGAGAGAATCACAGCGGCTCTTATATCCACAGTATAAATACTTAATCAGGAGTCAAGGTGGGTGTTTGTTCACTTCCCACCCAGATGAAAGCTGTTGTGTGCAGCCCTCGGAGGAGCAGGAGGAGCCGCGGAGACTGTGGCGAGAATGAGAGACTGAGAAACCACAGAGGGACAACAAATGTCCGCTGGGGCAAACAGTGGTCACTGTGGTGTTGTTGTGTACACACACACACACACACACACACACACAGCGGTACAGCGTGTGCTGCAACGTGAACAGGTTCAGGCTGCAGCTCTCTGCAGCTGCACATACCTGGATCTGCCAGTCCAGTTTACATTCATGCATATTTGGTTGGTTGTTCTGATACATATGGGCACTATTAAAGGACTCAGAGAGCACGGTCTAAAGCGCATGGTGCAGGTACATTCAGAGTTAAATCACATAATCTGTGTGTAAAGTGAAGTCTGCAGCAGGTGCATTGCTTATTAAATGACCAGATCTGCTTGTGCAGACCATAAATTAGTAAGATTAAAAAACTTTATAGGGCATTTGTTTACCTTCTGAAGCTCTGCGTGCCGCCTTGTTCAGTGAGATTTGTTGGATAAACAGTAACAGAGTGAAGTTTCAGAGTGACGCATTAACTCTGCATGTATTTCAGTTTAGTTACACAATAAGATGGACTGACAGTAACTTTATTGTCTGCATGTCAGTAATATCATTAATACTATCAAGAGAATTGAGTTGTCACTTTGTTAATAGTATTATCTGAACAGTAACACAACTAAAACCCCATTTAACCACATTTGGTTATGAAATAATTGCCGCTGACATGATAAAAGCATAATAATGCAAGTTTAACCTTTGAAAGAGCAACTTTTTAAAACTCCTGTGCAGCAGTAAACTTGTAATTTCCGTTGTAACTGTTTCAACATAACCCACGTAACATAATGTCACTTCCGTTATTACTTTTATCTGCGTTACCATTTCAGTTTGGGCATTTATTTTACTTTTTTAAAATAGGTTTTTAACGCCCAACCAGGGACTCTTCAGCCCTGACCTCAGAGAAACAGTTCTGTTCCGTGAATTTAATGAAAATGCAGCTTTTTCGGTGCCTAACGAAAGTGAAAGGGAAACCTAAAGAAACAGAGAGCAAAAAAAAAAAAGCTATTGTGCCTATTTGAAAGGGCTGATAAGGATCGACTGGCCTACCAGCAGGCGGAGCAGGTCCTCTCAGCCGTACATACGGGATAATAAGTGCTGATAAACACCCGTTCAATAGTCAGACTGCAGTCAAATCAGATGCTGAGTTTCTGTAAAAAATAAGCTTCACATCTTACAATGATCTGGAAAACCCAGCATCATGTGTAAACAAATCCACACGTAAACACAACGGGGATATCGCACAATATATGGACATGACCTCCATAATTTAAAGTATTCATTGTGACGGCCTTGTGATTTCCGTCCCTGCAGACGTTCACTGAGGGCATCACCAACCAGCTGATCGGCTGCTCCGTGGCGCCCCTGCAGGAGGCCGGCGGCGTGCTGGTGCGCCTATACGGCCGGATGACGGAGCTGTTCGTGGACAGGCAGCGGGAGGTGGAGATGTTCCAGGTGCTGCACGCTCACGGCTGCGGCCCTCAGATCTACTGCAGCTTCCAGAACGGCATCTGCTACGAGTTTGTGAGGGGAGCCGTGCTGGACGACGCGCTGCTGCGACAGCCCTCCATCTACAGGTCGGTACATTACACATTCCCACTGCTCCCATATCCACTGAGAGAAACTCTGAATGTACTTTGGGCATATTTTTTGGACTTAATTTTAAATTCCAGTGGTAAAGGAAGATAACAATCAATATCACAGAAAAAGGAAAAAAAGGCCGAATAATGCAGATGGGTATTTAAGGTCATATTGTGACAATCAGCAGGTTTATTGGGAGAAATGTTTAGTATGAAAACAGTTTGTTGGAGGTCACGTGTGTTTATATATGCCGGGCATCTGAAATGTGCTGACTCAGGTGTTTTTTCATTTATTTAAGTCGTGTTTCATGGTGAGTGATGGTGTTTAGTCACGGCGCTGCTTCCATTCATCGTCCTCACGATAACAGGCCGCCATCATTATTCTCACCGCGGGACAGTAGGACGCTACACAGCCCGCCGGGGCCACGGCGCACATCCATCAGCCGCGGCCTCAGGGAATACCCAGAAAACTGTGTCACCACTCAGACGCCTCGAGAACGAGCACTCAAGTAGTCAAAAGGTCACGAATGCAACAAGGCCCATTTTTTTGAGAAGAAGAACAAGATAAGAGCGCTAAATGGAAAGGGAGTTGTGTTTCTACTCTGATAATGGTTGTTTGGGCAATAACAGCGTCAGCCGGCTCATCTGAGAAAACGCTCTCTCTCTCTCTCTCTCCGCAGATTGATCGCAGCAGAGATGGGGAGAATCCACTCCATCCAGCCAAAGTGTGGGCTGCCTGCTGAACCTCTGCTCTGGACGAAAATGTCTCACTTTCTCACGCTGGTGCAGAGCGGCGCGGACAGCAGCCAAAGGTACAGCGCCACTAAATCATCTGTTTAACATAATACGATTCTCATTATGAAGCAACCAGACTCACAGTGAACCGCAGGAGGCAGCAAACTACATCCTGCAAGCTCACGTTTCCACGATAAAACTGGAGCATCAGCAGCTGATGTTTGCTTGGCTGAGGGATGAAAAGTTAAGGAGAAAACTCGCCACCTTTAACCTTTATAACTATTTCACTGGTACAGATATCTCAAAACAGGAAAAACTCACACGTATATATTCCACAGACAGGTGAGGAGGCTCCTGCACACTGTCGAACTTGCAAGATAAAGATTTATTTATTGCAACGCTTCATTTTTGCAGCTGCACGACCTTTTTATCAGCTAGAATTATTAATATTTAGACTTTCTAGACTCTCATCCAGCACATGCACAGCACCAGTCAGACGTCTGGACACACCTTCTCCTTCAATGGTTTTCTTTGTTTTATTATATTTTCAACATTGTAGATTAATATTAAAGATACCAAAACTTCAAAAGAACAAATGCGGAGTTATGTAGTCAACAAAAACGTGTTAAACAAACCAGATTATGTTTTATATTTTACATTCTTCACAGTAACCTTTAACCTTTTGCTTTGATGCTCTCAGACACATTAAGAAGGAAAGAAATTCCTCAAATGAACTCTTGACAACTGAAAACCATCCAGATGAGCAGCTCAGGAAGCTGACAGAGAGTAAAAATGAAAATGTGCATCAAAACAAAAGGAAGAATCTAAAATATAAAACATAATCTGTTTTTGTTTACTATATAATTCTATATTTGATCTTCCCTAGTTTTGATGTCTTTAATATTAACCTACAAAGTTGAAAATAATAAAAAGAAAAAGCACTGAATAAGAAGCTGTGTCCAAACTTTGGATTTGGCCTTTAAGGTTTTAGGAGCTTCTTTTCCAAAGATTCACAACAGAAAGTCAGAGGAGCAAACAAGGAGCTCCGGCATGAACAGGGATCCACTTTAAATATGGGAATATTTCTCATGTTTAAAATCCAAAACAAAAACCAAGAAATCCTGATCCAACTGAGCCGCTGATCGCCATTATTAGCCAGAAAAGAATATGAATATTAAGAAAAATAAGTAATAAGTGTCAGAGCTATAACAAACCAGACAAAAAGCTAAATATTTAGGAAATAATCCGTCTTAATGTGGCTCAAGTGGGCAAAAAATCATCAAATCTCCAACAACAAAGATCCGGTTATTATCAGCATGCTGTGTCAACCAATTAGGAGCCACCAGGAGACACACTGACACACACACACACACACACACACACACACACACACACACTGAAAGATGAAGGACTGCAGGTTCATGTTTCTGTAGTAATGTACGACTCATGAGAGCAACAACGTGCACAAGTAACAAAAATGATTGCTTGGATCATGTTATAAGACAATGATCGTGAACTTCCTCAGCAGATACAAAGCAGCAGCTGGTTATTCTGGCCATAACACAAATAAACTGAAATGTGACGCTGTGTTCAAACTGTGGTGGTTTAAGCGAACGTGTGAGTGAGAGGAGAGAGTTTTAATGAATACCTGCAGAGTCGACGCTGGGAGGTAAATACCTGAATATCTGCAGTCAACACTTTGATAGAAACCAGCAACATTTCTGCCTCTTTATCGTTTCTCTGACGTCTCATCGTTCCTCTCCTGCCGTTCAGTTCTCTCCCCGTGAGGCCGTGAGCCGCCGTGGTCGGCGGGGGAGGGGCCTGCGTGGCAGTGACTTTGCGTTATCTGTGACAGGGTCGGGGGGTGAGAGGTGAGGAGGCCTCAGACACTACAAAGAACCAGAGCAGCAGCTTCCTGCAGCGCGCTGCTTATCGGTCAAACGTTCAGCCGTGTTTATGTTTGAAGTCCACGCAGGCTGGGGCTCCTTTTTTAAATCTGTAGCACAAGAAGGATTCATCCATTAAAGAAAGAAACTCAGGATAAGAAGTTTTAAGTTCCTGGATTCAGAAAAAAGTTCCACAAAGATCTAAAGGAAAATCATCAGGAGGACAAAACACAAGTTCATTTAACAGAACTTTCATTGTAGTTTTTCTGCTGCATCCAGGAGGGAAGTCTGGAGTTTAATTAGTTTTTTTTTGCATTGTTGTTGATACCAGATAAACTATTAACATCTAAGGTAACAGCGATTATTATTTGAGCAAATATTTCCACCTTTAATGCATCAAAAGTACTTTAAAACACCTCAAAGTGCCCTGACATATTTAAATCTTTGCATTTGACAATAAATATTTAAAACGTTTTAAATTCACCCAACATAAAATGATGCATAAAAGTAAAAATAATGTTACAGAAACAAATATTTTCTATCTGAACTTGCTATTATTATTTTTCAGGAAATAAAACATTGATATGTCCGTGCATCAGCAATTATGTTTCTTCAAATGATAAAAAGTAGTAAGAACATGTTGAAATATGCACAATTTGCACAAAAACTACATTGCCAAAATAGAAAATCTAGTATTTTCCAGATTTAAGGCGACTTTCTGCATGAATATCTGAAATCACATACAGAGACAAATTAGTGTATTGGTTAAATTAATACAGATAATAATAATAATGCAACTTTTTACTCCTCTAATGCATAAAAGGATTCACTGCAAAAGTAAGAAACAAACAGTCAGACGGTTCAGAGAGAAGAGGGGGATTATTATCTGTTTTTGCTATAAATCAGGATTTTCCCGGCTGTGATGTTCAGTTCATATTCACTGTCTGCAGGCTGCACCACAGTCAGAGGTCCAATAGATGGTGCTGTGCTGTGAGACATTTGTGTGACGGAGGTGCTTGACACCGTCCACTGCTGCTCGAACACACACACACACACACACACACA
>CAFUXE010001012.1:133652-158121 GCA_903364295.1 Serranus cabrilla | reverse complement strand
TGTGTAGGAGGGGTTGTGTCACCACTATAAACAAGGCTGTGCTGTTATTGTGCGTTCCTAACAGGCCTCACTAAATTATGTCTTCAAGTGTGTATAATACCGGAGCATCTGTTTGTCCTCCCTCGAATAAATAGGTAGTGTTTAAATTACACTGTTTAAATTACCCTCTTATCGAGGCCCGACGACTGAAAAGGAAACACGAAAAATTAATTAGGAGACGGCCGCTTGCGCAGCGTTTCTACCAGGTGCTTTCTGCGACTGACGTCCAAGGACGTTGGTGGCTCCTTTGATGGATCGAGCAATCAGCAGAGTGAAAACAAGGCGTGTGACCTCGCAGCGAGGCAGCGAGCTGCTGCACGATACAGACATGTTGCTACTGCAAGTTGGTGACAAAGTCCAAATCTGAACAAACTTTCTGACCCTGCGCTGCAACATCTTGTTTACCCTCCATTTATACTTTAGTCCCTTTCTTTTCTCCTTGAGGGCCAATATTTTAACATTCAAGTTACCAAGTTTTTGTGCATTTTCTTCAGAAGAAGTCAGTATTTTTCCACCCTGTGCAGCAGCTTCACAGGAGACAACAGGACAGCAGCTCCTCGCTGAAGTCCAGACAATCCAAATTCTTTCAGGGTGAACAGTTTCTCACAGCAGGTGAGTCACTGTGTGTGAGTGGAAATTCTGGGATGGACTGAGCCTTCACAAAAACATCTGAACGAGTCATAAAAAAAATGTCTCTAAAGTCACTTCAATTCTTACACATCTCGTCCTAAACTAGCTTATTAATGAAGAAGGATCCCTCCCATGATGCATCTCTCTACAAGTGGCCCATGCTCTGTGCTCGAGTGTAAAGTTGGTAATTTGTTTGACCTCCAGCCTGAAGGAGCTTTACAGTCCGAACAGCTACAACACCCTGTTTTTTAGAGCCTGGATTCAGGAAAAAAATGATGATATAAAATCACTGTGAGAGCGCAGACCTTCGCCAAGGCAATAGGGTCACTTACACAACACCAAACTGCACCTGAAGGATTATATTGAAAACATGTATTTTGGGACACTGGCGTTGAAATATTTCATCCACTAGATGGCAGCAGTTAGTGAAGACAATAGGGTCACTGACACAATAATATAAATTCACAATATAAATTCCAGATGGTGTCCACCTTCCAGCAGGTACAGCAGGTTATTATCAGTGTGTAGTGTTTGGTGGTGCCACATTTATTTACTTCTTTTTTAATTTTTTTAATCTTTTATCAGAAATGGTCATATTGTGGTATCCACATCTGGATTAACTGTTGAAAACTTATTTCTTGAGCTACTACAAACTGGGATAATTTAACCTCTAATACCAACCTGATACCTGATAAAATTGTAATTGTTCTGCTTTTGAATATTCATATTTTGCCTCATTTCATTGCATAACTTTCATTCACATACATCTGTAAATATATAAATATTTTTTTTATAAATCATGGTGTATGGTTTGGTGGAATTAGTGAAATCTTTGCTGGCTTTTGAATATAATTTCATGAAAATTAACAGGACGATGAGATTTAGTTTGAAACTCTCTGATCCTATTTATCAGCTTCAGGGATCCAAACAAAAAGTGGGAGCTCTTGTCTTTTTTTTGCAGCGTTGCTGAACTAGTTTCCAACGTTTCCATGAGACAATCCAACCTTTTTTCTACTGTAAAATGTGTTTCCTGCCACAGATCTCTCCAGGAAGTGCCCAGCTTTCACACTTTGTCTGCTGAGATGGAGTCACTGAAGAGACACCTCTCCCACATCGACTCGCCCACCGTCCTCTGCCACAACGACCTGCTCACCAAAAACATCATCTACAACCACAAAGAGGGTGAGCGAACACGCTGCATAGAGCACTGAAACAAGCTCCAATCACTTTGTATGTGAACATGTAGATTTCCATCAATCAGAGGCGATAAAAGCAGCTGAATCCTGCTCGTCCGTCTCTGAAGCTGATGTGAAATACATGAATGTTTCTTTTCATCAGTCGAAATAATGCAGCTCCGAGTCTTCACACCTCCTCTTTTTATTTCACTCCACTGAAACCCGCTTTATTAAATATCTTACCTCATCTGTAGCGTCCTTTTATTGTGATTTTATTCCTCTCACATATTTTACAAGGATGCCCGGGGTGACACTCAGTCAAAAGAGACTCCTTGTTCCTTTGACTCCCACAAGGTTTTGTAGTTTGAATAAAAGGAGGGCGAGCCGTCAGCTCCGTGCCCGTTTACCTAAGATCTGCTCGTCATGTTGTCGTGGTAACTGCTGCTTCTCCCCCCTCTCCTCCCCCGCCAGGAGTGGTGAAATTCATTGACTACGAGTACGCCGATTACAACTACCAGGCCTTCGATATTGGCAATCACTTCAATGAATTTGCTGGTAGGTCTCCGTCGTGATGAGATGAAGTTCAATTTGCATCCGAATCAGTTTCATGTCTGGAACATATAAGATTCTCTAAGTGGCAGCCTATGCACCATCATTGTCCGGCTTCTCTTTGACTATGATATCACTTTATCTTTCTGCCATTATGTGGCGTGAAACATCGTCCTTCTGATGCTGCAGGACAAATTGCTGCATTCAGAGTCTTTGATGTACCAGCAAAGCCTGACAGGGTTCATCCAAACATCTGTGAAACAATCAATTCATCACTTTTAGATGCTTTCAGAGAAGCACATGCACACGCCGACCCACAGAACTGAAGGTGGAATAATGAAGGAAATGTGGCCGTGCTGCAGACTTTTATGTGGTGAAATATCAGGATGCTAAATTGTGTCAGAATCTCTTTTTCCTCCACCGAATCGTTTTTATGTTGAAGCTTTTTTAGTGACAAAAAGTTTTGTTTATTCCACTTTAAATGGAGTAAAAGTTAAAGTAGCAGCACTGTGCAAAAGTCCTGCATTAACAATCCTAATCTGAAAAACAGACTTAAATTATAACACAAATATTCAGAGTTTTTTAAAGTTTAAGAAAGTTTGGAGGAAAAAAAAAGGGAATTTAAATGTTCATTTTCAAGATTAGGAATGATTCAATTTAAATAAAAGCTTTGGAAAATGCTAAATTTGCATCATAATCTGGTATTTTATCAACAAGCAAAAACATTTTAATACTTAAAATTAAACAATCATGTAATGGTTTTAAAAGTCTGGAACCTTTTTTGGTTCAGGTACTTTTCTGTTTACTTGAAAAGTTCTTGATTTTATTTTCTTAAGAATCTGTAGGAACTTGGAATAAATTACATAAAAAATAAAACGTATGCTCAGTTTTGACATGGAGCTCATTTAACTATTTTATAAACTGACGAGGAGCTTTATCTTAAACAATCCATCTTTCTTATACAAGCTCATAATGTTTCTGGCATAAAAAGTGAGATTTTAATATGTCTGTTTTGATTATACAGCAGGTCTAGGTGCTATAAAATACGATGAAAGTATCAAAACTTTTAATCAGAGAAGTAATTCAAACAGAAACTGATTTAAATTGAGCCATCAGGACTTCTGTAGTGCTCTGAAGTCACAAACTTTACGATTTAAAGGTAGAAATGTTGCTGTTACAGTTGTTCTCTGTCTGCAATGATGGTGCAGAAAGTGCAGCTGCAGAAGATGCAGAAAACACCGACCAATCAGAGCAGAGTGGGCGTTTTCAGGGGGGGGCCCCTTAAAGAGACAGGCGCTACAACAGAGCGTTTCAGAAAAACAGGAAAAGAAAAAGTGTTTTCTCAGCATTAAAGCTTTTAAACACATTTTAGTAGAAACCCAAAATACAAGCAGGAACCTGAAAATCCTTTAAAGTAAAAGCTGTCCAGTAATGAAGTAAAAAGAATATTTTCTATTAAAGTATAAAAATAGAAATACTTTAATAAAATACATGTTCATCACAGACAGAATGTGTGTGTGCTGCATCAAAGTTTTCACTTTTTCATGACATTTTTAAACCGACGGATTCCTGTCAAGGTGATTTTTAATGAAAATAATTGTTGGCTGGAGTCCTGATCGCTTTTCATCAGAACTTACACAAAGACAGCGACATGCACACAGTTTTTTGAGGATTAATTTGCGACATTTTGACCTCATTTAAATGTTTAAATCTGCGATAAACTGACGGTGAGGTCTGACCACAGAGCTCTGGGCAAATCTACAAAACTATCAGTTAGTTTAGGCGTTCTGTTGAATTGTAACACTGACAGCGCTGTGTGTGTGTGTGTGTGTGTGTGTGTGTGTGTGTGAGGTGTGAATGATGTGGACTACAGCCTGTACCCGGGCCGGGAGCTTCAGCGGGACTGGCTCACGGCCTATCTGGAGAGTTACAAGCAGAGCGCAGGCCGAGAGGTCAGCGTGACGGAGGCGGAGGTCACGCAGCTCTACGTTCAAGTCTGCAAGTTCTCCCTGGTGAGTGAAATGTTGAAATATGTCATCGTGTAGCGCCTCAACACTTTGGAAAGACTTTGGAAAGTGACAAATCTCTCAGCAGTTATTTCCTTTTTTTAAGCTCCGGTCTTGGAGCGACTCAAATATCTGAATATTATGAGATTAGTGTGTGTGTTCAACAGCCTCCATGTGTGTGCAGACCTGCGAAATGACGGGGCGGCAACACCTCGCCATCACATTTTAACAATTTAATTTTCCAGCTCCCAGAAGGAGGAACAGAGAGAAAACCGAACCCGATCCACAGCTGACCCACCACTGCTCACAGTTTGATGGACTCTGATTAGAAACGGCCGCAGGGAAAAAATGAAAGACAGCAGCCAAAATTATTTTTCTTATAACCACAATTTTCATTCTTTGGTGGCTCAAGTGGTGCAGGGCTATCTGTCTCAGAGCTCGCACAGCTCAACACAATATGCAGAATTGTCCCGAGCAATTTTGGGCTGGTGTGAATGTCTCTTGAAATAGCCCAGAAATGATGAGGAAGCATATTACTTTTTAAAATAACTTGCGCCTCGGCCAAAAACACAGAGAGGGAGCAGAGAGCGGAGAGAAAGAAATAAAGCTTGGAATGGAGCGAGGGAGGCGATAACATCATGTTGATTGGAATCAGATTTTCTATGACAAACCGAGGAGGACTCTCGACTCGAGGGAAGTGGGAAGAATTGATCACTGACGCTTAACAAGCCAAGTTTCCAGCTCGACTCATTCTGACAAGCTGAAGCAGAAAGCAGCATTTCACCCTCCAAACGTCGTGTTTATGGCTTTACTTCATTAACTTCTAGACTCTGAGCCGTTCATTAACCAGTTTACTTTGTCACGAGACAATAAAATAAATTTAATTAAATACACAGAATTTTCCTTCATGATTATAGGAGACAGGATTCCTTTCAAAACTGCTACAATTAGTGCAACATTTTTCAATAATTAATGAACTGCTTCAGTAATTTTGCACATATTTTCTTGTTTTCTTTGATTAAAGAAATGAAATTAAATTCAATGATTTTGGAGCTTTGGACAGTATTTTAAAACATCACTGTGGGTGCTGGACAACTGTGGCAAGGATTTATCACTATTTTAGACATGTTATAGTTTAATTCATCCAAAAAATATATACTGTTGGATTACTTATGAGTAAAAAAAAGTTTTTTTGCATCAGAAGTGGCACAATGTGATAATACATTAAATTATTTGGGTTTTTGGACAGAAACTGAACTATTTTAAGACATCATCTTTGGGTTTAGATAATTGTGATTAGGAACTTTGACATTTTAGTGTTAAATTTATACATATATAAAAATATTTACTCATTAAAAAGAAGTTATTTGGATTGATTTTCAATCAGAAACAGCAAAATGTGAAAGTAAATGAAATTATTTGGGGGTTTGTCTGAGAAACCAAACTATCACTTTAGGTTCTGCATAATTTTAATGAAGATTTTTCAACATTTTCTGACATTTTACAGTTAAATGCATCACAAAATCAATCCCAAATCATTTCATTTACTTTCACATTTTGCCACTTCTGATGCAAACATTTTCTTTTTTGCACCCACATTATTTTTTGACTCTGTATTTGCAGCATACAGCTGTCACATCTGGTAAAATCAGATATTATAGTTAATTGTGTGAAACTGCAGCACAACAGCAATAATCATCAATTCAGTCTCATGCATTTTAATATTTTTATGGAGTTTTTGTAATCCTTTTTTTTCTTGAATTGGAATAAATGCCATTTTTATGCCTTTGTATCGCTCCCGTATCACTCGCTAATTGCCTGGAATAATCAAACTACATTGAGTTGACACTATAGTAAAGTCTCAGGAGACGAGAGAACAGATGAATGGTGGAGACGGAGGAACCGGTCTGCGCTGAAGGAAGCCGTGTGGCATCGACAAAGCCTGGCCGGCTGCCAGCGCTCTGCGGCGTGAAGCTGCCTCCCTCCATCCTAATCCCTGGAGCACCGAGCCAAGACACAGTGGGGTCTTTACGACTCGCCTCCTTCACAGGGATCCCCCGTGATGTCGGGTTAAAGCCCGCGGCTCCGTGATGTCACTTTGCCCACACGTCTCTCATCTCCGTTTTTCTCAATGGCTCCCTGTCACCGACAGCCTCTGCTTAGTGTTAGACTAATGCTCCCTTAATGGAGAGCAGTTATTAATCATAATGGAAACACACTCAATCTCTCTCTGCAGCTCGAGACAGAGATTAGAGATGAAAATCTGCCAGGGGAGGAGGGGAAGGAAAGCCAAGGGAAAACCGCACATTGCTCTTCAAGTATTTCATTCCACCCTTTATTTGATTATCAAATAAAAATGTGATTATATCACTGGGCCACTGAACAGAGGCCTGTCTGGATCTTATTAGGACTCGCTATTAGTGGTCCTACCATGAAGATTTATAATAAGGGTGGAGAACAACAGAAATTTATGGAGGCATGGAAGTCCGCAAGCCTAAGTGAGCAAAGCCATTAAGGAGGGAACCATTCAATACGGAGGTTTGTCATCCTGACGGAGCGGCGTGCAGCTGGCAGCTGGGACGCCGCAGCCGGAGGTCACCGGAGCGCCGCCGCAGTCTGCTCGCCGACAGACACACGCAGCACAACCAGCACCTGATGTCTGATTCACAACAACCAGCAACACGTCCAGGACGAAACACGGGAAACACAGTTAATGTCATTCAGTTACACGGCTCAGTCTGACCTCTGACCCCGCCGTGACCCGCCTGCTGGGGGCGAGAAGCGTGTTTGAAGCTTTAATTTAATCTGAAGGCTGCATGACAATTTCATGTCAGTCACACATTCCTGCTGCCTTTCCTTTAAAGACAACATCAGGAATCATACGGAGCATGAAAACACGTCACATTAAGTTACTTTAATCAACATATTCTAATGAACGGTTCGTATGATTTACTACGGAAACTTACTGCAGTGCTGTTTGGATGATATTCTACAAAATGTAGAAACAAGCGCTGTTTAACACACTGTTAATACGGTAAAACTGTCACTTGGTTTAAAAAAAAACTCACACTACTTCCGGCCAACATAACCACCATGTTCAGGCGAAGAGAACAGAACAAAGTAAGGATTAAAATAAACAACGACCAGACGAACTATAACCTCCAACAATGGGACATGGACTCGTCCTCATACCAAAACAACACAAATGACTAAAAACAACATATATAAATGTTTTAACTAATGCTGTGAGATGGAAGTTGGCCTACATGTTTAGGTTTAACAAAAAAACTGGTTTAGGTTCAAATAAGTAACTGATATCCTAACGACCACATTGATCAATTGTTCTGTTATCTTTACTCTACTTTGTCATTTTAAACATGTTGACATTGTAAAACAGTTTTAAATCATGTGGTTTGGCGTTGTTAAAAGTTAGACAAACGGACATGACTGCCTACCTGATAGCTCGGTTTTTAATATAATTAACGTGACGTAAAGAGTGACGCAAGGAAGTTTTCTTAAAGTCTTTGACTTTTGGTTTCATACAGGACACAAACGTCCGTCTCCTGGTTCAGAGTCCGGAGTTTGTTTAGCCCTAAGTTGACTTTATCATTCTCCATTTATTCACTCCATCTTTTATGCCATCTTGGCGTTCTTACTGCACTAACTGTAAAGTACATATGGGGCGTTTTAAGCGGCTGTACTACGTCACATGGGGTCATTTTTTGAAGGACAGTATCGAAAATGCAGGAATATTTCAACAAAACTTGTCTGTAATAAATAGTCTAATGCAGGAAAACTACCCGTCTTTTACTGTTTTTTTCTTTCTCTTCCACCAGGCATCCAACTTCTTCTGGGGTCTCTGGGCCATCCTGCAGTCACGCTTCTCCTCCATCGACTTTGACTTCCAAAGGTTTGTATGTCTGACGACAGGAGGCTCTAAGGTCTCATGAAGTTTTTCCATGTGGTTTCCTCGTGTCCTCAGCTGGAGCCGTGTGTCCGGGTGTCACTTTGGATAAACATTGTTCCAGTTTTCCTGAAGCTTGGAAGCTTGTTTTGACATTTCTTGCATTGAACGCTGCATAAAGTAGACAAATTAATATTTAAATCGACGTGCTCCTGACAGGAAGCGCCACCTTCGCATTAACACCACCTCAGCAGCTGTTTAACGCAGAAACTCATGAAACCACAAAGAAAATTATGACCTCAGTGCAATTTCATGGGGCCACTTTATTCCCAAACATCATCATTCATCACCGAAATCCTCACAAATGGAAAAATATATCCTTCACGTTGCATTCAAGCACTCAACCTTTTATTGCAATGTTTAGACAAACAGGATCTTCATTAGGATCGCCTGACAAAGAATTTGTTGGCAGAAAAAAATGCAATAAAGGACTGGGAACCGGAGCCCAGAGTGTGGAAATATTTATTTTTTTCCACCAGGACTTTGAGAGACTTTGTGAATCCAGATTCTGGCACTGAAACCAGGCAGGACAAGCACACTGTCACAAACTATTTACACATGAAATCCTCTGTTTTTCTTCAATCTTTAACCACAAATCATGTAAGATAAGAAGCTCAGCTTTCACAAAGACTTTCTACAGAAATAAAAGCCTAAAAAGAAGACATCGTCGTACCTCAACGACAGAACAGGACGTTTGACAAAAACTGTGACCGTTCGAGTTTTAAACACGCGGTTAATGTTGTGAAATACTCAATTATTAAGTGAGACTATAACTTAGTTAACGTACCGAAAGACGTTTGTTACACTAATTTATTTTGTTTTTAAATAAGATACGATCCATGCAGTTATCTTTAAACAACTCCAGGAGACATTCCTCGCTACCAGACAACAGACAATGTACAAGTAGTTGAAACTATGAAAACTATAAATGATCTTTAGCCAATTACAGACACACAAACCCAACAGCAGCCGACTTTAACGTTATTTTTAGGTTTTCATGTTGTGAAGTTGCAGTTTTAAACACGTGGTTAATGTTGTGAACTAATCGGATAGATTTTGACAACAAAATTCTTTAAGAAAAGATGTCCGCTTCGGCTGAAATGATTGTTACTTACAGACGTATGTAAGTGATAATATTTGTTTCCACCAGTAATTCGTGAGACTTTGTGAATCCAGAATCTGGCATTAGAAACAGGCAGGACAAGCACACTTTACACGTCTGTTTTTCTTCAATCTTTGACCACAAATCATGTAAAAGATAAGAAGCTCAGCTTTCACAAAGTCTTTCTACAGAAATCAAAGCTAATTTATTTCATTTTTAAACGTGTTATGATCCACGCAGTTATCTTTAAACAAGTCCAGGAGACATTCCTCGCTACCAGCAACCAGACAATAAAGTTCAGGAGGGCGAAATGTTTCCCTTCACCCCCTCTCTCTCTCTTCCTCTCCGCCTGCACAGTTGTGATCGTGATCCTAATCACGATTGACACACGGCACCCTCCCCTCTGTGTGGCTTTCCCCGCTCGCTTGCTAGATCAGCGACAGGGCCCCCGCCTCATTTCGATCTGGACCTCGGAGGAAATGTGATCCAGAGGGGTGCCGAGGCACAGAGGCACTATTGTTCCCGTGCCGTCGGTCCTCCCTTACATATACGTCTCTCATCCCTGGCTGGGCCACATGCGCCTGCTAGACGTCTGCTCCTCTAAGCCGCCGGCTGAGGTTGTCCTAAAGTGCACGGCGAGGGTCGGGTTACCCTTCTTTAACTCGAGGGTTAGACTTAAATGAGCTCAACAGTAACGAAGGAGAAGCAGGTTTGAAGCCATCCTTGCCCCCGTAAACACTCTTTACACTGCAGATCCTCTGCCAGCAGCACTTCAGACTCTAAGGAGAGAAACAATGCTGATGGCAACGGTCAAGTTTGTTTCATCTCTCCATTCACTGAGCACACATCACAGTCATAACCTCATGAGACCGTCCTTGCCATTTGTTTAAATAACATAAAGCAGTCTACATTTACACGCAGCAGCAGACCAGCCAGCGACGCTCCCCTGACTTTCTTATTCTGCAGCTGAAGATCGTGCAGAGGAGGTTGAATAAAGAACATTAACACCAGGGTTTATAATAGCTAACTGACAGCTAGTAAACCCGTTAGCCTCTCAGAGCTTTGTCTTCAATATGTGAAGTGATTAAATGCTGAACAACAGGGGAGTAACAGCAGAGTCCAGAGGTGACGGGAAGAAGCTCTGGAGCTGTTGTGACTGACTGGGCTGCATATAAAACTGTGTACATTACATATATTATGTTCATGCCTCTAACTAAACTAAAACTAAACAGGCCCAGAGAGTCGTGTGGTGACACAGAGAGGAAAATGTCCCGTTTGGTCACAACAACACACTGATTATGTGCAACATTTTAATATTTGTCAATTTGGTACCAAGTCTGAAATATTTCCACTTTGGTTTTTACTTTGACATTAAATCCTTTGCAGTCACCTGCCAGTCAGCTCCCTGACAAAGAAAACCAGTAAACGACACAGCCTTCTTACTTAGGGTTTGTAATGGTAGAAGCACAAAGATCAACAACATCAGGAAGGTGAAAAGCTTTACTTCTAAAAAGCTCTCGGTCATCTTAAATCTACAAAACAACTGATTTTTAAACACCAGAGATGTGTTTACTGTCAGCTTTGACTTCTTTCAGCCAAACCAAATTATCAATTTTAATGAAAACAGCCTGACGGATACATATTTATGGTTTGGGCTAAAGTTTGCTAACGTGTTAGCTCATCTAAAGCTCTCGAGTTGGTCTCTTTGTTTTCAACTTTCGTCTCGTACCGATTCACAAGGCATCCTGTAGCTCGGCAGGAGCGTAATAACTACCTGCTGCAATATTAGACATTAGAAATTTAACTTTTACTCTAAACTCAGTGTTTTATTGCCTACACTTAACCGATTCATGTGAACACCAAAGTTTGTTTTAAAAAGCCACTAAACATATAACTAGTGGAAACAAACACACCGTCACCATCAAGTCTGGCTCTTAGATATAACATTTTTCTTATCAACCAGTTTTTAATTGTCTCCTACAAGAGTGAATCTTTGTTTTACGTATTTAAAGTATAAATGTTCCCCTGAACACTTTTTCAAACTATTTGGTTAAAGAGTAGAATTCTAGTTTTTATTCGGGGGAATTCTTCTGACTTTCTACACGAGCGAACCAGCTGCAAAAGGCCTTTTAAATGTAGTCATTTGATTTAATAAAAAATATAATGATTAATGCAGCTTTTAACCATAATTTACTTGTCATGACCACAACCTTTGCTTCACCACAGTTTATTTCCTAAACTTAAGAGAGAGAGAACACGACACACGGCTGCTTTACGCTTCTGTGATAAACAAGAAGATAGGAAGCGTGTGTGTGTGTGTGTGTGTGTGTGTGTGTGTGTTTCCTCCCTCTGTTATCCCCCTGAGCCAAATCTCTGCAGACTTCCCAACGAGTGACAGGCGTCGCCGGGCCTTGTGCGGTAACCAGGCCCAGATGTAGATGTGACAATAGGGAGCCACAGGGGGAACGCTCCCCGCCCCCCGATATTTACTTTCCTTATATGATTTTATTCATGTGTTGAAAGTGTCTGCGAGTCAGCGGTTTAGATTTGTGGACGTGTTGGCAAGGTGAGCCGTTATTTGACAAAGACATTATTATGAGGAAATGAAGGAGGAGGAGGAGGCCCTCTGTTTGGAAAAGCCTGACTGCAAAATTGAGGGAATTGTGCACAAAAGCACATTGTGAAAGGGAATACCTGCTCATTTTCCCCCACTGCTGCTCAACACAAACGTCTCAGTTACATCTCTGATGATGATAAATGTTAAGCACGCTAGTTTTAGGTGTCGGCCCTAATAAAAACAGGGATGAATGGGATCACCTGTGAAGGTTGCTGTTCTTTTAAATGGGTATACTCAGATATAATTTTGCTTATGGAGGGTGTGGGTGCGACGGGTAATTAGATTAACAGAACAAAAGTGCACTGATTTTTTTTTTTTTTTAAATAAACTTACCTTGAAGCTCTTTTCACTTTTTAATTTAACTAACGGACTGTCCATTTAATGGCTCCTGAGTTTAACAAAGGGGTGTTTAATTGTTTTCACCTTTCTAGTGTAAAAGCAGAACGAGTGTCAGGACACTTTGTGTTTGAATAAATGTGTTTGATAGCACAGAGCTGCAAGAATGTGAGATGTGTTTGCAGGATTTACCTCAAAGTATGGACGGAAAACCAAGAATAAATAACGTGTAGACTCAATTTTCTATCCAAAAAACAATAAATGCACATTTAGGAAGGTCTTGCCTTCTTCAGAATCAAATCAAATAATTCTGACTGACTTACATACATTACTATTGTTAATAGGATCGTCATGTTTCCGCAACATGTTAAAAACTGTCTGCGCACTTTGTCGCTCTTTATACTACATCGCTTTAATTTGACGTCGCTGCCTAATGACAATTATAAATATAGGTCATTAAAGCTGCTTACACAGAAAACCTGTATCACCAATATGGTAAGGACTCTAACAGAAGAGTCCAGGAAAGAAAGGATCTTTCTTTGATTTGTTTAGGTTTATATTACGTGATTCAGATTCATTAAAAATCTCAAACTTAAATTGTTTGAATCTAAAATGAAGCATCAGTCCACATGATGCTCAGCCCGTCTGCTGCCTCACATTTGCTGTTTGTAGCCATTTTTCAGTTTTAAAAGTAGATTTTTCTTTCATCCAGTCGGGTTTAGAAATGCTTTATGTTGCTGAACTGTCAATCATTTACTGCAGCACACAGTTTACTTAAATCTGCTCAGAGAAAACACCTTTCAATTGTTGCCAAACCACAATGAGAGAAGAGAAAATGGTGTGTTTGCTCTGCCGGGCCAACACCAAAGATTTATTTTCCCTCCAGAAAATGTTATCAACTACTTTCCCGTGTCGGAGGTCAGACACGTAGCGCACCAGCCATCTCTATCACCGAGCTACAGGTGTGTGTTCTTTATCTAAAGGTGACCCGTAAGTGAAGCGCAGAAACTACAAGAAAGAAACAACTCAAAGAAAAAACATTGCAGAGAGCAGACAACAGAAGTCAGACTCTGACACAATAATTAGAGAGCAGTTTTACCCAGAGATACAGGTGGAATACAAGTAACTAAAAGGCATGTGTCTGAATTATCTTTTTGTCTCTCGGAGCAATAAAGGAGAGAGAAAACGGATTTGGCATTGAGGAGTTCAGTGAAAGCACTGATTAAAGGACAAACTCCTCTCTCTGCCTCCATTTTCTGTGCTTTTCAAACTTCAC
The DNA here is from genome assembly GCA_903364295.1 of Serranus cabrilla. Taxonomy (NCBI): domain Eukaryota; kingdom Metazoa; phylum Chordata; class Actinopteri; order Perciformes; family Serranidae; genus Serranus; species Serranus cabrilla. The sequence goes on along the minus strand of CAFUXE010001012.1, from coordinate 144,427 downwards.
TTAATTTCAAAGGGTATAGTATAATGGCCAAGGGCAACAGCGTACTCAGACATCAAATTTATTGAAGCGTTCAATAATATGGTTTGAACAAATACAAAACCACTTTTCTCGCAGTTAAGTTCTGAGGCTTTGGCACCGCTTTCAGACTTTATTCAGGGGAGACTTGATGGCACATTGTTATGCAAGTTTTGCAAACAAAAACACAGAGCACACCTTCAGCTGCAGGCAGGACCTGCAGCGTGACCTCTGGTGACCTCTGGACAAACATCAGTGGATTTACTTCTTGTTTCAGCATCTTTAAGATTAATGCCTTTAAATCTTTTACATTCAACAACATGTGATCCATGAGCCAGATTCTTTGAAAATAACATAAATTATGCTCTAGTTTAGTGAATGAAAAGTAGGTTTTCTTAAAAAGAACACTGTTTATCGTAGATCGTAGTTTTTCTTCACTAAAGACACGTTTAAACTGTTTGTGCTTCTATCCATGATAGAGCTGCAGGACTCAGATTTATATAGAGATTTTAGATTTGTAGCAACATACTTAGACACGTGTAAAAGAGCAAAAACAGGTTAGTTGTTTGGGCTCAGAGGGTTAAATATCTGCAACAAAAATTCAAATATTTACTCAAATACAGGCCTGAATATTGTTATTCCATAAACTATTGAAACACCTTTGATGAAGCACTTTAAAGTGGCTCCTCTCAGGGTTACATGTGCAGATCAGTTTACTCATCGCAGCGTGTATTAAAGTGTCTGTGGAGTATTTCCTGTGGCTCTGCAGCAGCCGGCAGGAGGAATAATGAGGACAAAGCAGAAGAGCCAATAACAGCCCAGACGCATGAAACGATTCTGCCAACCACAGAGGCGTTAATATGAAATGTTTCAGCTGCAGACTGTGTCCCGAGGAAAACCACACGACTGTTCTTAAGTTTAAGTGTGAATTCACGTCACGCCCTTTATGACCGTCTTCACTGTGCCTGCTGCTCTCTGGGTTTAATCTTTACTAAAAACTCTACAGTACATATGGAAGCAGTTTCTTTCACCCAAACCCTGCTCTCTGTTTTACAAATCATAACCAAGTACATTTGTTGCCTAAACCAATTCTTTTGGTGACTAAATGTAACTCCATGTGTCCAGTTTGAATCAAGTGGTGCATTGACATATGTTTTTATTTATCTGAAAAGTTTTAGAAATAATAATAATAATACATAACATTTATAAGTGCCTTTCTAAACTTCCACCCCGGTACGGAATAAAACGAGTTGCAGCACTTCAGAAACATCGACATTAAACTGATCTGTGGTCTGCAGAAATCTACGACGCCAACATTAATTCTGGGGACTTTGTTGGTCAAAAACTGCAGTTCTTTGAACGGCCACTCGAGGCTGGCTCCAAAAGTGAGTCAATCCCCATAGAGCCCTATGAGAAAAAGCCCAACTGTGTCCATGTTTTCTACAGGCAAGAGTTTGTGATTGGAAGAAATTTGGTCACACAGCTTGAATTTAATCATCTGACACAGAAACATGGCAGATAAATATAAATGCTGGGCTGCTGGTAAAAACTTTTTAATTCATTCACATTCTGGATATAAATTTTTCTTAAAATGTAATTTTTAACATTATAGGTTGGAACTATTAGAAGCTGTTATAAGCATGAACCGGAATTACAGATAACATAAGAGAGACTTTAGTTCAATGCAAGCATTTAACTTTTCTATTAAAATAAACTTTCTCAGAGAGAGAGAAAGGCACTGAAATAATAGATGAATTTATTAGTTATTTATTTAATATTATTGAGAGGAAAGAGGCTCAGAAAGATGAGATTATATGCACCAAATCACATGTGATAATGCACCATAAACATGGACAGTTTATGGACTCTACCACCACCATTACTCTCCTCTTATCAGTCTCTCTGCTCTCTCTTAGATACGCCACGGCACGACTCAACTACTACTTTGAGAAGAAAGAGGAATATTTTGGACTGACAATCTAAAATAAAAGGAGCAGCATTTCTGAGATGAGACGTGTCATTACCCGCTCCGTGAATCCAAGAGGTCCTTCCTACAATACTGATGTAAATCCACAGTGGAAGTGAAGTCACAGACTGAGCTCAGAAATGTGCTCCCATTGTTTGTTATTCCAGGCTGCAGTGTGAGATAATATGTTTTGCTATCACTGTGATTTTTAAAATATTTGTTTGACCACAGTCAGTATGCCGATAAGCCTTTTTGGCAAAAGGAGACGAAGACGGTGCCAGAAAAACATTAATTGTTCCCACATTTAGCCAAGCTGCATAAAGCCACAAAAACTGAGCCTGATCATAAAAACCATAAGAGGGTTATTTGCATGCTTATTCAGTGTGCACCACAGCTCGGATGGAAAACAACTTCTCAGTTCAGCTTATTTACTGCTCCAAGCCGTGCATTATTTAAACCTTTATCTCTTTGGACTGTTGCTGTAAAGCTGCTCTCAGGATGTTCACCGATCACACGGAAAATTAAAACATTTGTTGCAAACTCACAGACATTAAGAGCTTAAACAGCGAGTAAAAAGGATTCGACTTTGGTCTGAGGAGCGCAACACAAATTGGTCCTAATTTTAATAGGTAGTGAAACGTTTAAAAAGGTTTCTCCAAATTACAAAACAGTTTCAGCTCCCAGAAACTCTCCGATTTCACCTTAAACAGACTCTTTTCACAGCAACATAACAAGGCAATTTTATTATAATGCTCACTATTATCAGCGCCTTTACAACTAAATTAAACTCACACCTTAACTTAATGAGCCGCAGCTGCTTTTTTGTCATCCAAACTCTGTGAAAAGGTTTTACCTTGAAGGACAATGTGAACGTACATCAATGTGGTTACACAATCTATTTATTTTTACTTACACTTCAGCTGACAACCAAGAGAACAAACTGTTTCATCTCCTGCTGCACGACATGAACCTGTTTGTGTCCCAAACGTTCACCAACTCAGGAGCCTAACGAGTGTTTAACATTCATATCAATGCATAATGCAATAATGTAATAATCTGATTTAATGTATGATGTCTTATTGAAGTAAGAAGAGATTCAAGGGAGAAACCAACAGTTAGTGAATCGTTTGATCAATAAATATTGGTTTTATTTAATTAAATTCATTGTACTCCAGAAAAATTCACGAAATTCACTTAACTGATCAGATTTTTAAAGAAAACAATATTAAAGTATTGGGAACAGAGGCTGGGCTGAACCCCAGACCTTGAAAAACCCACAAAACAAAACAAAAGTCAGTTATATTATTAGAAGTAACATCAGTTAACATCTGACGACGCTCGCGTCTTCATAACAACTTAACTCCTGATATTTACATTCATTTATTTAACTTTTTAAACTCTAATTCATTACAACTAACCACGTAGTTTTTTGCCAGGACCTGAGAGAAGTTTGTAGTGTAATCTAAGGAAACTGCAACATTTAACTAAAGCGAGCAGACATCAAATTGGCCGATAACAACCTTCTCAACCTGCAAGTAGGTGGAGCAGGGAGTTACACCTCGAATTCCACGTTCAAAAGTACAGAAGAAAAACACTTCACTTATTCATTTAGCTCACATTGCAACAGAAACGTGCTCAGAGCTTCTTTAGGGAACGTTGAAGTATATTGGATGCTTTGTTTTAGAGTAAAACTGTCTTAGTTTGAAGAAAACATACATGATGGAAACTTGCTGTGCGTCTGTAATAAACGTTAGATAAGTCGTGGTTGTTCGTTCATTCATAGCTGAATGCTGTCTGTGTAACTGTGAGGTCACTGGGAGCAGACGTCCTGTATTCTCCCACAGCAGAACGAACGAGTTAACTCTGAGAAAGTGTGAAAGGAAATGTGCCCGTGCTGTGTGTCAGTGTGACTGAACTGTTGTTGATTCGACTTAACATCTGAACATTAATTCATTAACTTCTGTCTGTTTGAGCAGGAAAGTGTAACTAATGACGTTAATGGCGGCTCTGGTTCACTTCTGCATGCTACAAAAACACACTGACAGAAAGACACAATTAATGTGCTTCAACCTGCAATGACAAGTCAGAATATTTGTCTTTCACACTGGTGGCCGAGGTTTCCCCGCAAGGTCAGCACTTTATTTACACTCATACACGGATGGTGCAACATCCTGTTTCGCCCAAGGAAACTGCGAAAACCATGTATTCCCATATTTCCAGGACTATGTTGTGTACTTTAGACTGCGCTCCGCCGCCATCTTGCTGATGCAGTGGTAGCTACTGACAGTGAGGAGTTTAAATCACAGACTCGGGGTGGATGGGTTGAATAAACTTTGAGCTTTTACCAGGAGAACAGAGTTACGTTTCTTTCCGTAACTTATGGTAAAAACGTCACCATCAGTGTTGGGGAAAGTAGTCAGTTACGTTCCTAAGTTACTCTTTATTTGAAGTAGTGAATAAAGTACTTTCAAAGCTACTTATTTAAATACCTTTTAAATATGCCGTTTGGTGTGTTGTCACTCACTTCTAATGTAAAGAGATACCCACACTACCGACTCTCACTACCGAACACAACATGGAAAGCACAACATCTTCTATTTACGGTATTTATCTATTGATCATACAAACCATGATCACAACATACAAACATTTATATGTGCCATACACTATTCCTTTGACTCAAGGAATGCAGTTTTGTACTTTATTCCCCTTGATAAACTGATTTCTGTTCTGTAAAGTGAAAGGTAAAGCCATCCTGAGGAAGTGTCTTACCTTCTCAGCCCTTTCTGTTGACCAGCTTACAGTGAGAAGACTTCCCTCCGGTTTCCTCCTGGATGTCTGATCTCATGTTGAAGTGCTGATCCGTCATCCCTTCAAGAGCTCTTCATCTGAAATAATTTGAGAAAGAAAAGACACCACAACATAAATTTCTCCTCTTCTGCTCTTAAACCATCAGAAATAGTTGCTCTTTATACTTCAAATGTACAGAAAAGATAATAAAAGAAACAATACAGAGAGACAGAAATGAGCAGTTTAATTAAAAGGCTCCACACGTGTCAAATGGACCTTTTTACTGGATGATCTGAGGCCACGAGATGTTTTAAGATGAAAAGCTTCTTCTTTGTTTGAAGGCAGCTCAAAGTGATCAAAGTCATTACCTCCGCCAAGGAGTCTGTCTGTCTGTCTGTCTGTCAGTCTGTGTACAAAATAACTCAAAAAGTTCTGCACAGTTTTGGATGAAAACGTGTGTGTTGGGACGAGGAACAGGTGGTTAGATTTTGGTGGTGATCTGTGATCTCACGTTGGATGAATAGGTGAGCGCATTTGGTGAATTATGGACACAATAAAATAACACAAGCTTGATTTATCACTGACCTATTTGCATTATTAAACACAGTGTGCAGGAAATGCCCCCTGGATTAAGCCCACTGTAGCTCCAGTATGTGACCTCATAGCGCTGCAGTGAAACTATGTGGAGGCCGGATGGCAGAGCGCACAACTCTCATTAGTTCAACTCTCTAATCCTTCAAATCCAGAGTTGACTTTTTCAATATTAAACCAAGACCACAACCTTTCTCTAAAATTTAACCAAGTGCTTCGGTTGCCTAACCCTGTGATGTGTTTGCCATTACCACAATATTTCCAGAACCTTCACCAAGTGCTGCGAGTTGCCCAGATCTAATCACGAAGCCCTTAATCGTGCTTCAGTTGCCAGACGGGAAAACAAGAGACTTTTCACAGAGAAGCTGCAGAATCTCACCGCAGGGTCCAGGGTTTAGTCGCTGTTCTGGAGGCTTGGATCACATTAAATTCCCTTCAACAGAAAATTGCTTCTTTGCAAAGGAATAAAATGCTTAAATTTCCATTTTTTCCCCTCTAACTGATCCATGACAGAGCTGGTGTGGCTGCAGCAGCACACCTGCCTGCACTCAGCAATCACCTGGACTCAGGTGTGCTGCTCAAGAAGAAAAAACTAAACCAAAAGAAATCCTCAAAACTAAATAATGAACACAAAAAGTATTCAAAGAGAAGCATTCTTCTTCTTCTTCTTCTTCTTCTTCTCATCCATACCAGTTGTTTGCTGTTTTTCATCATATGGCTGATTCTGTTTCTTCCCTTTTCCCCTTTAGAAAATAAGAAAATAAATGTATAAATATCGACCTACATGCTAAAAGAAATTTACAAATAAATTGGAAAAAATAGACGACCCTATATACATAAACCTCTACTCCCAAATACATACATTGAAAACGCTAATAAAATAAAAAAAGGGGGACTGAAATAAAAATCTTTCTAGAATCTAGATTTTGCATTTATTTTAATTAACAGCACAGTTATAAAACATATTCCTCTTTATATCCTCTCTCCTGTAAAAAGGGTGCAGACCGTTAAAACTTTACCACGTTACTCCACTTAATGTTAATAAACATGAAACACAGTATATATATGTTGAAATCACTGAACTGAGTGGAGATGGTATTAAGCTGCCAGCGCGCCCCGTGTGATCCATACTGTACACTTCCTGTTGTTTTAACTCAAGGCCGCTGAGCGCGTCTCGTAAACAAACCGTAACCTGTCGAGCTTCACGCCGTTTTAAAGCGCAGAACAATAAGTTGGTGTGTCGCCTGAGAAACAAACACATCAGACTGTGCCAAACGGAGACGACATGCTCAGATATGTCAACGAGCCTCCTCCTCTGCATAACTGCGTCTAGTGTCTTTATCCGAGCAGGAAGCACAAAAGGGAATGTGATTGTAAAACGTGCAGAAAGGTTTACGGCGGGTGAAGCGAGGGGAGGACCGCCAACAATGACGTTCTTTACCTCCTCATGGTCGCACACAGTTCCACTCATCAAGGCTGCAGCCGTGTCTTTGAGTCAAACAATCCCGCTGCTTTCAAAGTGCATTTTTCGTTAAACATATAATATTTAATTAGCGGACTAATGCACTTAAAAAGACCCAAGGACTTTACCTCAGAAAGGAAAAATTGGCCTTTTGTCCATTGCCCATCCAAAAAGTGCTGTAGATTTTTCCTTTCACTTCTAATTGCATTAAAAAAAGAAGTATAGGCCTTTATGCAATGTTTCAAAGACATTGAAACACAAATACAGCTAAAGAAACTCGTTTCAAAGGCTTTTTTTTTGTATAATTTCCTTTTTATTCAGATATTGCATTTCGCTTTTTAGTTATTGTTAGAGGGTTCCCAAGGCTGCTGACCCTTCAGTTATAATAATTTACGATTGTTATCAAGTTTCATTTGCTTCAAATGGTCCAACAATATATTCAAGGGAATGTTTTACATTACACTTGCAAATGTACAGTACGCTTTTTAAAAACTGTATTTTTTAGAATATTTAAAAACCCCATAAAATACATGTTTTGTGTTCCTGTCGGCTATTAAATGAATCTGACCGTGTTTCCAGTTTGTGAATCTCTGGCTGTTTGTTCCATCAGTTTAATTTGTAATTATGCAGCTTTTTTTGCCTTTATTCTGTGAGAAATACCATGAAAATATAAAATACATCACTTCACTGTGAGTTCTTTAAGCTCCTCGACATGGTAAAGCTGTCTGTCTGTCTGTCTGTCTGTCTGTCTGTTCGTCTGTCTGTCCGTCTGTTAAACATTAAACTCTCTGCAGTATAAACGTTCATGTTGAGGTTGATGTTTGTGTTTTTGAGTGAAATATTGCAACATTATTGGGTGAATTTGCATGAAATTTGGTACAAACATGTTTCATCATGTTTCTCTCTGGATGAATTGTAATGATTTTGTTGATCATCTGACTTTTTATATTGCAGCATCATCACTGAAGCTTGTAACTAAATAGCTGCAAAACTAACGCGATCAGCCTCGGCTGCATTTTGTGTTGATTCTAATAATATAATAGTATTATGCTAACATGCTGAGTTGACAGCGTGGTTGTCAGCTTTTTCTCTTGTTTCTCAGTAAAGATTAAAGATGTCTGACGTGTGTCTGTTGGACAAACTTTCTGTCTTTTTATTTGATGAAGAACACTTTAGTAAAACCCACAGACTGTTTGTACAGGCAGCCAAATAAGACTCTTTACATTTTAAACTGTACCCCACCTAATATCATCTTGCTGAGTATAGTAGGAATTGACGTGATGTGGAGTTTAAATGGTGGATGTGGATGGGTTGAAAAAACAGCGGAGAACAGGGTTTGTGTCCCATGTGGAAACAAAACTATACAACCGTTTACCTAACCTCTTAACTTCCTCTCTTCCGGCATTTACATACAATTATTTACTGTTTAATCTGTATTTTTCAGAGCCTAACCAGAAAGTTTTTGCACGAAACCTAGCTCAGTGGTTTTCTAGCATTTAAATTCACAGAAACTGCAGCTTTTTTACAACCATAAACATACTTAGAACACTCCGCTCTGCACCACGAACCGAGAAACGCTAATATATGTCGTTATCGGGTTATCGTTATGAATAACGGTCTATTCTGCCGTTTAGGTTGGAGAACTTGTTAGCTAATAGCCTGGCTGTCAACTTTTAGACTTGTTTCCAAGTAGAAATCAAAGACGCTTCGTACAGTGTGACAGTGTTTGTTTGAGTTATTTGTCTTTTTATTTTACGAAGGAGAGCACTTTAGTAAAACACAGCGACTGAAGTGGATGTTGCCATGACAACAGGGCTCCCCTTGTTTACTGGCCGTCGCTATATTGTACATTTCTTTATGATATCTGAACAAGAGGGCGGATGCTAAATTGATTCAAAATGAACGGCTGATTACAGAAGCTGGACGTATACTTCAGTTAATTTGTTTGTCACTATAAATGAATACAGTAGCAGTGGGACTCACCGTTTTCCCGCTGTGTTGATTTAACGGCTTTACATTTAATCCACGAGGCGCTGCAGCCGCTTTTTCCCGCCGTGATCTCAGAATTAACCTGCTGGAGTGTCGCCATGTTTGTTATTCACATCCTGCAAATCTGGTGGTTTTATGCGGCCTGACTTCTTTGTGCGCCCCCTGGTGGAAACCTCCAGTAACACATGTTGTGTGTCCATCTCCAGCCTCTCAGTGTGAGAATCTAACACTGAAAACTGCATTTTTAGGCGACCAAAATGTTACACAAATACATTTCATGAAGTGAAAACACACTGTGAGAGGGTCAAAGTTTAACACTTCACACACTCTGCTTTATCATCTATTAATTTATCTTCTTTTATTTATCATCTATTAACTACTTTTAAATCAAGGTTAAAGACTCCTTTCGCTAAATAATTTGAATACATTTATTTTAATGTTTTTTAACTATATATCTCAGCACTGTAACTTTACCAAACTTTTACTAAACTTTTTTTTAGATAGTCTTTTAATCTTTGCACCTTTTATCTGCACTATTGCTGTTTTTATTCATTTTAAATTGTAAATATGAACGATTAAAATAAGAGTTTTTCCTTGTAAACACAGTATGATGCATTGAATTGTATTGAGGAAGATTTGAAGAGACCATAAACTCATTATGAGAGTGTTTACTGAGCTCATAAGTCCAGTGAGAAGTCATTTAAACAATTTTAAATTAATTAATTAATTTTTTCCAAATCATTTTATTGAAAAAGTAACATGACAACGACAGTGAAAAATACAATTCACTTTTTTTTCTTCTGGAATCTGCTTAGGTTTTTAGGAGGTTGCAGCCGTGCAAAAATTGAAATGTATTTTTATAATTTTGATAATAAAAAAACCCCAATGTGCGAGACCTCAGATGACCCCAACCTGCCAGTGAACCTTCCTGTATTTTTGCATGATAAACCGGCCTCACTTGTAATTAAAGCAACAGTTGTATGTAACCTGCAAACTGTGAAACACGCTCAGCTCAGAGGAAGAGCGAGGGTCAATTATTCCCCTTTGAATCAGAAGCATTTGACTGATTAAGCCTCATCAGGTCTCAGCTCAAAGCTGCAGCACCGGGACGTCTGTGGCCTTTAATGAGCAGCGAGCCGCCATGATCATAAACAGGGCGGCTTTGATGCCTCAGAAAGAGCCCATCCAACACGTCTGAAGGGGCTCCTCCTTTGTAATAACAATTTATAATTCTCTTGATCTGAAGGAGGGAGAAAAAAGATCTTGTTCTCTTCAAGATGCTTTTTAAACAAATCAAAAAGTAGATTTGCCGAGAGGGCCGATCGGACGGCGGCTTTCATGAAGAAAGCTCGTCATCATGTCTCATCATCCCACACACACACCCGACCCACAAGAAAAGAAAGGTAAAGTGTGTGTTACCCACACACACACACACACACACACACACACACACTACTTTACTGACAATATTCAGTGTTTTCTTTAGGTTTGTTTTTCCTGCTCTTAGTGACAATGAGAGTTTCCAACAGTTTCCTACTTAAAAAACGAGGTTTAGCTGCAGAGGATTAATATTATTCTGATATTACAAAAATGGATGATCAGCTTTAACTCTTTGTGCCCAAATATTATATCCCTCCTCTCAGAAATGTCTTTAGTTACTGTTACTTGTGCAGAGTTTGATTAAAGATCTTTTGAAATCCTTCCACAGATGGAAGAACCTTTCTTTCTTTCTTTCTTTCTTCCTTCACTTATAATCTGAATCATACATGCATGATATTGTGACATCACAGCTACTTTAGCATTCAATCAAAGTCGAACCTGCAACAAGCCTGATGTGAAAAGTGTAAAATCTCTCGTGCACAAACACTGAAACAGACGTTTCCAGTGTGTTGAAGTCATTCTGTGTCCAGCAGTTGAACTTTGGGAATGAGGAATATTTACATTTTTCAATCAGAGAGAATC
>CAFUXE010001012.1:84327-99684 GCA_903364295.1 Serranus cabrilla | reverse complement strand
GGCTAAAAAAAAAAAGAAGAAGAAGAGAGAAGTGGGGGGGTGGAAGTTATAGAGTGGGACAAAATGCTCCCATTCATTGTATTCCTTTGGGAACACTGGGACTGACTGGGGCTGCTTCACCAGCGCAAACACACAAAGATCTTCTTTTAGCGAGGGGAGGGCGGCGGGGGGGCGCGGGATGAATGGACGGGGGAGGTGGTGCTGCGGGGGCCCCGCTCTGCTCAGCCCCTAAGAAAACACAAGGCCCCTTCCTCTAACTGCCCACCAGACACATCGACACACACACCTAGGCACAGGGAACATGTGTACACGCGCAGACACACACTCAGATTAATGGTGCTCTTGTGTGGGGCAGCGGGTCCGTGAGGGGAGCAGAGAGGAGAAAGAAAGACGTGCAGTCTGCAGGTACGATCTGCAAATTCATACCACTGACAGTGAAATAAAGACCCACAATATTTTCCATTCTCCATACTTGTTGTTTAGATTGCAGCATGAATTTAAAAATGAACGCACATATATTAAATCACAGTTACAAAATGTGCAAAGACGAAATAATTATGTTGCCAGCTACGTTTTATTTACACGTGAGCTGTGGAAACATTGATGAATGATGATAAAATATTTATTTCTCTCTATATTGACAGCTATTTATTACTACAGTATGTATTTAAACTTGATTTTATTAAGCAATCCATTTATATGGAGTTAATCTTAGCACTGATTCATTAAGTGGTTTTCAGATACAATTATCTGTTAATTGAGGATTCATTTTCATTGTGATATGTTTGGAAGAGAATGATTAATAAAGTTTTCAGAGGATATACACTTTATCTGTGAGAATAAATCACATTGTCACAATCATTTCAATAGATGAAGTTGGTTTAAGTCATTTTTCTTGCAGCTTTTAGATATTTTGGCTCATTGTTAAGGCATATAAGATAAGATTTCCAATTAACTGTATCGTCATGTTTCATTGTTCTCATATAAAACTAAAGGCAGCTGTTTCCAACAATAAGCTCATAATGCTACCACCTTAGCTTGAAAGAACTTGATGTGAATTAACAAATATCTATACTTTCCTATCTTTAGTTACCTATCTCAAAAAGCAAGAGATTTGGTTTTCTAAGGAGTTAAATACAACCTAAAGCAGCAGAAATGAGCCAAAGCACCTTGTTAAGCTAGCAGGAAACCCGAGCGGCGCCCCCTAGTGGTCAGACTTTGCTTACTGCAGCTTTAAAAACACAACACACCAACAAATAATTACACTCCACAGTTTGTTCTTCCAGCATCTCGCTGCACCGTGGAAGCACCATAAAGAAGCCAGAGGTGACTTTTTGAAGCACGCAGGATTACTGTATGCATTTTTCTATAGGCTAACACACAGGTTAATACACTGGCGCTGAGGCCCATTGTGAAGTCAAGAGTTAGCCATTCTCCATAGCTGGTGAGTCCAATCGACGTTATGGTCCTTCCATGGCTTTCCGAGTCATTGTGTCTGAAGCTGGATATGCTGACGTAGGTGCTGCTGTCTTTCTAACAGCCATTTGCCCGCGCCATTAGTTCTTATGCATGTGTGTGTGTGTGTGTGCTCTGTGAGTGTGGATTATTGTGTTTGTCTTAACGCAGGTTTAGCAACCCGGACGGTTCAGAACCTCGCCAGCGTCAGCGCTTTATCGACAGGAAAGGAGCTTCGATTTAGACGTGAAGAAAGAAGGATTTTACAGAGAGGAAGACCAGCTGTGATCAAAAAGAAAAGATTTTTACTGATTATAACTTATAGCATTTGAAACCAGCTCTGTGCCAAAAAATTTTGGTCAAACTTTGCCTTAATTAGCCACAATGTGAACACCAAAAACAGTGAGCTTGTGGTGTTCCAACAAAGGGAAAACCGTCAAGCTCCGTGAAAGAAACTAATACAGGATGAAAAGTAAAAACAATCAGAAAAACAACAAGAACTCGGAGAGAGACGAGGAGGAGACAGAGGAGTTATAAACGAAGAACAGAGGGAGGGAGGAGGAGGAGGAGTGCGGCTTTGCAGTCATTAATTAGCCCGTTAGCTCGGGCCCGGGCGGTGCGGTTAGGGCCTGTGCCTTTGTGGGCCCGAAGGAAATGGGCCACATATGAGAGCCATTATAGAGACTGACTTAACAAAGACACATGCCTGTCAGCCAGCGGGCTGGGCTGGGCCGCGCTGCCTACAGCACACAAAGGGCCCTCCACTGTGTGTGTGTGTGTGTGTGTGTTTCTGCACATCTATATATATATATGAATTATACACATGTTTATGTTTCTGCAGTAATATCAGCTGCCTTTACTTTAACTTCTATCAGATGCTGTTAATGTGTAAATACATGCATGTATGCACATTTTATGCATCAATATCAGCTGTTTTTTCATTGTTGCATGTCTGTGTGTGTGTGTGTGTGTATATGTAATATGTGTGTGTTTCTGCACATATGAATGATCCATGTGTGTGTTTATGCAGTAATATCAGCTGCCTTTACTTTAGATGCCTGTGAGTGTGTGTGGGTGTATTTCATATATGAAGATCAGCTGTTCAGTGTGTTCCTTCATGTGTTTGTGTATTGTTGCGTGCCTGTATGTGTGTGTGTGTAACCATATCTATCAGAATGGGGCCTTCGGAAGCGTTTCTTTAACCCGTGGACGTCCCCCGCTGGCTCTCCACACCATTTAAAACCACATGACAGGAAACCTGGGTCACTTTGAACTGCAGTGCGCCCCCCAACAAACACGCTGACACCGTCCTCAGACAGAGGAGACAGAGAGGGACGACGAGAGGAAGACACGGAAAAACTGGCTCCGCACTGGGATTTCATTGTCTCCATTCATAAATCAGACACAGATAAGATAATGTTGATCTATAAATCTTTCAGAATCTATGATAATAAGTCATAAAATCATGCTAATTAATCACCGAAGGTCGGTTAACTCTGATGATGCAACAGCTGGCGTCGCATCGAGGAGTCGCACTTCTCTTCAGAATCTGGTTTTTAGTCGCTTATTTTTCCATCTGGACAACATTTAGTGTTTCAAATGAAGATATGAACAACAAGCGGCACTTGTTAAAGTGGCTTCACCACACTGAGGCCTATTCTTCTCGGCTGAAACAGTAGCATTTGGTCAGCTCCTCAGAGTATTGGCCTGAGAGGAGCTCAGGTCTGGATTTGATAAGTGGAAACAGACCGGTGCAGCGCTGCCTGTGTGTTTAAAGCCAACACACATCCGACACAGCGTAAACAGCCCGTACTCCAGTGACTAAGCCCTGGAGCTTAGCCATAATAATTGTAAACCTCTGCACAGCAGATAGGCCATATGCTCCTTCCTCAGCTCGGTTTGTTCACCGAGAAACGCCGTTGTTTTAAAAATAACAAGGCGCCGCCGCGCGCCCAGCTGTGATGCATATCATATTTAGCAACTTTCCAATGAAAATAAAGTCTTTGTTTGTGCATTCGTGTCTGTTCCTTTACTCACAACATTAACTCAACATGCAGAAGTGTGAAACAAAAGATCCAGGGGGATTTGTTTCACCTGAATTTACAGCAGATGCTCCTGAAGCTCGACATGATAACACGCTGCTCTCAAGAGCTATTTTCTGCGCGTCCCTTCATCTTCAAAACCAAACATGACACAGTATCCGCGCTTCACAGCGTGGAAGAGGATCCGAGTACGAGGCTGGTTTTTATGGCCCTGCTCTCCCCCGGGGCTCGGAGGCCTAATGAAGTCCGATCCGAGCTTTATTAAGATCCAAGGGTGGGGCCTCGTAAAAAAAAAAAGAAGAAGAAAAAGGGAGGAAAAACAAGCTCTCGTTAACTGGATCACACCTCCGTAGAGCAGGAGATCCAAAGCCCGGGACGATGGGGGGCAAACAGGGAACGAGGGGATTCACATCATCTCACAGGGCGATTTAATCCAGCAGCCACTTTAAAAAAACTAAACGATGATATACAAGCTGGTTAGCTCCCCACATGGCCACAGCGCACAAATTGATCAGCATTTGGCTCACAGCTGGAGGTAATTTCTCTGAGTGTGTATGTATGTACAGCGAGCACAGAGCATCAGGTGGCAACAACAGATGTTAGACTGAGAGAGCGAAGAAGAAAAGTAATAAGAAGTGTGAATGAAACAGAAAGTGATACTTTTTATCCGTATGGAGGTAAAACATCCTCTTTTTCTCCATTTTTTTTGTCTTTTTGTATCACTGTCCTGGGAGCAATTTATGAAAGCTCTAAAGAGAGTAAATAGAAAGAAGAACCAGCTGAGAGGGACATGAACTGCTGGACTGAAACAGAGACAGAGAGGAAACACATGCTGATAAATAGACTGCTGCAGAAAGAGAAAGAGTGGGAGGGAGCCTGCAGGACGCTGGGTATCGATCGCTCACTGATCAATGCAACAGTGAATGATCCGGCCATAACCAGGGCAATTACTGGGTCACCGTGTGTGTTTGTGTATCTGCATGCCGCCGTGTAACTGTCGTCCCTCTCAATAGAAGGCAAAACATAAAAGAAAAGGTCACGACCTCTGACGTTACTGTCGTTTTCCAATCACACAAGACTCAATAAAAACTGACTCTTTGATCATTTAGACGAAGACAAAAGAAGAAACGAGAGAGAAACGAGAGAAGTCTGCAGAGGGCAGGAGTCAACTCAGAAATGTCAGGAATGAATGCAAGTGTGTGTGTGTGTGTGTGTGTGTGTGTGTGGGTGAGGTGGTAGTTACTAACCTGGATCTGTTGTTGGAGAATGTTTATCTTGTGTTGCTGCTGCAGGAGCTGCTGCTGCTGTCTGGCAATCTGCACACACACACACACACACACACACACACAAAGAGAGAGAAAATGTTCATAAATCAAATGTTTTCCATCATTCTGAGAAGATATGTTTCAATAAGTCTTGTTTTTGTTTGATAAATCAGATAACTCCTTGTGTTTCTTTTCTTTTATTGGGGAAAATCGGATTCATTATATCAATAAACTGTATGAAATTTTGATTCCTCAAAGAAAACTACAATCCTGTCAGGCTTTGGATTTACCACAGCTGTGATGTTTTAGCATTATTTTCAACATGTATGCTCCAAGAAGGAAATAAACCACATGAAGTCACTGTTCTGCACTTTAACCAGTTGTTGCATTTGCAGTATTTTGATCATAAACTGGTTTTATCTGCAGTGAACAGCATGTTATTGCTTTGAGAAACAGCTTCTGGGACGTAAAATCTGAGTAAAATTCTATTCCAACTGAGATTTTGGGGGAAAAAAGTAAAATACAAGAGTAATAGAGTAAGAAAACCCAACAGAAAATGTATGCTGTATTTAAAAACAACACCGTGCAGCAGGTTAATGGTTGTGCTGCATTTAAAATCAAGATTTTTTTAGCAGCGTGGAACGTTCCTGAACAAATCTCTTAACTGACAATGAATCTGTAGGATTGACATGTTTACAAGCCCAACCAGCTACACCCAGCCTGCCTCTGGACCCCCCCACACACCCATCAACAGGATATTATCTCCTCTGTTGTTTTGATGTAATAAAAAAAATCAGCACCCAGTTGATGGACAGCTGGGACCGGCCAGTCACATGAGGGTAAAACCCTTAAAGGGGCAGCACCTTGACTATTTAATCCCGCCCCTCTGCACCAGCAAAGCAAAGCAGCTGCCTCTCTTTTTTCTTGAGGAGTCGTTTAGTATATTTATTCTGAAATGTAATTACAGGCTGCTGAATGGGAGGCGGCGCCCCATTTGCACACATGTCATATTTCATTAAAGGCAGATTTCTCAGGGTTTGTCTGTAGGGCATTATCCTATCAAGTCTCAACAGCCAAATGACTGGCTGATATTGGAATCTGTCTTTCTTTTCACTCTCTCCATCTTCCCCGCTCCTTTGTGGAGCTGTGAAAGGTGGAATGTGTTGTGATGGGAGGTGTGGACTTGTCCAAACAGAGCCTGTCGTGTGTCGACCTACAGTAACGTGTCGGCAAACAGCGAAAACAAAGAGCGGCTCACCTAAACACCTCTCTGCTCAGGCTTCTCTGTCACACTTTAATTTCTCTGCGTCTGACACCTGAACACTCACACAGCAGCATCTTTAACTTTGTCTACAGTCGCTGAAGCCACACACACATACACACACACTCACACATGTAATCTAAGAAAAATGTTGTTTTTACTTCACAACTCGAGTCTTATTGTTAAAGTTTTGGCTGTCATTACTTTCAGTTATGTTGACATTTTACAAACAAGCTTCCCGAGATCATCAACTAGAACAAAGACAGAATATTGTACATGTTGAACTGTGTGCAAATCTAAGTGGTTACAACACTTTTGCTGCTGCAGAAATAATAAAAAGTGATTTCTTCAACTTTATTGTGTGTGCAAAATGCTACATAAATGTAACTTTTTAGGCCTTTTAAATGTAGTGTTTCCCCAGTTATTCTACCACCAAAATCCAGTTTCTAATTTGACGATTTACGGTTTCTTAAAAGATTTTTTTCATATTTACCAGTTACCTTTTACCTCCTCACACTGGTTAGATCCACTATACAGCAAAAAATACTCCCATGATGTTTATTTTAGTTCACATGTATTGCTGTATTTATTATCTACTGCTATAGCACTTTGGTGAACTGAGGTTGTTTTAAATGTGCTACAGAAATAAACTCTGATTTGTCTGATTATTTTCTTCTTCCGTGGACTCGAGGCAGCGTGCAACAAAGGAAGAAACAGTGGAATAAAATATATAAAAAGATAAATCAACCGCTCACCTTTCATCACTAGACACTGCTATTAAGGTTTTTCTTTTTCTAAATAAATCTGTGAGAAATTTAATGATCCTCTGCCTGCACATGTTGGACCTGCATCCCAAAACTCTCATTATCAACCTGAAGAGACTGAATGAAAGGAAAGCTGACTCTCAGGCCGTCCCTACCTGCTCCTGCTGCTGCCGGGCCAGCTCCATCTGTTGCCTCTGCTTCTCCAGCTGTGAGGCGGCCATCTTTTTCTGCTCGTCGTGGGCGGAGAGGAGCTGCTCCCTCAGACTGATGAGCTGACCGATCATGGTGGAGAGCTGGTGCTCCTTCTCCTCCAGGGACTCCGGCGTACCTGGACAGGCGGCAGAGAAGAAAAGGAGTCAGAGTCACACGCTGGAAACAGTAACAGTGAGCTGCAGCAGATGCATGGTGCAGCCATACCGCAGATGAAAGTCATGTCAAAATAACCCTGTTCCAGTGATGTGATTATAGAAACAAACCAGCAGAAAACAGCATTATGAAATAAAGGTTTATGATGATGTTGAACTTCCTGAAGAGAGCCACAAGTTTACTTTTTTGGCTTGCAGTAACCAAACCAAAGTAACTTCAACAAACAAAGGCAAAACAAATGTGTTTGGCCAACATGAACCAGACAACCTTCAGAAACTCCCATCCCCAGATTCCCATAAATCATCAGGCTTGTAGCTACATCGTACTACTTATTATCTGGTGTCTTGTCTCTACATGCTATCAGTGTTTATCACTTAGTGTCTGCACCCAAGAACAATAAAATCACTTTGAGTTAACCTTTGAAAATGAGCAGCTGTCCCAGGCTTTGTCAGGTTTATGATGCAGACATTCTTGGGAAGTTTTAGTCAGGAGGGCGAGCCGACGTGACGGATACCTTTTTAATGTATGCATCTGAACAGACAGTGCAACTTTTCTTTTATATCATGTCACATCAGATCACCGCTGTCACTGCAGTGATACTCAACACTGTACAAGTCAAGTTTAAACTCCTTCTGTCTTTCACACCAAAGCAGATAGTGTGTGTGTAGCTGCAGGGCTGTGTCTAATAAATGAACCATTTGTGTGATGTCATGCTGTAAAGTTGTACAAGTAGACGATGTATTTCACACTTTCTGACTGCACTTGAAGGCATCTTCATTTCAGAGCAGCTAAACAAGATAAGAGATGGAGGGGCTGGGACTTTTTGCAGGAAACATGCTATCAGATTCTCCAAAGAACCCCTCAGGTCATTTGTTCTGGCAGCAAAATATGACTCATATCTATGTTTTAGACTTTTAGACTGTCATGTTTACATGCTAACGTTCATTTAGCAACGCACATTGCTAAATTAACGTCAGCATGTAAACATGACATTGCTAAATTGGCGTTAGCATGTAAACATTACATTGCTAAATTGGCGTTAGCATGTAAACATTACATTGCTAAAATAATGCTAGCATGTAAACATGACATTGCTAAATTGGCGTTAGCATGTAAACATTACATTGCTAACATTAGCATGTAAAACTTCACATTGCTAAATTAATGTTAGCATGTAAACATTACATTGCTAAATGAACGTTAGCATATAAACATGACATTGCTAAATTAACATTAGTATGTAAACATTACATTGCTAACGTTAGCATGTATACATGACATTGCTAAATTAATGTTAGCATATGAACATGACATTGCTAAATTAACGTTAGCATGTAGACATTACATTGCTAATTTAACGTTAGCATGTAAATGTTACATTGCTAATTAAACGTTAGCCTACATCTACGTTACCTTAGCTGAAGCAGACGGATAGAGAGGAGTTTGTCAGCCTCTCAGGTTGAAATCAAGACGAAAAAACTATCTTTGTTACATGGAGATAACGAGATAATAAGTCGTTATCACGAGATAACAGCGCATAAAAAATACATGGCCGTTCTCGGCTTCCGTACCATAACTAATTCACTTCCAACATAATTTATTTACTGATTAATCTGTCTTTAATAACTTCTAACCAGATCGTTTTTTGCCCTAAACCTAAGTCAGCCGTTTTGTAACGTAACTTTACGGAAACAGCCGCATTTTTACAACCGCCAACAGTACGTGTCTGTATAATGACGTGTGTGCTATTTTTAGACCGCTCCGCTCCGTACCGCGAGCTGAAACGCTCTTATGTGACGTGATGGATGTCATTGGCCACAGCAGCGTGAGGTGGAGCTGTGTTTCTACCTGTGTGCTCTGCCTCCGCTCAGATGAATGGGAGGACCGGCTTCCTCCTCACATCTCCTGACTTAGTGTGAATGCAGCCTTGATTCTTCATCTTTTAAAAGCCTTGCCTGTGTTTTCTGCCAGTTTTCCCTGTGCATTAAACTTCTTGCTAACTCTTCCGTTTGCTTTGGGAATGTCTTATCAGCAGGACTCTTCCCTCCAGAGATCCCTCCCCCATTCCCAACAGTTGCTCCCACATACTTGGGAGGACTTGTGCATTTCTTTCAAGACTAAGATTTTAAAAAATAGATATTTATGTCACAAAACTGAACTTTTATAACAAATTGGCAGATATATTAAGTGAAAAAGACTCAAAGAATAAGAGCAGAAACAAGGAAAAAGTCTACATTTATAAATAAAAATATAATATAAAAATGTATCATATAAGGCAGAAAACTTGCATTATTCTGATTCAAAGTTTGCTTTAAAAAGCCTTGTTAGTCATAAGAAGTAGGAAGGAAAATAAAACCGCGTCCTATTATTTCATCTGTAAGCGACCAATCAGGGCCGAGACAGAGGAAACTTCAATCCACTTTCAATGAAAGAAGGTTAATTCATCTCTCTGAAGCGTTCCCCAAGCCCTCTGGGTAATTCACATCAACGACAGCTAAGGAAGCGAATCACTTCCTGTGTGTGTGTGTGTGTGTGTGTGTGTGTGTCTGTGTGTGTGTGATTCTTCTCGTTAAATGAACGCAGATCACTCGTGACGACGAGTGTCTGATTCTGTCAGCGTGTGAACAAACATACAGGATCGCACACAAACACACACACACACACACTGAAGTTTATCTTGTTTGGAAGTTCTTGCTCCTGTGTGTGAGTGTGTGTGTGTGTGTGTGTGTGTGTGTAAGGTCCTGCCCTGGGGCCATGTAGGGAGATTGCAGGGTGGCCCCAACACTACCTGCATACTAACAGAGTCTCCATTGTAGTCCTGTCAGGCCCCTATTGTACCCGAGACTGGCCCCACACACACACACACACTCACTCACTCACTCACACACACACACACACACACAGAAATTACCCCTCAGCACCCCTGTATCAAAGGCAACATTCTCCTCTTCTTGTCTCTCTTTTTCATGCTTTCAGTCTTTCTTTTTTTCGGTTTTCCCCCAAACAACCTCCCATCAGTTACTCGGCTTCCACTTTCTCCCTGTGGCCTCCTCTTCTCCTCTCCTCCTTCTTCTCCTATCCTCTCCTCCTTTCTGCTCTTCCTCTCCTCCTCTCTGCTCTCTTAATTCCTCCTCTCATCTCCTTTCCTCTACTCTTCTGTTCTTCCTCTTCTCCTTTTCCTCCTCTTCTCTCCTCTCTTTATTCCTCTTCTGTCTCTCTTCCTCTCCTCTTTTGATTCCTCCTCTCCTGTCATCATTTGCTTTTTCCCTCTCTTTGTTTTCCTCTCATCACCTCTCTTCTCTTCTTCCCTCTCTTCTCCTGTCTTCTACTCACTTGTGTTATTCTTTTAGTCCTCTTCTCCTTTTCCTACTCTCCCTTTCCTTTTACTCTTTCATTCTACTCTTCTTTGCTCTTTTGATTCCTATTCCAACCTCCTTTCCTTTTGTCCTCTCCTTTGTGTCCTCTTCTCTCCTTTCCTTATTCCTCTCCTTTATCCTGCCTGTCTCTTCGTCTTTTCTCCTCTTTTGATTCCTCCTCTCCTCTCATCATTTGCTGCCTCCCTCTCTTTGTTTTCCTCTCATCACGTCTCTTCTCTCATTTTCCTTTTTCTCCTTCCTCGTCTTCTCATCACCTCCACCCTGCCACTCATCCATCTTTCCTCCACCTCTCCGTTCTCATCACCTCTCCTCTATCTCTTCCCTCCTCTGCTCTCTCAATCACCTCCTCTCTCGTCCCTCTCCGCTCTTATCACCACTCTTATCCTCCCTTCTCCACTCCTCCTTAAGACTCTTTGACCAATTCAGTGTTGCAACACTGATGGATACTTTATAGCTCTACACACACACACACACACACACAAACACACATTCTTCGCAGCCTATTGTGTAATGCAACAACTGTGATTGCAGCTCCATGATTCATCCTGCTGGATTACTGCTCGTGCATTCCAGGCGCAACGTCTTGCGTTCCTTCAACGCTTCTGGCACCAATAATCATTTGAGACGTTTTCCGTTTTCCATCCATCAGGATTATTCCCGACACCTGCTGAGAGCAGCAGCCAAAACACAAAGCCAGTAAGTGTTTTCGCTCTGTGTTTGGAGGATCTGTCTCTGAGCGCTGGAGCGCCGAGTCAGGACTCCTGCAGCAGGAGTCTGATGCTGTTACTGGTTACTAAACGTTTGGATTAATGGGAATAAAACACAGTTATTAAAGAGCAAACAGAGAGATTTTCCTGCTGCTCGCTCAGACCCCTGCCTGCATACAATTACACATTATGATTTACTTTGACTAATATTTATTTCTCTACAGTTTTACTTTGTGCTACTGTTACTTTTTATGTTTGACGTGAAATTGAGGTATTATTTAATGCTAATGTTGGTGAAATCTGCAGACAGTGTAACATAAAAAGCTTCTTGTGTAATGTGATTGTTTTCTTTTCTCTAGTCTGAAAGAACACAAAATAGCAAAAAATTAAAAAAATACCACAATTTTTTTATATAATTTATTTGGCCTACAATGTAAAAGAATTTATTAAATCCATTAAGCAACAATTTTTCTTCCTATATTCGTTGATCTAAGAAATTAAAAATGACCAAATTCGGGGGATACATCGTTTCCGATATCGTTTTATATCACATTATCTCAGTTATATTTGTATTAAATATATTTTCTTATTCTGTGCCAGGATCTCTATGTGTATATTATTATTATTATTATTATTATTATTATTATTATTATTATTATTGTTACTGTTACTATTATTATCATTATTATTAATAAAATAATCTATATATCTATTTACATGGCTGCTTGTAAATATAATATGTAGATTTTACAGTTAAAATGTTGTTGTAACATAAATCATTGTGCTTTATAAAGATTGAATTATATGTTGATATGAGTCAGACGATATCTGAAACATCTTGTTCCAGACACTTTCACAGCCACAAACACTAACACTGATGCCATGATACAAACATCCAAACACACACACACACACACACACACACACTCACACACTGTCACACCTCATGACGGCTCCGGATCTTTGCCAAACCATCATGTTTCATCTGTGCGCCCTCTGGATGACTAAGACTTCTCCTCAGTGTCACACCACAACAAACAGCCTGACACTCGACTTCCCATCAGCCCCGAGACAAACACAGCCACTCGGCTCAGTCAGAACACGAGTCCTGATCCCTGCAGGACCGCCGGATACAGAGACATCACATCACTCTGCACACAGCCGGGAGGATGAATAATAACGGGGATAAAAAGTTGCAGCAGACGAGACGTCCTTAATGTGATTATTGCTGCCAGATGTACCTGACAGTTTAATCAGACGCTGTTTTATCCGTCTGCTCTCCATCTGTTTGCTTCAAAATATCGTCAAAGCAAGAGATTAAAAAATGTGTTTTAAAAATTCATGCAAGTTATTTTCCAGAAATTGACTTTTATTATTATTTTACAGGTTTTTTTTAAAAAATTTTTATCAGAAACAAAAATACTTGAATAATCCCTGAGGGGAACTGCTTAAATTATTTTAGTAAATTATTTATTATTATTAATTATTTTATAAGGAAATTAGTTTTATTACAAATATTAACCATGAAATAGAAATTTGTAAAGTAAATCACTGAAAATCTGTTTCTAAAAAAAACGGTGTTAAAATGTTATTTTACAGATATATATTTTTAGATACAGATATTAACAGTATATTATCTGTATTTTTAAATAAATAAATGACCTGTAAAATCATAAAAGGAAAACAGATAAAAATGCCTTTTGGAGTAATCAAATGCATTCATGAACATCACATGAACTGTCACGGTTTTAGAAAATTATTTGTACTCTTAAACACAAACCGATGCAGATTTAGTCTCAGTTCACTGAACAGTGAGTAAATGAATGTGAGAACATTAAAGATGTGAATGCATGCAGCAGTGAAACATGTTACAGTTAACACACACATCAGACTTCTCTTGATAAAAGCATACACGCTGTACGTTACAGGCATACTGAATGCTAATGGATGTTCCAGTAAAAAAATAAAAAGGAGGTCATCAGTTTCCTTCAGCCTAAAAATAAGTGCGACTGAAGGAATAGGTTCAGGTTGTTGTGTGCGGAGACACAGAGCAACAGTTGTGTTTGTGTATGTAGGTCAGCGGGGCCGGCTGCATGTCAGCCATCAAGAAATAAAAGACTGAAGCTTCAATCCAATCAGAGACATCTGTGTGTGTGATCCTTTATGTGCATGGATGTACTGCTGCACGCTAATCATGCACATTATTAGTGCCTTCAGCAAACACACATGAAATCGATATAATGCACATTCCAGCTTTATGCACAGGACGTGCAGTATGTATGGGCTGCATAATGTCAGACTAACTTTCATCTGTCAGCAGCACTGAATCATATGCACGGAAAAAAAGATGCATGAAGCTACAATTTACCACATTAAATATCATTTTCATATCACTCTTTCTGAGTTTTGAGTCAGTTATCCATTTAACTCCAGGTTTGTTTGGTGCCCATTTAGTTTGTGTTGTGCACATGCAGGCAGACAACACAATAAACTTTTTGCAGGACTGTGACACCAGAATCAGACGTATTAATATCGTCAACAGGTTTGCATGATTTCTTGTAAAAAGATGCAAAAAGAAAAAAAAGGGTAAAAAGTCTGGTTGCAAAAGTTACCAAACACGAATTAAACGCCATATTAAATCATTAAAAACTGTAATATTCTACATATATATGTTTTTAAAGAAGTTTCCATTGATCATGAACACAGTTTTCTTAACTTAAAGCCCTGGTTTGTTTGTCTGTGTTATTTAAACTGACAAGATTTAATTAAATAGCTTCAATATTGGGCAGTGTTTTAGCAGATCGCTGTATTCCTGTATTAATGAATGTTGAATTACTCGATCAGATATTTTGGAGGAGAACTAATTCAATGTGCTGGCAATGAACGTTTCAGTCTCAACCTTTTTACATTAATTAACAACATTTCCTCTTTATGTGAATATCAAATGTTCTCCAGTCACATATTTGCTGTTGCCAAGTATTTGTATAGAAGACAAGGTTGCCTCAACTCATAATTCACCAGTCAAGTGTGAGCAGCTTGTTGAGATGTTAAGATATCCTGTAGGTAACGTTAGCGCTGGTGTGATAATCCCAGAGCGCTGTCTGACAGGACGTGCTGCCTGCAAGGCTTAGCTCAGGGCAAAGAGAGCTTCAGATCTGATTTTTCTCCTTTAATGCAACATTTGTCTTGTATGGAAGCCCATTTCCACAAATAAAGAAGAAAATAAAAATGAAAATTCCTTTTTTTTCCTTTCTTTTTTGGCTTGACTTTTGATCTGACTGAACCTTGATTTGAGAGGAGAAACAGGAGAAAACCTCTAAGAGGAAACAATCATATTTTACTGTAAGTATGAGAAGTGACATATATGTAACTGAAGCTAAAACTAAAAAAGAATTGATTGAAAACTGTGTCCTAAAAGCGAGAGAATAAAAACCTACAGCAGTGAGATATGAACACAGTGTAAGTCAGAACCCGAGCCGCCTTGAACATTCCTCTACCTACAGTGTACGTCTTCCTATGAACAACATGGAAATATAGCAGAAAAAGGAGCCTGGAGATGAAGAGACTTGACCTGGTTACAGATCAGTGAAAGCTCACCGAGAAGCTTCTGCAGGTAAAAGTGAAACGGCCGAGTTTTAAAGGAAAACAAGGCGTGTGAAGAGGATTTCAGTTTCAACTGTTTTAAAGAATTATAGTCTCAGAAAACTGTGTTTATCTGCTGCACTAATGACTGAGAGAGAGCCGGTAGATGTGATGTAAGTGCTGATAATGTATGTGTGTGTGTGTGTGTGTGTGTGTGTTAGCACACAGAGAGAGATGTGCTTGAATGTGGGTCCTGTTCTGCTGTGGAACGATCTCTGTCGTCCATTTTTTCCACTTTCCACAGAGGAAATGCTCGCCATTTCAGCGATCACAAACACTTTCTCTCACTGAGACGAGTCGTTAGCAACGAATGTTACGGCGGACAAACAGATCGGCCGCGCAGCTCGAGGAGGAAAGTGTTCCTCTGTGTGACTGTATCACTTCTACAGACATTAAAGACGAGCTTATACAAGTTTTCTCTCTCTCTGAGGTATAAAACTACTCAGTCACAAACACAGTCAGGGAGGAAACTCAACAC
>CAFUXE010001012.1:11751-29783 GCA_903364295.1 Serranus cabrilla | reverse complement strand
TCTCTCTCTCTCTCTCTCTCTCTCTCCTTCATCAGAATATAAAACATCTTACTTTTTTTCTTCTTGTTCCTCACATCTCTCCGTCTCCTTTATTCTGTGCGCGCGTGTTCATGGTCACCTGCTCTTGGTGACCACCTTGAATAAGAAATTAAATAAATTATTGATTTCCTTTCTATTTTATTAGACCGTGACCACGTTTTTCTTAATAAAACATTTTCAGTGGCATAAAATCTAATAAAAAAACACACATAATGAGGAAAATGTTTCTTTATGTTTTAGCCTAATAAAAAAAAACGTTTTTTTGTGGAGTTACAGCAAATCAACAAGTTTCCTCTTCATCAGTATTCACAGTTTGTATATGTAATAAGACATTTCTCGTTAGTGTGTGTTTATGATTAAAACAAAGTTTAATTTGGAATAAAAGCTGACATTAAAATTTTGTTCAATGAAT
Organism: Serranus cabrilla; assembly: GCA_903364295.1. Taxonomy (NCBI): domain Eukaryota; kingdom Metazoa; phylum Chordata; class Actinopteri; order Perciformes; family Serranidae; genus Serranus; species Serranus cabrilla. The sequence goes on along the minus strand of CAFUXE010001012.1, from coordinate 29,332 downwards.
CTCTTTTGGAAAACGTCCTCTCTTATCTTCTTTGATGGATAACCGATGTTGTGAAGTTTTTTAATTCTTTATTTTTCCTTTTTAAAAAAACTGTTTCATGAAAACATTTAAAAAGCTGTCTGGGTTCGTGTTGACAAATTGTGCAAAATCTTATCAAAAGTGGCTCCAAGCCCAAACACTGAACACTCTTCATGTCTCTGTCCTGTCGCGCGCTGCTGCTGCTTCATTACTCTGCCTCTCGCGCCACCTACTGGCGGTTTGAACGCAGGTCATCCAATGAAAGGTTCATTTCTGTGCATGTCCCTGACCTCACACAGGTGGCTGAATGTAACTGACAGGCTCTCATTTAATTATGCTGCCAGGCTATTAAAGTACATTCTCCAAATTAAAGAATTCCACAAGTCTATTGTTTATTTAAAGTTATTAGATTTTTCATGAATCAAAGGTATTTTAATGCATGAATTGGCATTTATGTAAGATCAGGATTAATCTAGCCTCTGAGAAAACGCATTTTATTTTTTTATTTTTTTTGAAGTGCTTTGGAGATGGTCATTGTGTTTTTAAATTACCTTTAGTCCCCTTTTTGTGTCTCTTGAAATTGACAAGGACACTCGTACTTTTATTGGGCAAATTAGATATTTTTAAATAAAGCCTACTTGCTGAACAGCACAAGAATATGCCTATGTAATTACACATAATCAAAAAAAAATCTTGTTTGTGGTTTTCTACAATTAGATGAAGTGCCAAAAAATACATGCATGTAGACCAAGTCAAGCAACATTTATACATGTACAAATATCTAACAATAAAAGATACCTTTAGCAGTCTACAATACATAAACTAAAATAGAAAAGTAATATTGGTAACGTTCAATATAACAGTAGAGTTCAGTACAGTTCAATATAATGTATAATTATGTTGCTAATTAATATTTTCTGGTATAATAAAGTAATGGCTCTGTTTTAATGGTGCAGTAACACAAACCGCCGGTTAGCGGCAGCAGAGAGTTTAACATAACCGACTGCTACACAAACGAAGAAGACGGGACCGGAAGTGGCGACACGGAGAATTGTTGACAAATTCCAGCTAGCTTTTTGCTAGGTGGCATGATATTTCACTGGCATTTTTACTAAAAGTTACGTTCATTATGAGTTCTCCAGAGGACAGGCATGGGACAAAACGACCAGCGTCTCCAAGTGACGTGAGTAAAATTATAAAAACATCGTAACCCGTGCAGTAAAGCCACGGGACACATAGGTAGGGTTAGCATCACGTTAGCTTGTTTGCTAACGCTATTCTTCAGCTTTATCGTGGAATCTGAACACGGTTTTGTTTGCAAGTTTACTCACCTTTTTAAGACTTAAAATGCTACTGCACTAAACATACGCCACATCGTGCAATGTTGTACCAAATGATACAAATAAAAGTATACTACGTTTGACAATCATTCTGTTATTTGGGTTATTTGACTGGAGATGCAGGGATTAAAACACATGTGATGCAGCGGCTATAACATGTAAACGAAAGTAAGCACAAAATGTTTTGTTGTGCCTTTAAATATCCTATTACATATAGTCTGTGAGGTCATTTCTTTTTTCAAAAAGAGTTTTTTTTTTAATTTCAGATAAAATACGACTGCACATTTTACTCACAACTAATGAAAGTGTTAAGGACACGTATGCTTTTGTAAAAAACACAACAATTATCGCAATCGCGACCAAACTAAAGACATTCTTGGTTGATTAACGGTTTGGACTAACGGTTTTGTCAAACAATCAATAAGTCGATTTTGTTTTAATTGACAGATCTTCAAGTTTTTCTACAAAGAATGAAATAAAAGCCTGATATGCTAAAAGGTGTCTTGAAAATTAGTCATCCAGTTTGAAAAAAAGCATAAACAGCTGATTAGTTTTATAGGATTAAATAATACTGATTGTTTTCTTGAATTTGTCCCTTAGCCTCTTGGAAAATATCCATCCCTACATTTTTTAACACTACTGTTAGTGTGTTGGGATGATCTGATTATTTAACTATTATCTATTTTTCCACCTACATTTTCTAACCATATTTGTTGAGGTTTTGAGTACATTTCCCTTTGTGTGTTCTGTGCAAAAGAAAAAAAGCTGCTGATATTTTCTCCCTCAGAACACAGTTAACATCATTTAAACAAATCACCCACTCGTTACCCCAAATATGTTTAACATTTCCACGTTTAAAAGGAATAATCTTTGCAATTTTCATAATGTTATTATTGAAACTTCTCAGGGACTTCTTTCCCTTGTCAGTTTTGCAACCTTTAATGTCTAATTATGCTGCACTGTTACACAAAAGGCTCACTCAGACACTTAGAGTAAACAAAAGAAATACCAACATTGAAGTCTGAGAGTTAACATAATAAAAAGGTACCTCCGATTGCTCCAACAGGCTGCAGTAATCATTGATCCTTCTGCCTTCAAAGCTGCCACTCATTCGCCCGGATTGAGGGGGTAAAGGGACGGCAGGCCCTGTTGGTTAGAAACAGTCTGTAAACATTTATGTAAACAGTCTCTGTGTAAAGAATCTGATGACATGAGCATTATGTGTTTGATGGAAGTCTGCTCTTGTTGAGTGAATAAGTGAACATGATGACAGTTTGTTACCTTGGCAGAATGGATCCACCCAGTGGGCATCGGCTGATCTGGGAAGCAACGAAAGGAAGCAGAAGTTTTTACGTTTGATGGGCGCCGGCAAGGTTCGTTTAGTGTCTCTTTACACATGAAAAGACAAAGAAAACATTAAGGCTTTGTTTAACTTGTCACTTGTTGTGACTGTTGATGTAGATGGGATTATTTCTGTTTTCCAGAAAGAACACACCGGACGCCTGGTCATTGGCGACCACAAGTCGACATCCCACTTCCGCAGTGGTAAGCGTCTTTATTCAGCGTTTGTCAGATGGTAATGTAGGCCCTGTCCCTGTGCACTTACCCATGCTGCCTCATCCCTGCGCCCAATGCAATTAACCCGGCTTCCCCACTACACGTCCGCCGCACAGATCTATCCATGCATGGATAGATCTGTAATGGCTGGGTGTGCCTGCTGTGACTGGTGTTTCCTCTGCAGGGCAGGAAGATCGGAGGATGAACGAGCAGCTGGAGATGCAGTACCAGCAGAGCATGGATGGGAAGCTGTCAGGCCGGAACAGGAGACACTGTGGCCTGGGGTTCAGTGAGGTGAGGGGGTCGTCCACAGCCTCAACAGGGAGCAGGGATTCTCTTCAAATTGCCAGATCTTAAAATAACAGAAAAAGATTAAACATTAGAGAAGCAGCACACTCTTTTTGTCTTTTGTGTTGTGTTAAACTGTGTGCAGGGTGTAACTTAAAGCACTCATATACTGTCTTTGTTTCTTATGCAAGTTATACTCAAACAAAGCAGTTTTCCAGGCTGCCATGATATTACTCCTTTACTTTATAAGTCGTTCCTCAAAGAAATACCAGTAAAATCTATCAGGTGACTTCCTAAATGAAACAGGTCGATATCCTGTTGTCAGACATAAGTTCATCTCCTCTCTCTCCCCCACAGCCTGACCCGCCACCGCCGCTGCCCTCCCCACCAGCGGACAGTGAGACAAAAGCCACAGAGCCGGAGAAGTCCACCAGCGAAGAGAAACCCACAGAGTCGGAGGACAGAGACAGCGACTCCGACGCAGAGGAACAGAGCTCGGACCAGGACGGGTCCAGCTCAGACAGCGGGGACGAGGAACGGAAACACGGCAACAAAACGGCATTCGCAAAGTCTTCGTAGAGCCGAAGAGGCGTGCAGGGAAAATTAGTTTTGTAACCTCAAATTTGTACATTTTGATGTTCTTTGTTTAAAGTAGGCGATCACGCAGCATCTCGGTCCTTTTTACTGTGTAGAAACGGGTTCTCTACACGACCACTCACCACCATCCTGAAGTGCATGTTATCAGAGGATTCAGTTCGCAGGCTAAGACGTCAGCTTTTTGGTTGGGTGGCCGCATATCAAATTAAAATGGCAAATTGTTCCATTTTTCTTTCTTTTGAACATTTTAACAGTCACTGCATTTGCCACGAATTGTGTTGGATGAAACGGGATTGCTTGCCATTCAGCATGATTGGTATAAACATTGTGAATTTTGTGAATTCTTGTTTGAAAACCAATAAAAGGAAGTGTCAGTTTAACATTTGGTCTTCTTTAAACAAAAACTACAGCTGCTTTGTTACGGTTGCTGTGTTTGCATCATGAATCCTTGTAGATACATAACAAAAAAAATACTGTGTGGCTGTTTTGTGCAGGAAGCAAAGGCAGAAGATTTATTCAAACCTTTAAAATGTCTGAAATTAGATTTTTCAGGTGCTTCAACTCAGTAAGTTGCAGAGTCTGTGTGAATATCTTGTAGAAAGTTGCCAAAAATCTTAACTCCTTTTTGATTTTGTCTTGATGGGTGTCGACTGGAAAAGGGAGATATTGTTTAAAGGAGTTTAGCGTGAGGCTTCAACACAACAAACTGTGGGAACAGTTAAGGGGTCTTAAGACTGCTGCAGAAAATATTGCATTTAATACAAACATCTTGATGACCTGAGCAGGTGAGTTATGCTGCAGACTTTTAGGCAGGGGTGGAAAAAGTATTCAGATACCATAATTATAAAAGTACTAATACCACACTGTGAAATTACTCAATCACAAGTAAAAGTCCTGCATTACTGAAGTAAAGTGCAAAAGTATCAGCATCAAATATACTTAAATTATCAAAAGTAAAAGTAGGAGCATTTAATTAAACAACATGTCTTAATTGAACTGTTCTCAACCTGAAAAGTAACTAAAGCTGTCAGCTAAATGTAAAAATAGTAAGAGTAAAAGAGTAAAAAGTACAATATCTGCCTCACAATACAGCGAAGTATTGGTATAAAGTTACATAAAATGTAAATACTCTAGTAAAGTACAAGTACCTCAAAATTTTACTTAAGAACAGCACTTACAGTAAATGTACTTCGTTACATTCCACCACAGCTTGAAGATTACATGTGTTCTGGGTCACATACGTTATGAATTGATTTGTATTAAAGTCGCATTTTTATGAGATCAACATTTTCCGCAAAGGCTGCGTGTCAGTTTAAAGGCAGGTATCTTCCTGTCACTGCACATGCGCAGAACTCTTTCCACACCCTATAAATAAATAACAGGCATCCGATGATAACTTTCACGGGAGACACACCGCAGGTAACACAACCTCTTATTACGCTTTTGAATAACGAAATAGAAGATGATAATGGATTAAAATCAGTGGGATTAGATTTGAACTGATTTCCTTGTAAATATAAAGTCTTTAGCGCAGCTGCAGACATTTTACAGCGGTTTTTTTTTTGCCTCGTTATTGGAAATTAAAGTATAAACCGCATTTTCCTCTTTTGTCTTCTACTTAAGACAAACATTAAATCACTTCATATAAATCCACGTGAACGTAAGTAATGGTTGTTTAAAGCACATTTGATAGAAGAGAGAGACAGATAGGTAAGAAAGTGAAACCACCTGGAGTCTCCATCTCTGCTCAGAAACAGCCGGAACTGGTGTTTCCTGTCTGCACGTCTTTGCAGTCTCTTTGCAGTCTCTTTGCAGACATAGGAAATTCCTTTCTCTCTGGACAAATGTTCAGTCTGGCTGCTGAGTTTTCTTATTCATTAAAAACTAATCAATTGTCTGGACATAGTTATCCAAAAAAATGTAACAAATTCACACTTTTAATGTAATTAATTTGTCCTGATTTAGAAGTTGTTTTTTTACTCCTTTTTCCCAGACATTGATGGTCCAGTTCTGTGGATGGGTGAGTTTGTACATATGACCACTGCCTATTCAGTTACTTGTGAAAAATGACAATTTCAGTTTTCTCAGCAATTATAATTGTTTAAAGAGTTTTCCGCATATTGAGTATCATAACCACTGCACATAATATAACTTGTCTCCATATAAGAAAGAAAACGAGCCTTACCTTGAGAATGGACACTGCTGAGGAGACTGAGACGTGTCCTGATGGACAGCAGTGGACCGCGGCGTCCTGCTTGTCTATGAAAAGTGATTCCTCCATGGAAATTCGTAACGACTTCACCCAGGAAGGAGCTGAGAGGTAAATAAAGTCGGTTTTTTAAGGGTTTTAATGTCAGTTACATTGATTTCCTATATTTTAATTAATCAAATTTTTAAAGTGTTTCTATAAGTAAAGTTTAGAATGAAAAGTATTTCTTTGTTGTCCAGTTGATAGTTTAAAAGGTCGTCAGTCAGTTACTTTGACAAAATATCAGGTCACATGAACATTTATACATATATCTGTATCTTTGCAGCTCAGTTGATTTAAAAAAATCAAACTTTCCTGCCTCATCCTGTTTGTCCATGAAAAGTGATTCTTCCATGGAAATTCGCAACGACTTCAAAAAGGAAGATGCTGAGAGGTAAATAAAGTCTGTTTACATTGATTTACTGTGTATTTTAGTTAATCAAATGCTGTTTAAAATGTATCACTTGCTTGTAAGTGTTTCTATAAGTAAAGTTTAGAATGAAAAGTATTTATTAATTTCTTTGTTGTCCAGTTGATAGAGTTTAAAAGGTCGTCAGTCAGTTACTTTGACAAAATATCAGGTCAAGTGTTGACTAAAAAACATGAACATTTATACATATATCTGTATCTTTGCAGCTCAGTTGATTTTGGAAAACCAGACTTTCCTGCCTCGTCCTGTTTGTCCATGAAAAGTGATTCTTCCATGGAAATTCGTAACGACTTCAAAAAGGAAGATGCTGAGAGGTACATCTTTGGTTTTTAAAGCCGCTTGACTTGTGTGACTTTGAAGTGTTACTTCCTTATTTTTGCATTTCAAACGTGGTCTCTCTCTGAAGACTCCTTGTGACTTCACGAAGATACTTCAGACGTACATACACAGTCTGTTCTGTGTTTTTACTGGCAACGATGTAAAATTAAACCTTCAGCCTGCTAGTCCAAAACTTTGTCCCAAATGAAAAATTTGCCTTTAATTCAGTGCTACTAAACTATAAAAATGACCTTGAAACATATCAAATTTAACCCTGTCCTCGCGAGCTGTATGCTGAGCTTTAAGGAACATTTACTTTGCTTCCTTTCTGAGTGAGATGATTCATCTGAAAAAAAAAACTTCATTCTCAATATTTAGCTCAAAGGACCAACAGGACTGTTCAGAATCCAGGGAGATGGACGGAAATGCCATATTTAAGGTATTCTACGTTTCTGATGTTTGAACATCTTCACATGCATAAATTTATATGCAAAATATAATTTTTGTAATAGGTTGAGGGTTGTTGTTCTTTTTTTCGAATAAATTAACCTGGATGTAAACGTATCGTATAAACATTTGACTTTTACTCACTTACCTCTCACTTCTGTTGCAGTTGGTGGAAAAACACAGCATGGACATTTTGCAGAATGAGCTGAAAAGGTATAAAAGGATGCTCTTTCCACATCTGTCACAATCTGAGAATGAGAAACAGGATGAAGACAGTTTAACTACTGAAGATAAAACACAAAACAGTGCCAGTGACGGAGTGCTGAAGATTACTCTGCACGTCCTGAAGGAAATGGGACATACGGAGCTCGCTAACACACTGGAGAAAGGTAAAGTAACAAGACTGTACAAGTATGTAATATATGGGTGATTGAGATATATATACTTTAAGTGAATGTAGCCTTGGCCAGGAGGATTTGAGGTCATCAGGTGGTAGTATTTGTGTGTAATCTCATGTGCCAGGTTCAAAAGAATTAGTAAAGCACAGTTGAATTGCTTGCACGACCTTGAGTCAGTGTAAAGCAAAACCACCATCCAAACACAAATTGTGAGAAAGTGGATTATACGTAGACTGATTCCGATTAGAGAATCAAGGCACTTGGACAGAGATACCTCCACCTGCTCCTGTAGTGCATCCGCCTATTCCTCCCCCACAAGCGATGCAACAAGCCATTCCAGTCTCTACAGTTCCTCCTAATGGACCACAGCCAATGCTGAAGCCTGCTGCCACCCCAGGGATACATACTTCCCTTACAAACCCAACAGCTCAGCACCAGGGTCCAGTACCCATGGGCCCTAGGTCGGTGAGACTAAGCCCTGGCCCAGCATCAGCACCCGCTCCTGTGTTACACTCTGTGCCACATCCTTCAGCGCATTTCATCACCCCAGCACCTCTGACCTGTTCTGCACCGCAGGTGGCATCGTCTTTGGAGGTGCAACTACCCAGTGGCCCAGCACTGGCAAAGAATTTGCACTTTAACCAACCTCCTGCCAATCCAGTAGTCTGTTTTCAACATTGTACCAACCTGCCTGCAACTACGGCCAACCCGCTATGGAGCCACTCAACACTGCTCAGCACACCAGCAAAGGAGCTCCACCACTCTTCTCGACTCACCACAGGCGATTGACTGCTCCAGTTATCTCCGCTCCTTACCCTGGTTATACACCACTACCCGGAGCAGAGTTACTCCTAGCACCAGCTATTGGAATTCCTCGACCTTCCCTGCCACTATTCGAGAGGGATCGGGAGAGTGACTTCGCTCTGCTCAAGCTTGCATTAGACAACGTACAGGGGAGCAACCCTCACCTCAGCAAGCAATATAAATATCAGGTGTTGATCGGACACATCAAGCTCCAAAGCGCGCTACAGCTTGCCAAGGCATACATGCATGACCCAGCACCATATACGAGTGCACTGCAGGCACTACAAGATAAGTACGGGCAGCCACGACAGCTTGCCCAGAGTGAGCTAGGTGCTATACTTAATGCTCCTGCTCTCAAGATGGGTGATGTCAACGCCTTCGACTCTTTCGCCTTGTCCGTCCAGTCCTTGGTAGGCATGTTAAAGACCCTCGAGGGACAGAACGGATATGAGCTCCACTGTGGCTCCCACGTTGATCGCCTACTCAGCAAGATGCCTCCCGCGTACCGCGAAGGCTTTGTTGAGTATTGCCTGCGATATGGTATTCTGCAGACTGGTACCAACAAAACCTACACCCTTCAGGACTTGGCTACCTGGCTCCAAACGAAGTCTGAAGCGAGGCGCATCTCCAGTCAAGCAGCAGCACTGTATCCCACTGATACTCCTAGACCTGCTAGGAAGGATCAGCGAACCGTTACACCTAAAGAGAAGCCAAATACTGTGTACTTCAATGTGACTGAAGAGGTAACCAGAGAAGATACATCTGTGGCAGGGCCCATGCCGGTGAAGGCCAAACCCAAGCCCAAACCTTACTGTCCATATTGTGATAGTTATGACCGCTACCTCAATTCCTGTGAGGAATTCAAGAAGCTGAAACCGACCAGGTCTTGCGGTGGCTCGAGGACGGCAAGCGGTGTCGGAAATGTGGACGCAACCACACTGAGGACCGGTGCACGCTTAAACGCCCTTGTAAAACCTGTAAGGAAACGCACCTCACTGTCTTGCATGGGTCAGTCCAGGAAACCAAACGGAAAGTGTACACGGTCAGTCTACTTCCCACAAAGGTTTATCTGGATTATCCCAACAGATCCCAAAGAGTAATGCTGAAGGTAGTCAAGGTCCTCCTCCATAATGGCGACCGAAGGATGGAGACTTATGCAGTACGCGATGGTCAGAGAGGAGTATTGTACTTCTTCAAGTGGTGCAACAGCTCAACCTCGTCTGCCATCCGGAGACTCTACCCCTGCAGACTGGAGGTATCATCACCCTTGCGGCCATCCGAGAAGCACCTGATATCCCACGCCTTCACCGCCGAGGGATTGGCTCTCGCTGAACTTATCCAGTTGCTGTGCTGCAGCAGAAATATAAACACCTCAGAGAGCTTCCCTTACCCTCAGTGAACCGTGCCCAGCCTCTGCTCCTAATTGGGTCTGATATGTCTCACCTGATTACCCCAGTCCAACCAATACATGCAGGGCCGGCCTTCTGTTGGCCCCGTTGCCATCTGCACCCAGCTGGGCTAGTCGCTTCAGGGCCAGTTGATACTGTCCATCTCTCACCTGGAGTTCAGCAGTGCCTGCACATTACCACAGCCTCAGCTTCCAGCGAGCTTCTCAGGAACGTGGAGCGCCTCTGGCAAATGGACACCTTGCCCTAAAGTGAGAAGGCTGCCACTCGCTCGAAGGAAGACCAACAAGCTCTCACTCTTCTCCAGACAGCCACTACCAGAGTGACCGTAGATGGCATCCCACGCTATGCCACTCCCCTTCTTCGACGTGCAACCTACATAGCTCTCCGGGCTCCTGCGGAAGCAGTACTTGCTGAGGTTCCGTCAGCACTCGGTTGCTGTGAGTGGGGACATAAAGGCAATGTTCCATCAGATCCGCTTGCAGCCCGCTGACACACCCGTGCTGAGGTTCATCTGGAGAGACATGCAGAGGGAGGAAGAGCCAACCATCTATGAATGGCAGGTGCTGCCATTCGGCACTACATGCAGCCCCTGTTGCGCTGTATATGCTCTCCAGCGCCATGTTCGGGACAACTGTAGTGACAAGTCCAGGTTGTGGAGCACTCTTTTTATGTGGACAATTGTCTACATAGCACCCGCACTGCTGCTGAAGCCAGTGCTCTCATTGACAACCTACGCCAGCTACTCCTGGAAGGAGGATTTGATCTCAGGTAGTGGGTGAGTAATGTGCCAGCAGTGATCCAACATCTTCCCATCTTCATCTTATTCACCTCCAATTTCCACGGACCTACGCACCTCTAAGTGCCGACAAACCTACTGCATCCAGGCAGTTTCATGTCTTCTGCGATGCATCAGAGAGAGCGTATTGTTCAGTGGCCTACCTACACACAGTCGATGATCAAAGTCAGGTCTACGTCTCCTTTGTGCTAGCCAGATCAAAGGTGGTACCAAAGAAGCGCTTGAGCATGCCACGTCTGGAGCATGGTGCAGTGCTCACTGGCGCTCAACTCGCCAAGCTTATCCAGACAGAGCTCACCATACCCATCCAGCAGACATTCCTCCGGTCAGACTCCACTACGGTGCTCCAATGGCTCAGATCACAGTCGTGCTGTTACAAGGTCTTTGTTGGTACACGTATAGTGGAGATACAAACTCTTACCGAGGTAGCCAGCTGGCGATATGTGGACTCGGCGAGGAATCCGGCGGATGACATAACAAGAGGTCTGAGGCTCTCAGATTTGGCGCATCCGCACTGATGGATGAGTGGTCCGGATTTCCTCCATCAGCCTCCTGACAAATGGCCAACTATGCCCACAGCAGCAGAAGCAGAACCTGACACTCAGGAAGTCTACCTCGTCGGTATTACTTCGGCACTGAACCAAGACCTACCTGATCCAGCTCAGTTCCACACCTGGAAGGATCTAGTCCAGACTACCGTCACTTCCCTTCATGGGGCGGCTGCCTCTAGTGATTGTCAGACAGATGACGCTGCAACCTAAATCGCAGCCGAGAAGCTTCTCCTGGCTCAGGCTCAGCAGGACTCTTTCCCGAGGGCGTTAAAGGCCCTCAAGGGCAGGCAACCTGTTCCAGCTGACAGTCGTCTGGTCAAACTCTCACCTGAATATGATGAAGCCACAGGACTACTTTGCGTTGGAGGTAGACTGCGGCATGTGGAAGATCTAGAAGCAGATGCTATCCACCCGATCATTCTGGATCCCGCGCACCGTTGTGCTAGCTGAGATGCGACAACAGTACTGGGTCCTGCAAGGCCGGGAGGCGATACAGAGGCATCAGCACAGCTGCAGGGAATGCCAACTCTGGCGCGCCAAGCCAGATGTTCCCAGGATGGCGGATCTCCCACCCTCCAGGCTGCGGATCTACAGGTTGCATTCTACTCCACAGGAGTGGACTGTTTTGGCCCATTTATGGTGAAAATCGTCCGCAGAACTGAAAAGCGATGGGGAATCCTGTATAAATGCCTAACTACCAGGTGCATCCACCTCGACCCTGCTAGAGAGCCTTGATACCGATGCCTTCCTGCTGTCCTTGCGCCAATTCATCGCCGGGCGTGGCACACCTTTCGAACTCCTGTGTGATAACGGTACCAACTTTGTTGGGGGAGAACGGGAGTTACGGGAGGCCTTTGCCATGGCACCTGAGCTGTGAGATCAGCTAGCGAAACAGAAGATCTCCTTCCAGTTCAACCCCCAAGTGCTCCACATTTCGGCGGGGCCTGGGAAAGGGAGGTTCGATCTGTGAAAACAGCCCTCCGAGTCATACTCCGAGATCAGTTAGTGCAGGAGCCAGTTCTGTACACTGTTCTCATTGAAGTTGAGGGGATTTTAAACACTAAACCACTTGGATACGTCTCAGCTGACGCTGCTGATCCTGACCCAATTACACCGCATATTCTACTCATGGGACGTAGTGATTCCTTACTGCCACAGGCCCTGTACGACTCCAGCAGTATTTTGGGGACACAACGGTGGAGGCATAGTCAGGTGCTAGCAGACAACCTCTGGTCAACTTTCATTCGATGGTACCTGCCAGGCTACAGGGAAGATCTAAGTGGCAGACTGATGGAGGCCAGCTTGCTGTGGACCAGGTTATTCTGATAGTCGATCCACAACTCCCACTTGCTCTCTGGCCAGTGGGCAAAGTGGTCGAGATCTACCCTGGAGCAGATGGAAGCATCAGATCAGCCACTGTCAAGGTTAATGACAAGACCTATGTCCGGCCTGTTGCCCGTCTCATCCAGCTACCCAAGATCAGTGACTCTGAGGATAGCACAAACTGATGGACTTTCTCTGGGGGTTCAGATGTTCTCAAGACAGACATTTGGGGGCGGCGATGTGACAAAGCCCAACAGGTGCACTGCCATCTAGTGGTGAGGGGCAGTAACGCGGCCTGAGCAGGTCAGGGCATGCCCGGGCCGCATGGCAAGTGGCAGACCAGCTGATGAGCAGAGTGTGTGAAGCTGCATGACCTTGCTGTGTGTTTCTCATTCCATGTGTGCGTTCTTGAGGAAATCAACCTGCATTAAAGAAGACTACTCAGATATCTCTGTCCAAGTGCCTTGATTCTCTAATCGGAATCATAGTCTATAATCCACTGCCTCAACCAGCAATCCTTCTTTCTGAGTCTCGCCCCCTCAAACACAAATGATGCAACAAAGCCCAATAAAATAACCTGCACAGATATTACAAATATAAAATTTATAAACACACATCAAACCAAATAATTGATTACAGATTAAAACTTGTGCTTAGCCATTGTTTGCTCATTGCTGTCTTCATTAACACCCAGTACATTACCAGTCCATAAATGGGGAGGATTGCGAAGAAGGGAGCAGGAAAAGGCTGAAAAGCTGGTCCTCAGTAGAACCTAGCAGTCCTTTGCTGGGTGTGGTTGCAGACTGGTCACAGCTGTCTTCCAGAGTAATTTACTCTGCTGGCTCCTTTGCATTTGAAGCAGTTGAGAGACCTTCTTTCATGGTCTCGAGGCAGACTGCTGTTGCAATAAACTAGTGTTCACTAATCAATATCTTGATGCACCGCTTCGGTGCTCCTCTTTACTAACCTAGGATTAGGCTCGCTGTAGTGTCCCTGGTGCAAGGTCAGCCAAAAATGATTTTGAACACCTATTTAGCATAAAGTGTGAAGGCTCCAGGGCCAGTTTGGTTGGTTGGTAATCTGTCTGAGTGGGACCAGAAACATCTGCCAGAGCAATAAAACATGAACGTGCAGATTGGTTTGGTTCCCGGCTAATATTTTATTTTGTTTAAGTTCAAGGGAAATTTCAACAATTCATGCACTTGTTTTTTCCCCAAAAAAATGTTAGTGTGGGAAAAATATATCATCATAACTTACTTTGCACCAACATAATTTTCTTTGTTTTCTATGTTCTACTAGACATTTACGGTGAGCTTGATGTCTGCCAGCGCAAACTCCGACACAAACTGAAGAAGTTTGAGTACATTTATGAGGGAATGGCGCAACACGGGACCCAGACACTCCTCAACAAGGTTTACACGGAGCTCTACATCACAGAAGGAGTCAGCGGGACGGTTAATAGCGAACATGAGGTGAGGCAGATCGAGGCGGCGACCAGGAGACGAGCAGCAGAAGACAAGCCAATCAAATGTGAAGACATTTTTAATCCCCTGCTCGGACAAGACAGATTCATCAGGACGGTGCTGACCAGAGGGATCTCTGGCATCGGAAAAACCATCTCAGTGCAGAAGTTTAACCTGGAATGGGCAGAGGGAAGAGTCAACCAGAATATCCAACTTCTTGTTAATCTTCCATTTCGGGAGCTGAATCTGATGAAGGCTCGATGCTTCACACTGACACAGCTTCTTCATCACTTTCTCCCAGAGGCAAAGGAGTCAGGGATTTCTGATTTTGGCAAGTACAAGCTTGTGCTGATATTTGACGGGTTGGATGAGTGCCGGCTTCCCCTGGACTTTGTCCGCAACAAGTCCTGTCGCAGCACCTCAGAGCCAGAGTCAGTGGATGCTCTCCTGACAAATCTCTTCCAGGGGAACCTGCTGCCCTCTGCACACATCTGGATTACCTCCAGACCTGCAGCTGCACATCGCATTCCTGTTGATCTGGTAGACCGTGTGACAGAGATACGAGGGTTCAACGACCCCCAGAAGGAAGAGTACTTCAGGAAGAAGATCTCTGATGAAGACATGGCCGGGGAGGTCATCAAACATGTTAAATCAACCCGGAGCCTCCCCATCATGTGTCACATACCGGTGTTCAGCTGGATATCTGCCACCGTTCTGCAGAGGATCTTAGAAGAAATGGAAAGGGACAAAATGGAGGAGGATGGCGTCAGAAGGGAAATGCCTAAAACTCTGACTCAAATGTACACAAACTTCCTCCTATACAACTCCTTCATCAGAACACAGAAGTATTCAGCTGGAGACGAGGCGTCTGAAACGCAGTCCCAGGTGAAAATAGATGAAGAGACGATCCTGAAGCTGGGAAAACTGGCCTTCGAGCACCTGATGAAAGGCAACTTGATCTTCTATGAGAACGAGCTGAATGAATGCAACATCAACATCACTGACGCTGCAGTATATTCAGGTGTTTTCACACAGATCTCGAAAAACGATTGCGGATTGTATCTGGAGAGGGTCTACTCCTTTGTGCATCTCAGCATTCAGGAGTTCTTTGCCGCGATGTACGTTTTTCACACGTTCATCTGCTTCAGTCAGAACTTGCTGGAACCACAAGAGGCCACCGATGTCCAGAAGGCTCCCAGCGACGCCACCGACCTTCTCAAGAGTGCTGTGGATAAAGCCCTGCAGAGCGAGAACGGAGACCTGGATCTGTTTCTGCGTTTCCTTCTCGGGCTCTCACAGACATCAAACCAGAGGTTGCTGAGGAGAGTTCTGACCTCGATGAAGAGCAGTTCACCAAGAAATGAGGAGATTGCGGAGTACATCAGGGAGAAAATAGAACAAAATCTCTCCCCGGAAAGATCCATCAACCTCTTCCACTGCCTCAGTGAGCTGAATGATCAGTCCCTTTTGGAGGAGATCCAGAACTACCTGAGCTCAGGCCGTCTGTCAGAGACGCAGCTGTCCCCTTCACAGTGGTCGGCTCTCGTCTTCACGTTGCTCACCTCACAGGAAGAGTTGGAGGAGTTTGACTTGAGGAAGTATTCAAGATCAGAAGAAGGTCTTCTGAGGCTGTTACCAGTGATCAGAGAATCCAGAGTAGCTTTGTGAGTAAGGAACAATATGCATCTTTACGTAAACATCAAGATATTATGTAAATGTCATTAAGTTTTCTCTCTTTGAAGGCTGAAAGAATGCAACCTCACAGAGAAATGCTGCAAAGCACTCGGAGAAGTTGTAAGCAATTCATGTGTGAAAGAGTTGGACCTGAGTGATAACGACCTGCAGGACTCAGGAGTTCAACTTCTGTCTGCTGGATTGGCGAGTCCAACATGTCAGCTGGAAAAACTCAGGTTTGTGGAGAGAAACTGAGCACATGGCAAGACCTAATCCACTTTCTGTGGATAAGATGTTGTAATGCATTCTGTGTATAAGATTAAATTTGCTTTCTTTAAAATTTCAGCCTGCCGTTCTGTGGAATCACAGAGGTTGGATGTGGCTTCCTGGTTGCCGCTTTGAGGAACAACCCCGCCCACCTGAAGGAACTGGATCTGAGTTACAACCATCCAGGACAAGCCGGGGTGGAGCTGATGTCCCGTTTACAGAAGGACATTGAACACCTCACTGTCAGGTAGAGCTTTGAGTTATATGCCACCCGTCCCAGTTAGTTATTTTGTTTCTGGCAACAAATTCAGCACTTTTACATGACAAATGTCTCTTTTCCCCCTCTAGTTTGAACAACAATGCAGAGTGCTACTTAAAATCTGCTCTGAAGAAATGTAAGTTTTTGTTTTTACAAACAAAAAGATGGCTATTTTAACCCTCTGAACCCCTGGTGGAGTTGAATGAGTTTGAACTTTACAGTCCACATTTATCACGGACCGATCATCCATACGCTGGGATTGGCTGATACGAACATTTCATGAATCACACGTGGACTCTGTCTAAGATGATATATACGCCTGAATCTGCGATCGTTTCTACGCTTGTTTCTTAAATGAGGGCCACTGTGAAGCCATGATTGATTCTGCTGAGACCAATGGTCACGTGACAAATATTCACTGAAAATCTGTTTACACAGAGCCGAGGGGAGAGGACAGGAGAGGGTTGAAGTGTGTGTGTATGTGTGTGTTTATTTTATAAATTGCAGTCAAAACAATGCCCCAGTGAGTAAAATGAAAACCAAGCAACAATTAAAAAAAAGCCCTGAAAGGCTTGTTGGGGTTCAGATGGTTAACAAGCTGTCCATCTAAAATATGAGTATATGGGCAATACTGAAAATGTTGTTTAAGGTACTGGACAATATTTTGAATGTTCCCTGTTTGTGTTTCATCAGATGCATGTGAGCTCACTATGGATCTGAATACGGCCCATTCAGACCTGTCTTTGTCTGAAGACAACAAGAGAATGACGCGAATGGAAACGGCTCAGCCGTATCCTGACAGCACCGAGAGATTTCCTGACTGGGGACAAGTCCTTTGTAAAGAGGGTCTGACTGCTCGGTGCTACTGGGAAGTAGAGTGGACTGGGGAAAAGACGGGTATGGGGGTGGCTTATAAAGGGATCAGCAGAAAAGCAGAAGGTAATATCTGTGTTCTCGGCTACAATAATCTCTCCTGGAGTCTGCGCTACTGTCGCAGCAAATACATGGTCTGGCACAAGAGTGAGGCATACGTGCCTGACCCTTACTTCAACTCCAGGAGGGTTGGCGTGTTCTTAGACTGGTCAGCGGGCACTCTGTCCTTCTACGCGGTCTCAGAAAACGCCATGACTCATCTGCACACGTTCCACACGGAGTTCTCTGAGCCTCTGTATCCAGGCTTCAGGCTGGGGTTTGCAGACACTTCATTAACTCTGTGCCAGCCAGAATACCCCTAGCATCTTTTTTGGGTCTCCACTGAAAAAGTTACCTGCACATAATAAATTCAATATATATCTCTGCAACTACAAGGTCTATTTGAATAATCAAAATATCAAAAATAAAGGGGACACGTGTGAGATTGTGTTCAGATGTGTAAATATGTTACTGGGTCAAAG
>CAFUXE010001011.1:238104-284534 GCA_903364295.1 Serranus cabrilla | reverse complement strand
AACAAATGATCAGTGAAACAGCAGGTATCAGGTATCAGGGTGTCGAATTGTGGGCTTTTATATCTTCCGTGGCCAGTAGAAATGTAAATATGGCTCGTGAGTTTGGGAAATTTCCCACCATAGCCTGAAGACAAAACAATTTGTTACACAGTCACACACACATCACTGTTTGATTGCTAAACAGTCGTGACTAATTTTAGAGAAGTTATACAACACTGTATGTCCGGCCATGTTTCAAAACAAGATATGTCCAAACATCAGCTGTTGTGTCATTTCTGTTAGTCAAAGATTGTGTGGTTTAGATTTTATGGTCCCACATCCAGGTGGATGATGAAACCTGCAGTTAGTAAGAAGTGTGTGTGCGTGTGGATACCTGGGTGTTGTAAACATACAGCTGAAGGTGTGTTCAGACCGAACGGAAATTAGATTTTACAGGTGGCGCAACTGCAAAGTCAGAGGTGCTTTGGCAGCTGGATTACAGAGCTGAACATGTTCAGACGTGAGTACGACTCCTGAGCTCATAAAGGAGCTGAATGCTCTCAATAAATACAAAAACATTTAGTTTCTGTTCAGTATGAACGCACATGAAAGAGCCCAGAGTTTTGTGTTTACAAGAATGTTAGTTTTCTTTTTTCTTTATTTTTGGTAGACAGTGTAGTTTGCTTTTTGGTTTATCGCTGAAAAGTGTTTTTCTTAAAGTCAGGCACTACAGGTAAAGAGATTCATTTTGAGATTTTGGCCAGTTTTGCTTGGAGACAAAACATCTCTAAGCAACAATCTTTTACCCTGTTGCAAAATATATGTATGCATTACACATCTTTTAAGGACAAAATGTGTCCATAAAATTAGTTTTTCTCATATAGAAATCCAAACTTTCCGGCGTCATTCCGATCTATTTATTTATTCCAAAAAAAACAGGCAAAACAAAAAAATGTGTTGGCTTTGACTGTATTTTCTGATGTATGGAGCAATAAAAATCTCTGTAAAACTATCTGGCTCTAATGTGTCTGCTGGCAAAATTAAACCAAAATATTGAACCTTTATGTTCAGATTTTTGGTCAGGAACTTCATACATGATTAAAAAGAGAATGCCTAACTTTCATATTCAAAGATCACATGTAAGAAAACATGTAATACAAAAGACAAACGTCTTAATGTAAGTAATCACTTGGGGACGTTTCATGGTGAAAAAATGTCTTCTCTTTTCCCCTGTAGTGTGTACCCTTACATGTTGTAATTTGGACATTTTCTGTGCACAAAATTAACTTGATCTGACTGCATTAATAATCACATATGTGACTGTGAGTTTGGTTTATTGCAGCAGCTGAATGCACTTATTAAATGTGTACATGTTCAGTTAGACAGAGAGTGATCTGCAGGCTGTGTAGTTACCCAGTGGTGAGTGCACGGGGCAGTCCACAGACAGGATGTTCTTGTGAACCAGTTCGATGGGACCTGGTCTGTGGGAGATCTTGTCGTTGAGGTCGTCGGCCAGTCGTGCTCGCTTCAGCTGCAGCTGCTTGGCCTGCAGGGACGGCTCTGCCGACGTCTCTGTGGAGGACGCAGCGAGACAACGAGCAGGCACATTAATTTTATCTACAAAATACCTCCAGGTGCATGCTTCAACAGATTTACATCAACATGGGCAGTTGAACATCAGGGACATTTCATAACTTCCTGGTTATAAAATCCAGCTTAATTTAAAAACACAAAATTAAAACCATTTAGGAGTTAATGGAGAGCATCAAGTTAAATCTGATGTACTAAACATAAAACTGCCGGATGCAAACAAAGAAGTCACTTCATGAATATCTTTGAAAAGAGTTTTAAACCAGCAGACAATTTCTAAGAAAATACATTTGATCTTGATAAAATAGGAAGTATACATTAACCATATCCTGGACTTTGTTCCGTTTTACACTTTGGTTCCTTCTTTAATGAAGTTTCAGGTACTTCTGAACTTTTTCATCAACACTTTTGAAATCAATCAAGACTTCTTTTATATTAGAAGTGCTTTAAAACTCACCCTCCAGAATGTGCATCCTGACCAGCTCAGAGCGCTCAGGACGACTCCGGATCTTCCTCTTCAGATAGTCCTCAGTCTGAGGAGAACACATTATGGAAAGGTGACAAATGAAAAAAAACTATTATCAAAGGCAAAAGGAGGAGAGACAGTAAAAAGCAGGGGCAACAGAGCTTTAACGCTCAAACAAAACACTGAAATAAACTGCTAATGTAAATTAGTTTTTTTATTTATTTGGCATCTTTGTTGCATTGCTGCATCATTTCACACTTACCAGACATCACTTGTTTAACAGTGTGGGCTCAACACTGTCCCATCACTTCAATTTATTATATTCTTTAAACAGAAAATGTGTTTTTTTGTCTGTTCAAGATCTAGATGCTAACGCTAACTATGCTACACTAAAAGCATCCACAAACCAGGTATTGGCTGCATCACAATTTCCACGACATAAATCGAGTAACAGTGCTTCAAAGACTAGATGCAAATTATGTGTTTAAATGATGGCAGCTCCAGATGGCAGCGGTAGAGAGGTAGATCTGACCTTGGATTATGGAAAAAAATAGTAACAATGTAGTGCAACCCTGAGGAACTGAGCAGCTCCTTACCCTCTACTTTATTATCTGTACAGCACCTAAAGTTTCCTTTTGTTATTTTTATTTAGCATGGCGTCTATATTAACAATATAATTCTATCCCAATCTGTGTTTTGCAGTTTATACAGACTGTGCAGGCTTTTTCCACACAGTTTCAACAACACAAGTCTATGTAGTTAGGACACTCACCCTTGCTCGCTCCAGACTCCTCCGCTGTTCGTGAAAGGCTGCTGGGCTCTTCAGTGCTGCATGAGGACAGGGATGGAGGGAAGAGGAGAGAGAGAGAGAAAGAGAGAGAGAGATGAATGCAGCTCACAAGGACTCTGACGGGAGCCGTGGTGCTCCTTTCAGCAAGTGACAATGTGAGAACAGATACGGCTACGGAGGAAGACAGACTCAAAGCAGAAGTGGCTGCAGGACGCGGAGGTCAGGAGTGCTATTCTAACCACACGCTCTGATGACAGCTCAGCAGGCTGATGGACCGCTGCAGCGTGCTGGATGTGCAAGAATAGGAAATGTTGTTTTCTGCAGTGAAATCCACCTCAGTTATCACAACGATGAATGTACCTGCATTTCATTTGGCCTGTTACTTTGCTGTTTCAGGCATGTTTTCACAGTGTTCACTGTGGATTTTACGATGAAGCAGCTGCAGGAAGTGCGGAGCTGTCGCTAATGGTGACAGCTTAGCTCAGGTAAGTTAAACTACTGGGACAAACCTCATAGAAACACGACTGTAACCATGAGCCTGTGCTTCTCAAAAACCTTAACTCAGCAGTTTCATAAGCCTATATGTATCTCAGCCAATTCCACACAGTTTATCCATTTATCTTTTGGATAAAGTAACAGCGCAAGTGTTGCGTTTTCCTTGTTTTACATGCCGCATTACAGTAAAGTGATGTTATTTTCCAGACTGTATTAAATGTTCTGACTTTACCAAGTCCGTCATTATATTCAATTTGGATATGACAGTACAAATCAGGGGATTGGTGTGAAGATTTGGGAACTGTTGGTATTGATTTTGGGAAGAGAAAGAGACCTGGTTGTTTTTGACCAAATTGCATGCTGGATATGTGATTTTCTGCAGTGTACGCTCGACCAAGGTCCCACCCCTTGCCTCAGTAAAATGGATGTATTCCCAGTAGGTGTGAATGCATCTGACATAGAATTTCCCACTGCGTGCTACATGTGTGAAACCTTTGGACAATGTCTGGACATAATTCTCTGCAACCACATCTGGCAGTTATACAAGAAAGAAGTTGTTTGAATCTATAGTTGAATTATTGACTTCTTACATAAAAAAAACCCTGAAGTTTGACTGATTTTCCAGCCCCCATGCACGCATATATCCTGATTAAACCCTTACATAATTCCATAAATCAGCGCAGCAGCCCTGCTTCAGGACACTTTTACTACACTACGTAAAACAGAAAACACAACTGATATATACGCTGACTTTCATGGGGCATTTTGACATTTGTAGATAGCAGACGTCCAAAACTATTTCAAAGTCCAACTGTCGGTGTTAAGTGTGAGAGATGGACAGTAGTAGTTGGGAGTCTGAGGGGTATAAATTCTTGATGACTCGTGGTCTGGAGTGGATCCTTAAAAAGTAGCAAGGAGACAGAGGGGAGTGTGGACTGATGGATAGACTGATGCACGCAAAGTAAATCTACAGTCATCGCTGCACTCAGCCATTACTGTCTGCTATGTATAAAGTATATGGGAGGGGGTGTGAATGGCTCTGTGGTGTAAGTGTGTGAGAGTGGAAACATGTATGTTGCCAGCTAGTTACAGCCTTGAAAGCAAAAGAGTTTTAATATTTGAGGAAAAACCACAAAAAAATGGCCCAAAACTTCACGAAAATCCAATAAGTCTTTAATTTAAAAAACCTTGATTTCAAATGTCATGTTGAGGGTTTGGAAAAGCTTCACAAACACACAGATGTTCACTGTGTATGGGGAAGGATATTGGGAGGACAGTGGCAGTTACGATGGTGCAACACAGCATTCATTGGATTGGTCAAGAGCTGGTGAAATCCCTGCTGAAGGTGTGTGAGTGTGGACATTCTGGCTACAGTGGGGCGTTGACTGTATGTGTGCCACAGATGACTGGGTGGGTGGCTGGCATTCCCCATGTCACAACCCCTGATGCTCAAATAAGAACACCTACATACCAGTTGTGACATAACCAACGGCAAAGACCACAACAAAACTACACAAAACAGCAGTCTGGTCAGCTGATGCCGTCACTGTCCTGCTGAAAGTCAACAAAATCGTCTTTTTCAAGAAATAAAGGTTGGACTTCTAAAAGTCTTTCATTATATCACTCTAATACTAGCCTTTTATTGAGAATCAGATATCATGCAGTCACCTTGTACACTGTGTTCATGTAAGACTGTGCAACTGAAAAGAAAATCTGCATTTAATGGTTCTCTAATGTTTTGTTGTTGGGAATTAATGTAATCCATCTCATAATACAGCTCTAATTGACATTTTATTCAGTTTCAGCCGCAAGTATGAAATGTAATTGAATGTCTGAACAGCTGGCCTTTATGGCTGCCATATCAATCCCTATTTTATACTTCAGTTGCAGTTCACGGAAACAATAAAACTCCAGCTGTATTCTGTGTCTGGCTAGACTGAAGAAACAACAGAGGCGAGTAACTGGCCATGTTTCTCCAAATTATTCTTTCAACAATGCCACTGACAAGATGCTTTCATTGTTTGACAACCTCACACAAACTAAACAATAGTCATGTTTCCATTCAATTGTTAGGTACATTTTAACAAAACTGCAAAAACAAATCCAGATTATGCCTGTTTCCTTTGACTGGTCTGGAACTAATAAACTCGGGTACGCAAAGCACAATTTTACCAGAAGCTGGTAGAGGCTACGGACTGGAAACAAAACAAGTCACCATTTAACCCATGTGTAACAGCAAAAAGGAGCGAAACTGGGAAAGCTTTAATTGTTCTTTCATATTGGCCATTGGTTTCAAGCTGTGCCGAACCAAAGACATATCAAAGCTGGCTCTGAAAGTAGAAACAGATGATCAATCATGTGAGTGAAATGTTTGCTACATCAGAGCTTGTTTGCCAAAGGTGTTTCAATATTCCAACATGGCGCATCAACTCACCACCTGAAACGAACATGACGAATTGTTTGTGCAATTAAAGTTGAATAGAGTTTTGCTGTTGCATTACAGAATTTCTAATGCGAGGACTGATCTGAACATGCAAAGTGGAAATGTAATTGTTTGGCACAAACACAGCTCTTTTAAATCTGTTTCAATCCTGAACACAGAAAATCTTACATGTCGACTGTTAACTTTTCAGTGATCAAATTTAGCAGCCAGCAGCTGATATACTCAGATTTTCTTGTTCAGTTTCTACATATATTAAAAGCAGGACTGGTCTCACGACACAGGAGACTCGTTCTCACGGTGCTCATTTGCCCATTTATCTATAGAAACCACAAATCTTTTTTGTATGCCTCACACTAACATTATTGATCCTGAAACAGCAGCAACTTTGGAGCATCACAGCAGCAAGTGGGAGGTGAAGTGCCTTGCTCAACAACACCCAGACGATGGTTACTGAGAGACAAAGAATGGAAAGTTACTCATTCACACCACCTACAGTTGTGAAACCAGTGTGAGGATTTGATACCACAGAAACACTGACCCTTTATCAGTTCCCAGCGTTCACTAACTCCTCTACAGCTGATGTTTAAAAATCTTATTACAGTATTTCTACATCACAATTTGAGCTTGATCGTGATTGCAGTGAAAGTCGATGAATCATGATGCACCCTCCTTGCTCTTTAGCAGTTTATCTGACCTTCACTGTCTAATAATTCAACAGCAGCCTCGGCAGCAGAACAGCCTGCACTCTGTCTACCTCACTGTGTCTCGAGGCAACAATCAAAATAAGGGCTCTTTGTAAAATCCTGTGTTCGAGGAAAACATCTCCATGCGAGCAAACATAATCTTTTGAAAATCTCTTATAAAGCCCTTCCCTCTCTTTCTCCTTTTTAAGTATTTGTTTTTTGGTATCTACATAGAAGAGTAGAGTGAATTATTCAACCAGTACATGCTGAACCCAAATCAACCGTCTGGCTTGAGGCCTGTTGCATAAGAAGGAAACAGACGGATTTACTGTAACTGCTGTTTGGACGAATGTGCGACATCGAGCTGCCCAATAAAACAAGTACCTGGTCTGATTGTCCACTCTTGTGCATTCTTTAATGCCTAACCCATGCTTTTAATGCCAACTGAGCCAGGTTAGTGACTTTAAGTGCATTGTTAGTGGACAGATAGGCCAACTGATTCATCAAGGGGTTTTAGTACCGCTTGCCAACAGCAGCAGTAGCACACAACAACACTTTAAAACACCACTATGAAGAATCCAAACCACTGTTTCCACGATATATATTTGCAAAGTTATTGCCACCTCTGCTACAGTGTTATGAAATGTTGTGAAGTCACAATTGCACAACTTTGTGGAGCTGTCCCCTTGACTGAACTCAAACGAATAGTTATTGTCTCTCTCTCCAGTTTGAGGACGTGCTGTGACAGGAAGTCAATCACTTGCGAAGACACGACAACCAAATAAACGACAGTGCGAGAATGGCATTGTCTCATCAGACAGAGTTGGAGGAGGCCAACCTCCATGAAGTGAAGTGAAATAGTTGTGTTTCCATTCAATTGTGAAGTGAATTTTCAGCAAACTTTGAAATTGTTGCAAAAAAAGAAGCGGATTAGGCTCGTTTCTATCCAACCGGTTTGTAGCAAATAAACTGGAACAGCGCAAACATACCAGAAGCTGGTGTTACTGGCTATGTTCTACATATGACTGTCCAACAGTTGGTTATTTTAGTTTGTCATGGTCCTATTGTATTTCCTTCCACAATTATAGAAATGGAGTCCTTGTCTTTATCACTTTGTACCGTAAAACATGCACGTAACAACAGGGACTTCATGGTGCATTCAGTTGCACCCTGTAAATACAGGAGAATACACATTTTTAGTATAATTATATTTAACTATATTACATAATATTTAAAATTTTGTATTGTCAACTTGGGTCTGAAGTTTGTGTTTTTCCCATAGAAATTGCATCCAAAAATGGCACAAATTGGTTAACAAACTCTTTTACATAGTGCCTAGTTAAAAAAAGCTCGGTACTTTCTGCCCACAGCTATGTTCTATACAGAAACGGAGCAAAATAAAAAAAAATATCTCTGCCTCTTGTGAAGTGCGGAACTCTGAAACAGGAAGTGGATACAGAAGAAGAGGAAGCTGCCCTATTTGATAACACAAAGTGGTGCAAAGACACCACTATATATGACACATGCAAAAGGCAGATAAAAGCTAAAACGTTCAGCAAAAACTGGATGCAGGTACATCTTCATAACATTGTGCTGCCTGAAAATGATTTGATACCAAACACACACAGAGAAATGGATACAATAGCAGATGAGGATAATCAGATTGCACATTAAGAGCGAGAATCAATCGACCGAACAGCTTAATGTTAGTATTATGTAACAACCGAATCAATCTATGACAGGGTCTGACATGCTGTCGGATGCTGGAGCGTCAGGGAAAGATTAACACTTTGACCTCAGCAGCTTTACTTGTCAGCATTAGTTTCTATTAAGCCTAATATTAACAAGATAAATACAAACGACATCACTTTACTACGTACTACAACACTGAATCTTAAGGTGAAACAAAGTCAGTTCAAGCTCTTTCTGTTGTGTACATTGAGCATGTGTCCTTGTAGATGTAACACTATACTGTATGTGCTAAAATGAAACAAGCCACATCGACAAAACAGTATTCTGTATCTATGAACTCAAAGATATAAAGCAGAGACTTACGTGGCATGATCCCTTGGCTGACCAGTTCCTCCCGTGTACGTCTCTGCTGGAGTTTGAGCTGGAGGACTGCATGAGGAGAGGAGGTGAGGGGGGAGAAAGAGGAGAAGAAAAAGTCAATGACGGCCGGTGAGAGTAGGAAACTGCGGCGAAGGAGCTCTGAGCTCTTGAAGCTTCCTTATTGTCTCTTCTTGTCCACTGATCAGCAGTCCATCAGTCAGTTTACATTAATAACCAAGCACCGGAACCCAGACGCATTTGGACAGTTATGAAGAGAACCTGCACTCGCTGGCACCCAATTCATCCTCCCATTTCCCCCTTCTTCATGCCCTTTTTTTTAAAGCTAGGAGGCGGGTACAAGGAGGGCGTGAGCATCGTACTACACACTTCCTGTTTTTTTTTTAATATATTTCTGTGTGCCAAGTGTGTATGAAAAAAATGTAAAGGCTTCAAGAAGAAAGTGAGAGCAAGCACAGCAAAACAAAAGAAAAAATAGAGAAACCAGGAAAGGGATGAAAAGGGACAGTTAAAATGCAGACTAAAACAAAACCAACCTCGATGAGAGAGCAAAAATAGCACATATGGGCTGATTGCACTGTCATTTCAAAACAGGAAGCACTTGTTACATAATGCAGAGGCCGTGTTTTAAGGAACACAGTGCTGGACAAAAGGAGTCGGACCATGTGTGACCTTTCTGCAAAGTTTCAGTTTGTGTGCATTGTTTAAAGTTACTTATTTTACAAGCTTGCACTTAAAGCTCATTCTATCCTAATTTAATGTTCATTGAGAAACTCATTTAAATTCAAGTTAGTTAGAGCATGAAAATTTAGGGAAGTGATCCTGAAGTCAGTCAGATACACACAACTAACCAACAACAAATACATCAGTGAGGATGACAAGGTTGTTCAGGACGGCTACAGGGTCACTGCAGACACTCACTTGTGTTATGATGTTTTTTCTCGGTCGATAAGTAACTGATACCGCGCTGTACTTCCACTGTGCTTCTTGGCAACAGCCTGTTTCCATTTTAAAAGAAGATATGCTACACTTACTGTTGATCTTGGTTTAACAGTGTTCAATAAAATCAGAGGAAGGATAGAGTTTGTTATTACACAAAACGCTTTTTTCACAGACATTCAGCTCGGATTCACTCAGCTGAGACTTTTTATTTTATATGTAGCAGCTGTCCCTGTTGAAGGGGCATGTGTGTGTGCATGTGTGTGTGTGAAGTGTAACACACCACTGAGACTTCCCAAGCATTTCAGGCCAGGGGTTGTGTCTGCTACAGAAGCAGCACCTGTTCCTTCACACTAACAAAATGACATCATTGGTGCTCATGGGTGAGCTAACCAGCTAGCTGCCGCTGCTCTGTTAGCCCTCTGTTATGACAAACAATCCAGACTTGGACAGAAACACTGCATGTTCCATGAATTAACGTCAGAGCCTGCGCAGCTAAATGTCATTCCTGGGCTCTAAATCCTCGCCGGCGTTCCCGGCTCCTCTCTGTTATATTTACAAGTGTGCCTGCTCCCAATCGTGAGGGATGAGGCGAGCACTAGAGACTCCCCTCTGGAAGCAATAACATGTCAGCTCACATTCAGAGATGTAAACACAGAGACCTAAACACAGCCAAGCAAGTTCATGTATATGTTGCACCAGCAGCTGAGAGATTCTTTTTCCCCACTGCGGCATACACACGGGGGAACGCTTGGGAGACTCACGTGTTGCCTGAGCCGCACACACTCAGACACACACTGACCGTGCCGTGGCCGGGCCGAGTGCAGCAGAAGATGCCAAGTGTTTTGCCACTTCCAGGGAGGAGGTTTATTCTGGGGAAGAGAATCTTACACTTTCTCTCTATCCCAGCCTCACATCTCCATGCCCCCTCCTCATATTCTCTCACACAGACAGAACACTCCAGCGCACTTATTTATTCTCTTCTGCACTCTCTTTCTCGTTATTCCTCATCTCTGGCAGTAAGTGAACTGGAAGTTTCATTGGCTGTTTAGACCAGTGGCTGTAATGGCTGTTATCACCAGATCATAAAACAACTGGACCGCGACGTTAGTGTATAAATGGACTGAAAATGACATTTTCTCAGGGTTTAAAAAAAGACATCTCAGTTACACCTCATAGATTCTTGTGAAGGTGTTAAGTGTGAAATGCTGCAGCGGTGTTAAAACTGTGGGCTGATGTGGGGGAACCAAATCATATGACAGTGCATTATCAGAAACTAAATTATCTTTCAATTACAAGCATGGGACCCAAATACAAAATGCTAATCATACATTTTAAGCAGAAGGAGAATCACCATAAAGTAAGCTGTGCAGTGGTGTCACAAGTTAAGATGAAAACTTTTGTACTGAGTAAGTGTGTAAAACTGCATTCTGTCCGACTGCCAGCAGGGGGCGACTCCACATGTTGCAAAAAGAAGTCTGGTTGTATAGAAACTCTTTGATTAAATTCCTCTACTTCTCATTTGTTTTATTATCCCAGTTAACAATTTCCTAATGAGTTAATGGTCTTAATCACTTGTATCAAGTTTTCTTAATACAACATGATGTTCATTTAGTAAATTATGGACCCATTTAGAGTCAAATAGACGATTAAGCAGGGTATTGTCAAGTCCCTACCACAATTTTGTCTTCGAACTTTGACCCTTTTACAGTGTGCTTTCACTTTGTGAAGTAGAATTATGGTCCCTTAAAAGTGTCTTGTTCTGCTTTTAGTAGTCCTGACAAACACTCCATTAAGCTGTCTGACTGCTAATTTTTGCACCTTGCTAACCCACCAAGACAACACAGTTAACCTCTGCTGTAATATTATCAGTAAACATGTTCTCTGACCCACTACCGTATAATGATTTGTCACAGTAACATGGTTTCATGTGTGCATGTAAACATAGTCAGTAGTGATGCTGATGGTTTTTAATTGTTAATGGATGATTTCATCTGACAATGCCTTCGTCTAAATCAGGTTTGAGGGACATTTTGGTTAATTTAAGAAAAGGATGAAAAGCCAGGGCAGTTTTATTGGGATACTAGGCCACAGCCAAAACTGGCCTCCGCACTCATAAAAAGTAAGAGCCAAGGAACAGAGAGGGAGAGGCAGAGAGACAGCATTCACGGTTTTAAGATGAAGCCGAGGAAATGATGGTGAAATGCAAGAAAGCATTCTTCTTTTGTTGTGTAACAAAGAACAGCAAGCAAACTGTAAGCCATTTGACATTTAAACCTTATAAATGAATAGAAAACATAGCCACTAATCATATCTTCAACTGTTTTAGTTGAATAAATGAGGTAATCACGTTCAGTACATGAACACAGTCATCACGCAACTACAACAAACACATCCCACTCAGCAAAAAGTTGCATGGAAGTCCTTTGAATCTAGTGAGGCAATAAAATGAGTAAGACATGGTAGTTAGTGGGGAGAGAGGAATCCAAGTGCTAGGTTTAATGTTAGAGTGGTGCTGGACAGGGAGAAGGACGAGGTCAGCAAAGTAGAGCCAAGTTCTTGGCCGCCAACTAGGCTAATCCTGCTGCGCTCATTCGTCATTAGATCTGTTTAAACATGTCTGTCACTGTCCCCGAAGACCCCCGGCCTGGCACAGCTAAGCCAACACATGCTAACATTAGCAACACACATGAAACCAGAAAGCTAGCGACCCACACTGGGAGAAACATACGTGATCAGACTGCCTCACACACACGAACAACACAAGTCAACCTGCGTCGACGTTACGCTTGGCACCGACGTTGGAAATGTTCTATTTGTTCTGCCTGTTCATGTTCTCCAGCGTGAGCTCATCATTTGCACAGTGACACAGTTTGATTGCATCTGTTGAACACAGAAATGTAGGCAGCGCCTGACCACAAATGTTTCACACATACATCAGTGAGAATGGAAAGAGACTAGAGGGCAGGAACAATACAAGGTTAAGATCATTCACACCCTGGAATGGCTCTTACTGCCTTCGCACTGCTGCACTGTGCTGGGCAGCCAGATGACAACAAGAGGGGCTGTAGTGAATACTAATTATCTTAAAGTTCAAGAAGGACGAGTCAAATTCCCAGAGCTTTCATGGCTTTATGCCGCTCCTGTCACTCACACTTTCTCTAGACATGCTGCGTCCTTTGAAGAACTTAGCAAAGGTTAGCTGTTAGCAGAAAGCACCTGGAATAATAAGTGACAGCTGTAGTGTCATGTTTGCAGTGACACTGTAACAACCCCGGCTGTCTTTAGGATGCTGTACAAATTCCTTTCACATTTTTAAATCTTTTCCCTCGAATCTTTCTCCATCTTCAATCACTCGAACCTCACAGGAATGTTTTGTTTTAGCTGTAGTCAGTCATCTATGACTCTGACCCTTGCTTGTAATGCTTGTAATGTTAGTTATAAACAAACTGAAGGATTTTTTTTTTTTACTGTTGCACTGACTATAAACCATTCCAAATTAGGCTGTATCCCACATTTTTGGATATTATGTCACTGTTGGCTTACTTGAGTTTTTCATTTTAATGGGAAAAAAATCTGTTTTTGTTAGCCCTCAGCCAGTGTTTGTTTCTCTCGTTTTCAGATTTGTAACTCACACTGATACAGTCTATATACTATACAAACAATATACTACCACGACAACTACTACGCAGGGCTTTTAAAAAATAACCATACCAGTACCAATACCAGTAACCTTAAAGTGATACTGATACCAATAGAGTACTAATTTGATACCCATCATGTAAGGGAAACACTCACTTGTATAGAATGTCACTACCATGTTTATTCTTATCAGACACCACAGGCATGTGGTATCGTTTTATAGTATATGTAGTTTGGAATCTAGCTGTTGTTATCTATAGATGAACTTAATCTGACACATTGTCCAAAGCATTTTTCCTAAAGCCAGCTCATTGTAAAATATACCTTTGCAATAGCAGCAGCGTGTTTTTACACAGTGCTATCAATGGCAGCGTCGTGACAAGGTGCTGGGCATCATTTTGGCACCGAGTGCTTCACATTTGGTGTTTTTATTTCTGGTCCAGGAGAGAAAATTGGAAATTAGGGTAAACACAACCACTCGTCACTGACACCCAGCCATTTACTCACGGGACAAATACCACAAAGACCACCATCAAACACAGTGCTGAACGACAACAACAACGACAACAACAACGACAACAACAACAATAACGGTGGGGAAATTAATAGGAGGAGAGAATCCTTTCTCCCTATTAGCTTTAGCTTTCCCTTCATCCAAAGCAAGGGCCAGAGCAAGTACTTGCCCACCAATGACAATTTGGTCGGACAAAAGCATCCAGATCAACCAATCGACCAACAGACCAGAAGGGTTCAGTCCTATCCGCCCTAATACTAAGTGTTAATTATTTAGTAGCCCCAGTTAGGTTACAACAAGTAAAATACATGTTTTGACCACTTGTAGTGCTACGGAGCAAAGTTTTTTTTCAGTGTTTTGCTTGTAATGCAAGTGACGACATAGATGATTCTGCCGATGACGTAACACTTTTCCTCTAAGTGCCAAGAAAAGCCGGCAACCTTCCAGTAGAGGCAGGGAAGAAGAAGACTGCTAGCAAGTAATCATGGAGGCACAAGAAAAGGTTCAGAAAGAAAAATAAAATAGTATTGTTTTTTAATATTGTATGAGGAAGGATGCAGAGTGACTTCAGCATCACAGGTCTTCACCCCCGTGGTCGCCCACACTTCCCTAATTTAACATAGTGGTCAATTCCGCTATACTGAACTTGTTTATCAAAGAAAACAGCTAACCACTTCTTCTTCCCTCGTTCCGAGGCCAGACAACCAAATCGTATCTTTAGCAAAGCCCAATTAACTATTAATGTGAGGCTATAAAGTCCTGATATGAACCTGTAGACACATAAACACAAATCATATCAGATATCTTGTGTCTCTACTGACTATGTGCAGCTTTGGGTCGCCCACCTTCTTTCAGGCTGTGATAGACAAGTCTGTCATGATCCATCATCAATCCTGCCTTCTCCATGTCTTCTCCCATTGGAGGAGAGCCCGGGGGGGAGGGCTCAAAGGACAGGCAATGGTTGGTGTCCAGCATTATCATTCAAAAAGGAGATAAATTATTTTGTAAACATTGAACTTCTCATTCAAAACAGGTCCTCCTCTCAAATCCCAAATGTTGGCTGTTCTTGTTCAAGAGTCCTTGATGTGTCAAAACTGCACCAGCTGTCCCTTCAATTAGCTGTCCTCTCTTTCCAAGGGAAGGACGAGAATCAAATGCTTCACAAGACCCCCATGCAAGTCAAAGAAAATCTCCTTTTGAGCCAAAACGTAAAGGAAAAATGCTGCTACTGCTTCTCCTGTTCTCTCCAAGTGCCTCTCTCTTCTGTATCAGAGTAATCGATTGGTCTGTCTCTCTCTCTCTCTCCTTCCTCCTGCTCTCTCCTTCCCTTGCAGTGGCAGCCGGCGAGTCACGACAGCGCTGCTCTGCGAAAGGTTTCCCGGAGAGACGGAGGGGGAAAAGAAATCCACAGGGCGAGTCGTGGATGAAAAAGAACAAGGGAGCGGAGGGGAGGAAACTGAAAAAGAGGCCAGTGGCGGAGGAAGAGAGGACAGCAGTAAGCTCGGCAGAGAGAGAGAGAGAGGGAGGGAGAGAGTGAGTGCCCAGAGAGACTGCTCTGGTTGCAGCTCCTCCTGGAGCCCTCACACACTCACACACACACACATACACACACACATATACACACACACACGAGCAGGGAGTGCTGCCGATAAAGTTCTCCTGCTCAGCTGTTGCCATTCATTCACTGTTACAGACTTGAGGGGGGTCAAACTCCTCCCTGTCAAACACACAAACACAGCATACAGAAATCACACCACCATCAAGGAGACAATCCAGTCTCGGAACACTTTCCAGACCACAAATTCTTCATCCAAACATGTTGACTCATTTAATCTATGAGCAGTTTTTATTGGATGAGTGGAAACGGCAGTTTTCAGGGATGACCTCATCCAGCATAATCGACCTTTGTCAAAGATACTTGGGTAAATCTGATACCGGGGTGAATCACATGCACTGATACACACGTTCAGAGTGATTGATTGATACCCAATCACCGCTGCAATTCTGAAATGGTTTTTTGAGCAGCCTGCCCTTGAGGAAAGTCAACTAGAGAATCTATGAAATATGTTTCAAGTCAAAGTGGTATTCTTTTTGGACTGGTGCCACTGGAGAATATATGCTGACGCATCCTAATCCTTTCAGAAACTGATTATTTTGCAGTCTGGTTCCACAAACTGTCTCTAGCGCCCGCAGAATGCTGATGGTAAACCCCGTCCCTGGCCGCACCCCCCCATCCCCCCTCTCTCCACTGTTTTAAATAGCAAGGGCAGCTGGCCATAGGGGGGCTATATTCAGCTTGGTATCACCTGTGCGCTCGCAGGGTAAGGTTACTTTGAGGCACGGACATCACTGCCTACAAATATACACACACGCAAACTTTTAAGCCGCATTTCCCCGGGCTGAATCAATGTTTTATGAGGCGTGATACAAAGGGAGATACATTGCTTTCATACTTTTCACTTCACCATACATACAGCACAGAGAGGACTCAGCCTATCAATAAAACAAAGGCCTGAGTATAAATATGATATATGAAAACTCAGCACACTGTGTGACATCATGGCTGAGTCGCACAGAACGTCTCTGTCACGCAGGTGACACACGCACGGCCACAGTTCACCTGAAAACACAGACAACTCCTTGAACAAACGGTGGCTGGTACCTACAATAACTGTCTGCTATGAGTGTGTGATTAAAGTCCACCTGCTGTTATGATTCATAGTCTGGGCAGGAAACACACGGATGACAACACACACAGGGATTAGGATGTCGCCGTGTGGGTTGAGCCAATCTCTGCGACACACACATGCACACATCAACTGACATGCCACACGACTGTTTATTATCATATTCAATGCAACAACAAAAAACCCTGAATCTGTTCCAACTCTACTGCTGTTGTTCAGTCTATGTTTCTTTACTTAACAATACACAGGAGGCTCTGATTCCCGTGTAACATGAGAGGACGACCATTTACAGCTTAACAGTGACATAAAGTCTGTTGTTTGATAAGTGTCATTGGAACCTTGATCGGCGGGGGAAAGCAGTAGTTTGCAGGGGGAGTTTTTATTGTTTTAGGGGTTAGGCGATTATAGTGTGTGGGAAGTACAGTTATTTTCTTTCCCATGCTTTGCCCACACCTTAATTAGTACTAGGTGTGAATGGAGAACAACTGAACTATCTTTTTCTTAACTATTTTGTTTAATCTGTAGAAAAATTCCCCTGCAGTGTAGGTAGTGTTCTTAACTGTCATAAGGAGGCCACATGAAACTGTAGTGACACCATCTTCAACTGAAGCCTTTCATCAGCAAACAATGAAATGCTTGAACTTCGTCAACTGTGCGTTATATTTTGGTGGCTGACATTTTTTTAAATCTAAATCAGGCAAATTTGAAGATAATAAATGTGGTCAGTACTGTGATCAATCTCTTTGACCAGTCAGAGGTTTGCTGTGTTTTACTCCACCTTCTAGTATTGGCTCAGCTCATATAGAACACTGAATCAGGTGGTGCACAAACAAACCAAAAAAGTACCAGGCATCAGGTTACAACCATAACTTTGGTTCAAGGAAAAAACAAAACAGCGAATCAAGTTGTAGATGTAGATGTAGAGCCATGCTGTAACATCCACCCATTATCTTCAACAGCCTATCTGAATTGGAACAGACAACAAATCACGCCCTCATTCAGTCCTATGGAAAACTGAGAGTCACCAGTTTAAACCCTAGCTGTCTTTGGACTGTAGGAGGAAGCTGGAGGACCCGGAAAGAACCCACGCTGACACGGGGAGAACACAAAAGAGCTGCAAGCTGGACTCAAAACCAGCAACCCTCTGGCTGTGAGGTGAGGGTGCTAACCACTACACCACCAGTATGTAGAAACTATGAGAGCCTACAGCCATGCTATTGGCTCTGTGGAGCTGCAAAGCTGGGATCTTAGCTAAATGCTAACCCTTGGTAACATACTCACAATGATAGCGCTAACATGATGATGTTTATTCATCCTCTTGGCACCATTGCTGAAACTTTTCAGTCTGAACCAAAGTGGTGAACCAACTGCCGGACATTAAGAGCCACTAGCATGGCTAAAAACAGCACAAAAACTATTAGAATGAAAGGCCAATTCCCATGAGGGTTTCCAGTGTTTAAAATGCATACCAGCACTACTACTGCTGATGCTTTTGCATCATAGTCACAACCATTTCATTTGGCGGTGAAGTTAACCTTTAGCAAGAGAAATTAGCTGTCATCGTTCTGGCTTTGGGAACATTCCACTGAGGCTATGCGGCCTTGGACAACCTATCTGGATCTTTCTTTATCCGTCGCAGAAAAACATTTCTGGGAATTAAACACAAAGAAAACACTGCTTTTTGGGCAGGCAGACAGGATATAATTACTGTATGAAGGTCTTTCACAAACAGTGACTCCAAGACTTCCTGTGGATGTGTAAATGAATGGCAAACTCCCCCACAGCTTCCACTCGGCCATTATAACCTGGACCAGCAAGGGCAAAAACATCCTAAAACATTGGTTGGTGTAAAATGTCATGTAAATCATGATGATCTTTATAGCAAGTTGCCAGAACAGACAGCAGAGTAAAATGCAAGCAATAATCAGTGAATGTGGTTAAATGTCTCTGAACTTGTCCATTTCTTCAATCAGAACATACTGCAGTTTATAATTGCGGAGATAATGGAAACAGAATTGACACTAACTGTGCACAAAGCAGTTTGTTATTACTTTCTGTCCAGTCCTTGCTGTGGCATTCCAAGCACCAGCTTCACAATTTAAAAGCTAAGCAGCTGCAAAACATGACCTCCAAGTGATGCTTTTTTTATCTTAAAAAAAACAGTGGATGATAAGGGGATAAAGTGACAACAGCCAAAATGTTTGTATTTTCTACCCTGGCTGTGGAACATCATGACCCTCTTGGCACAAAATGTCCTACAGCAGGACCTGCCCAAAACAATTACCCCACCACATTCCATTCACCTTCCCACAACAATTAGTATACTGCAAAACCTCCCCCAATCGCCATTAACACACAAGACCAGGCAAGCCGGATACAGGTGAGTCACACACACCGGAAGGAAATATTCTTGGGAATTTCCGTCCATAATTGGCTAATTGGCATTGGAACCACATATATATCAATATCGCTGAACATTTGGGGATTATTTCTTGACACAGATTTTATACTTCCACATCCTTCATTTTAATTTAAATAATAAGAAAAACTCTGTTTTATGTCAGTATCCATTTAAAAGTCAAGTCTTAATTAATTCCTCCTCTTTCCATCCAGTGTTTGCAGGGCTACAGCAGAATTGGGCTGGCATGGCAACACAGTTTAAGCCCTTTTTTATTTTACTGCTCAATAAATCTCTGACTAATGATCAAAGCATGATCTCAGTTAATAAACTTACCAAGCAGCTATCTGGATTGCTTACTACAGGAATATTTACCACCATGCATCCTCAAGGCATATATGTGTACTTGGCAGTCTATCAAATTGGCAGAATCAATTAATACATACTTTAAAAACGAGAATCTATCAGCTGGTCTATCACAAAGGTCTAAATAGTGAGCAAAGTGTTTGTGTGCCATTGTGTACCAACACTACATATTCACTGAGAGATATGTGTCAGTATCTTTTGTCATCAAAAAGTGAAGTAAAAGAAGTATTCAAAGTCAAAGATTCAGTTGGAATCACAGGAATGTTTACTTGTTCTTGAGCAGATATTCCCTCATCTAAATGTGGAAACTTTAAGCTTCATAGTGTATTTTATTACAGCAATGTTCTCCATTTAAAGGTGATACATTGAGCAGTTTTGCAGATTTTGTCCAGGGTTAAAAACAAAAACCTTGTTTACAACCAGCAATACTCCTCACTTGAACTTTCCCAGGATGTCCTAGGTTTTGAACTGGTGACCTTCTAGTCACAAGCAAGTTTACCAACAAGACAGATGGATAAAACACGCACTAAACACATGAACCAAACAAAACCTGACCTGCTGAGAAAACCAACCAGGCCATGCACCAGGTCAGACCAGCCATTAACATTCCAGCAGGGAAAACAGAAGGTGTTTTTTTCACTTCACTTCCTGGTTCTCTCCCCCCACCCGCTTTACTGTGGAATTTACCAGCACTGTTTGCTTTTGGCTGTGACTCAACACTGACATCACGCCCGGGATTTCTAAGTGTTGATCCACTGAACTGCACAGAGACACAGCCTAAGGAATCTAGTTAATGATATCTGAACCAAGGCGCTCACGCTGCGGACACTAGTAAATGTGTGGCAGTCATGTGTGTAATCATAGGAAAAGAATGCTAAAACAAGCATGGACTTAATCATTTAATGTACTGTACCCGCTCTGTGTTTGTACTGGATGAGGTTAGTTCACCACCTTAGGCCGAATCTGAATGTGTTTACAGGCAAAGCACATGGACAAGTTCTTCAGGGATATCGGATGTATAATCCCTCGCTGACCCAATGCTGCACTTTAGGTTTGTTCCCAAAAGGAACTGTGTTTAATTCTCTTTTCAGCTGCCCGCCTTCAAATAATGCTCTACTACCATGTCTAGCTGATTTAAAGAAAGAGTTCATTTTTGCAATGTACAGATTTATTGACTATTGCAAGAATTGCCAGAAAGAATTGTCAGATATAACCGATAAAATAATGAATAGGAAATTGTACAATAACCAAAAACTACGGTTGACAGCTCCTGTTTTCATCAGGTCTATCGGCTACATTGACCAAGATTGTACTCTCATTGCCGAGACCTTTGAATTCAAAGACATTGCTAAAAATAGGTCCAATGTGGCAATAAGGTTGTTACAATCAGAAAAGGGTGTACACAAGCTGGAAGTTTAGCTTTCACTCAAAGTGATCTTACCTGTAATGCCCCTGATAATCCCTCATTGTACAGAAAAACTGTGAGTATGTATGAACTCCTGTATGATCGTCCGACCGCTCACGCACATGTTGGGCCTATTTTTAGCACCACGCTTATAGATCTCAGCTATTGCTTTGCTATCATCGTAACCTACAGAAGTGATAACCCAAGCTAAAAAAATAAACCTATATTGGAAAAAAACCAGGGCTTTCAATTAATAAAAAAAAGTTTATAGACAAAAGCTTGTAATAATAAATACTTTTCTGTCAAGTGGAGACTTGCAGGTACCCATAGAACCCATTTTCATTTAGATATCTTGAGGTTCAGAGGTCAAGAACATGGACATGCTAAGAATAACACTTATATTTCCTGGGCTTTCAATTAAGAAAGATCTTGCACTCTTCTAGCTGTAGCATTTCCCAAAGATACTAAACGTCCAAGGCCATGTTAATGTGCAAGAGATATCAGATTTATGCCTTTCATGTACTGATGTCTTGGCCACACTGTAATATCTTTGATTTGAATATTTTATTCCTTTTTATGTATCATCTAACTTCAGTGAAATTTGGAGCGAACTAGGTGTTATTTTACTTTAAATCTAATAAAGAGGAAGTGAGCAGGGATAATAAGGTTTCAAAGAGCTAAAAACAAGCGCACCAATAACAACAGAGCCTTCAGCACATGTGCACACCCACATCGAACTCTATAGGAAAGTCAAGCCACATGAACACTGCTAAATTGTGTTGTGGGTAAAGAAATAAGGTACTGAGGAAAAAAATAAAGAGCTTTCTATATGGTGAAAGGTTCTTTGTTTAGTAGCCATTGCCCACTCTCGTTAGTACCCGTCACCCTGACACACCTTGTCAATAAAAAGTAGTCCAACTATGGTCTAATTGTATACTGTTGAAGGAGAGGGAAGAATCTATAAGAGCCCGAGTGTTGAATGAAAAAACAGAGGCACAGGCCAGCTGGCAGCTGTTAGCATCTGGTAACATAAACCTTCACTGTAAACCAGAAAGAACTGATGGAGGGATGGAGGGGGAGGAGAGGAGAGGAGGGGAGGTCAGCAAAGGAGATTTTCAGAGAGGACTAGAGGCTGAGAGAGAAGAAAAACAGAGTCGGAGAGGGGTGTTCCCTGTCCAGTGGTGACGGCTTTGTAACAGACTGTTACATAACCGGAACATCTGAAAATCATTTTTATTGGAACAAACCCCCTAACCTCCTGCCCCACTTACACAGGAAGCGCGGCTTTTCGTTTTCTCTCTTACGACTGCTTTTCCATTTCAGTCCTACAACAACAGACTCCTGGGCAGACTGGCTGCACAACAAGCCAACCAAAGGCAATTAACACAACAGAGAGAAATAGAAATAAAGACAACAGCTACAGAGTCACGGAGCGGGTGAGAGCATGTGTGCAGCGTGAGGGGTTTTTAGTCCTGGATATGAGAGTGAGTGTTCTTGCTGGTGTTTTCTTTCTGGATTTTATAGGCCTCTTCTTCCTGCCTGCCCTCCTCTCCTCTTTCTGTTTCTGTATACATCTAATAAAAGCCTGGCTGTTCATTTGCTGCAGCGACCAAAATGACAGGGTTTTTATTAGACACCGACCTTTAATGGCTGCAAAGGTTTCTATTTTATTGGTGTTTGAAACTGATGCTGATGCGGAATTACGTGCATATGGGACAAAATGTCATGGAAAGACAGAAAAAAGAAGACAGAAAGACATAATTTCACTTCCTTTTTGTTCATTGCAGCTTTCCTTTTAGAAAAATTAGCATTTTTAAAAGTACTGTATTTTGTTCCCTATGTCTGCCTCCAAGACGGCTCATGATTGTTTATGTCTGGTGTTTGTTGCTGATAAAAATGTCTTCCACTCTCTGATGCATCTGACTAACAACCTACACTATCTTACTGACTGACTGTCCTCACTGTAACCACATTAAAAGAGATAAAACATGAACGTTTCCTTGTTTTTACTGAGCTACCATATTAGTGAATCTAAACACAAAAACATATTCAAAACACATGTTTTTCACACACTGTGTTCTTTAGTCTGGTCTGACTGTGGGCACACACTGGGTGCCATGATGTCAGAGTTAAAGAGCAACAAACTGATGAGACAGAGTTTTCCCTGGAATCTCTGGAGTCTGGTAACACTGTTGATGCTATCTACTGCTATCAACAAAGCTTCCTGTTTGTGTGCAAGAAATACAAATCGATTCCCACACTCAAAGCCTTTACACACCAGGACATAAACTAAACGCAAAGTACTTGCATGTAACTATTTAGCATGAAAAATATTCATACCAGCAGAAATGCTAAAATGCGACAGATGCAAAACATCTGCAATAAAGGGTTGGAGTACATTTGTGCAGGCAGAGGACCAACTACTGGGCTGCTATTAATGTCTGGCAGTCTGTCTGAGGTCAGTATTTCTGCTGTATAGATTTATTAAAAGCTATTTCACGGAGTGTCCTTTTAGGGGAATGCACTGAGGGAATTTAACTTCTCTCTGGTAAAGAGTTAGGCAGCGTATACATCTGAGGCTTTTATTGTGAAAGGTAAGAACAAAAGGAGTGGACCTGATCTGCACGGCCTTTGTCAAGGAGATATAATCCAAATAATAATTTATAATCCTCATGCATAGATTTAACTCTTAACCATTGACTAGTGTATGTTTTGAATGTGTCCCTTTCATACAATGTTATTGGTTGAAAAATCTGCCTTATTATTATTATTATTTTCTAAAAAGCTCTTCGCTTAGCGGTCTAGCGCAGTTGAACCAACCGCAAACATGCAACAGCAACAGCCCGCTTAGTTCATGTTGGTTGAAAAAGGGGTATTATAGACTTCCTGTTTAACTCTGTAGTAATCATGCAACATGAACTAATATTTAAGTATGTTTCCCTACATCTTGCAGAGTTACATTCGCAGGCTGCTTTCACCTCACACTGTCATCCACAGTGACTCTTCTTCTGCATCTGAGTCACTCTAACGACACAACGAGCTCACAGTGACCTCTGCTACATTCATCAGCGAACGTTAAGTGAGCCTTACTCTGTGTTAGCAGGTGAGTCACAGGCTAATGGCTGTTCTATTATTCAGACACAGCAGCGCATGTTGAGTTGGAGACAAGACACAAAGAAAACCAACTAGAGGATACATGTCTTCTGTTTGTGCGGCGGAGAGGTCTGACAGCAGGAACTTTTAACTGTGTGTGTGCACGACTACACCTCTGAAACCCTCACTCACAGAATTTTAAAGTAGAGGGTTTGTAGTGGATAATGTTTGGTTAAGCTGGTTTTAAAAGCAGAGAAGAGTATTTATCCTACAAAAACACAAAAAGTCCAATACTAAGTACCCCTTCAGAAACAAGCAGGAGCACTACAACTTGCTGCAAAACAAGACGACTGCTGTGATTTTAAAACATCACGTTGCCTGCACAAGATGCTGCATGAATTTTTAGTTTTGCTACCCACAACACTGATTATAAATGTGCATATGTGAGTGTGTGCCGCAGCTTTGCCCAAGCCAACCTGCACAATATGTTTGCATTGGTTAAAAAGTGTATACAGATGGACTTAGTACGTAGTATGACATCTGTGCGTGCAAGTGTGGCAGAAAGTGTTTTTGCATGCTTAGCTGTTCCATGCTACATGTTATAAGGTATGTGTGTGTGTGCGTGTGTGTCCTTAAAGATCACTGAGCTACATGAGTGGGCTTGTACCTGTGGGTGGTGCAGGCACCATGTTCTTGTTGCTACGAGCAGACCTATGAAGCTGATAAAGCGCTTTTTTTCTTTAGCTTAGGGCTACAGATCTGAGCGAGGCTGTTTGGTTGTGCTCTCTCACTTCTCATTATCTAACAGGAATTTACTGAATCACAAATCAAAGATGCAAAGTGTGTTGCTGCTTGTTGAAATACCGTTCTGTCAGGACTGTGAAAAAAAAAAGAAAGAAAGGCTACATAAGCCTGTAAGTGCATGTCCAGGTCTCAGCAACGACATGAGGTGTGTGTGTTTTTGTGTGTCTATGTGTAACGGTGAGTCATGCATAGTCTGTGTGTGCGTGTGTGTGTGTGTGTGTGCTGGACACATTTAAGATTTAAGCCTCTCGCAAAACTTGCCTCAGTTGCATAAATATGTTGCCTGTATGTTTATCACACTGAAAGCTGTTTACATTCAAGAAAAACTACAGCATTTTCTCTTCTGCTGTTTAGATTCAGCCTGTTTCGTAATGTTGCTGGAAAGCAGAATTGTGTGCAGGAGGGTAATATGATCCAATGTGCAGACAATGATTTGTAATCAATTACATGGTTATTGCTTTTAAGTAAAGTATGTATTCGAAAGAGAACTACAATAGGACAAAAACATGCTGCGATCATTTTAACAAATTAACCTTCTGCACCTCTCTGGGTTTCAAAAGCATTTTTCTTTTTCTTCTTTTAAATCAGCAAAAGTACAGACAGCCGGACATTAAACTTTAAAAATAGGCAGCATCGACTGATTTTTAACTTTCCGACGGTCCTTGAACTGACCATATGTGACAAACACTTACATCAGAAGAAGTAACCAAATACAAGTTTCAAATTGGGATATTTCATCAAAATCACATTATTCTAAATGACTTATTTAAAATTTCAGCAGAAATAAACAAAAAAAAACATTAGATTCTCTGCTCTTAAGCAAAACTGGAAGACCACGACTGATTCCTCTGAGACTAACAGTCACATGTCAAGAAATCTGTGAAAATCAGGCTGTACAGCAGGCTGTTTACACAGAGCAGAGAGGAGTGGACAAGACAGGTTGTAAAAATGTAAATAATTCAATAAATGTGAAGCCCCATTTTTTTCCCCCAAATTGTTAACACTTGTGGAAACTTTGGAAAGATGTTGTATATACAATATAAATTAAATCTTCTTCAAAACAAAAAAAATATTGAACACATTTAACTTACACTTCTTGGTGGTTTATGGCATAATAACTGGGATATACTGCACAAGGTTATTTTGAGTTCTCTTCACTTCTCGCAGTGATTGTGCTGTTGTTATAGAGGTGCAGGACATGTATACTGCCGTGTAAACAAGGGTGCAGTGAGTAACGTGACAGGAGAAAATAACGTCCTGAAACAGCTTGGGGTTCAGAGGGTTAGTGCTTTTGATTGTCTTGGGAATATGGAGATTATCTAATGCCATGACAGAGTCATTGGCAGAGTGGCGTGGCCACATGCAGCTGGACTGTGTTTGCAGCAGCTGCTGTGTTTGGATTAGATTGAAACATAACTCCCCCTCCTTCCCTCCTTCCCTCCTTCCTTCCCTCCTTCCTTCCTTATGTCCAGTTTTACAGTACTCATTTATGCTTTTATCTTTAATTCTTCTGTTCTTTGCTGCTTATTCTTATTCTTTCTTGCCATCTATCACTCTCTCTCTCTCTCTCTTATTTTTCCTTCTCCTCTCTCCTCCTACTCTCAGCCTGACAGAGTGCTGTTGGGCCTCTGCTGCTGGCAGCCTTCCAGCCTGTTACATAACAGTACCCTCAGCCTCCCTGAATCACTGCTGGGCTAGGCTAGCCTCGACCAGGCTGTATATCTTGCTATCGTATCTTAAACTCTGCCCTGCGGCACAGCGACAGTCTCTCTGGGTTCAGATCACATTAGAATTCTAATTTCTGATGGAAAACCGAACATTTCCAGGCTCCTGTTGAGCAGAGCCCAGCACTAATGACACAGCATGGCAGAGAAAGCCATTGTCATTATGCAAGGGTGGGGACGAAAAGAGATGTGATTCTTATCTCTTTATGTTTACAAGTCTGGGTGAT
This sequence comes from Serranus cabrilla, assembly GCA_903364295.1. NCBI lineage: Eukaryota > Metazoa > Chordata > Actinopteri > Perciformes > Serranidae > Serranus > Serranus cabrilla. Next base: position 258,219 of record CAFUXE010001011.1, on the reverse strand, counting down.
GTAGTCAGCCGGGGACCAAACCTAGCCGGAGTCCACAGCTTCTACCCGCCAACATTTAGCCACAGAGGCTGAATCCCTGTTCACCTTTATATTTTTCAACATTTTTCAAAGGCTAGTATTATTTTTTTCCCGGTCTGAACATTTAAGAAAGATTCTTCACTTTTAGTCTAGTCTGATATTTATATTGTAGACCAGTTAGGTTTAACTCGTCTGTGTTTCTGCAACAGGTTTTTAATTTGAGCTGCATTACAGCAGCCAATTTCTTTTATTAGTCCCTCTCCCTGTTGGTACAGTAGGTAAATAACCTGCCATTTGGTTTGGTTGTTAAAAAAAACAAAAAAAAACAACCAACCCTGCAGACTCTCAAGACGCAGTGACACGTGATTAAAAATAATTCAGCAAGGCTTCCTGAGGAAACCGTTTGCACACATCACACACGGTCTCGATGCATTCATCAAGTACAAACAATCTCTGGAGTCTGTGTAGTAGCAGCTGTAGTCCGTGTCATGATCTGGAACAATCTGTTCTGACTGAACTGAGCGGGTCATTTCCACATAAATCTGGAGCAGAGTCTGTGATGCCTCTAGCCTACTTCTTTCCTCCCCCCTCCAGATTCAGTCTCCATCAGTGAGTTCCTCCTCTCTTAGCTAAGTCTCCAGCTCTGTCTGGGTTCTGGCCCCCGGCCTGCAGCCAGTCCTGAGGGCGCAGCGGTGCCTTAGCTGGACAGCTGTGGTGACCGAAGAGGGGAGGGGGGTCACTTTTTGAGAAAAAGCCCAATTCATCAACCACACCTTTCGACCCGCTCGACACCTTAATCCGCCCAGTTCGGCTCAGGCGTGTTCCCTGCAAACCTCACTGCCCCGCCTGTGCTGGGGACCCTCCGAGGTAAAAACCCAGAAAACTACATTCACACACTACACTGTACGCTCAATTTGCCACTAACTCAGGCGCCTAAAAAAAATGCTTTCACAGTGTACAGACTCTAAACTTAAGAGAAACGTTAGTTTCCAACCCGGTTAGGTTTGGATGATAGTAATGGCATGTGTCAATGGAAAGGAAAGCTTTTGCAGCTACCAATGCAGAGCAGCCACTGCCATGCAAACAAGTCCAGAACACTTGAGACTGCAGTGTCAATACACTTAACAGTTACTGATGCATGCAAACACTCTGCAACACCACACCTGTTGTTAGCAAGACTGAAAGTTAAGCTTCACCAGTAACTTTCAGCCGCTGTCACCCCTTTTTAAATTCACATGAAGGCAAAAAAAGCAGAAGCGAGCAAGTGAACTTTACCTGACGTGATAGTCATATCCCTCTGCACCATGCTGAAGGGAAACTTCCCGGCAAGATTAACGCGTCATATTCCAGACACAAGCAGAATAAGTGGTGTAAAAAAAAAAACAACAGTAGAGGGCTGAAGAAAAGTCCAGAAACATTAAAAAGCCACAAACACGTTTTCCTCTCACCGGCAGCTCCACAGGTAGCACCTCACATTCCCTTTCTCTCTCTGAACTGTCTGTCTACAAGTGTGTGCACGCCCCGACCTGACAGAGAGGGCGTGTACGTCTGTGTGTCTGCCCCCTTTCTTTCTTTTTTTTTGCTCCTCAGAAAAGGTCCACCCAAAGGTTTCCGATCTCTCCGTGGCAACACCTTTTGTGTTTCACTCCTGCTCGCTTGTACTTAGAAAAACTTTTAGTGACTCCTCTGCAGCCAGTTTAAAAAGTCAAAAAGAATAAAAATACGCCCGTGCCAAGCTTCACCTCCTCAAGTACAGTAATACACCCCCTCCTTTTTTTTTTCCTTTTCATTTTCCCTCGCTTTCCTTCTGTTCCCTCTCGGACGAGTTATGCAATACTGCCATTGCAGACGTGACCTCCCCCTCCTCTTTTCTTCCCTTTCCTCCTTCTTCTGTGGCCCACACTCCCACCCATGCTTCTCCGCCTCAAAGTTTTGAATGATCTCAGCCACATTATCAAAGTGTGGAACAATCACAGGGAAGTTCAGACACGATGGGAAACTGCTTTTAAGGCTCTGGTAGTGTCTGTTTTTTTGTGTCGCTAATGCATCTGGACCTAAACATCTGTCTTTGATCCTCATCCTGAAAAACACGTCACCTCTCTCTATATATAAACACACACTGGAGTGTTTAACAATAAATCTCCCAGCGCTTGTCCCTAACTGAGGAAGGAACAATGTGCAATAAACACATTGCATAACCTGCTGTCAGAGATAACGCTGCGATAACATTTTACTATGCGGGCATTCCTTTCTGTTTCACTGCCACAAATATGTACAGAAATGCACATGCAGTCACATGCAACGCATCTCTTCTATGCTCTGAAGCATCTTCAGTGTGAGATTAGCTGCAGCAGTGCCTGCAGCAACACGCCTGCTGCTAGCCTGCAGAATGAAATGTTTAAGGAACAGGCCAACAAGAGCAGGGGTTGTTTAAATTTGGGAGTGGTGGCCTCAGGCTGTGGAACAGAGTCTGTGCCTTTGTGTGTTCCTATGAGGTAAACATCATCGTGTGACGAGTAGTCACAGGACGATTCTTAAACATGATGATGTAAACATCACTTGAAATATTCTAACCTAAAAGAAATGTCCCATGTTTTCCCTCCTCTGCTGCAGTGAAGCTAGCTGTGCTTCTTTTTCTGCCGTTGATTTTTATTACCGGTTATTGTTCATTATTCTCTGCCTCCTTAAAGTTGGCAAATCATTTACTGGTCCAGCCTTGCCTAACCTTCCTCTCCTGACAATTCAACAGCAGGTCAACATACTGTTTCTGCACGAAACCATGTGGCCAACGCCCAGCCTAAACAATGGCCAAGTGTGTGTATGTGTGTTACACGATAACAGGTTACTCTGACCAATGCTCTGATATCTCTGCTTATCTAAGAGACTGTTTCAAACTTGGCAAAAACATCCGGGTGCTCTGTTTACTTAAGACACTATGGCTATGTTCACACTGCAGGTCTTAATGCTCAATTCAGATTTTTCAGAACTGATCTGCATGCAAAGAAGAACAATAACAAAGCCGTCACATGCAGCACGCAGTGTTAAGAAGTAAACATGGAGGCTGCTGAAGTCAGCGTTTAGGGCGGAAACCGGCAACGTTATGAGCAGATGATAACAAGAAGAAGGATGAGGAGAAAGAAAGCAACACTTTGAACAATGGCTTCTAGTTGGAGCAAAATGACTGTTCAGACTGAGGTCCCATTGGAAAATATGAAAAGAGACCCAACTCTGATTTTAAAAAAACTTGAATTCTTTGTGATGTGTCCTGTTCACACTGTTCTCTAAATGAGATATGAGTCACATATGGGCAAAAACGGTGCATCCCAACCAGTTTAGTAGAGCTTGGTCAGTTTATATCATCTCATTTTACATGTGCATAGTGACAATAAGTGGCGCTACATTGCTGCACTAAGTCAGCTTGTGTTTCTTTAGAATGTAATCAGAACAAACAAAAGGAAACAACCTCAAGTTTCAGTTTACCACGGTATCCAGATGCCCAGACGGTATGATTTTCAATACCCTCAAAAATACAGATTTGGGTTTAGTCCTGATGATGTCATTTTATTTTGCAAATTTAACAGCCTGCCTCTGAAAAACAACAGAGCGGTGCTGTCCAGCAGACAGCAGATCAGATGGCAGCCAGGTCACAGCAGAGAGGACAGCAGGGGAATCACAAATACAGAAAAACTAAAATACCATCATATATGGTTCATAAAAATAATTATAGCTGATTGAGTAAACTGATTCATCTGTTCAGCTACACAGGCACATATTCAGCTACTACTTTTTGCTCATGACCTGATTTTATACACTCTAATTAACTTTGGCTGTGTGAACCTAAACAAACCAAATGCATAAAAGCTGCAAAAATCAACTTTTCCACAGTGATTCAAATGAAAGGAAGCTGCTGCACAGAGAGCCAAGTGCTCTAAGCTGCTGGCTAACTCCAGACACAAGAAGGCCTGCAGTCTTACGTCTCCACAGCAAATGTGCAGCACGGTCTAATCTACTGTAACAAGAGGTCAAAGCAGAGGAGCAAGCCAATTACGAACAGCAGCTTCTTCACTCCCTTCCTTCTGGAGTCTTCAAGGCGAACAGTGCGTCTGCACACAGACACACAGTTCTGACCTGAGCACTTAAATCTCCAAAACACCCTCTGCAGTGAGGTAGCCTCTCCACAAATGAACAAGACGTACAGACACGTCTGACATTTAACTTCTGCCTCTCGAGCAGAAGTGTTGTTTCCCCTCTTTCTACTTAGCCTCAACTTATGTAACATATTCTCCTTGCAAAACATTTTCAGCTTGAAGGAATTCAGGTTGGAAATGAGGCACTTCTGTAAAGGATGAGCAGCGCTACACTAAAATATTCACTTAATCTGGAAGCAAGAGTGTTGGCCTGCAAGTTCTGCAGAGTGACGGCAGAGATTCCTGTGCATTCACCTCGCAGCTTGGGCAAAAAAAACTATAAATACGACACATTCATCCTCTGTTTATATTGTTTAGAAACAGTGCTTATGATGAAAAATGTGGTTATTTTAGAAGCCAAAACGCTGTTTAACACTTTTGACAGATGAGATGAGACTATAAAGCTGTAAAAACTGAGCCAGGATGACTGCGTGACAGCTTCAGGCCACCAAAAACCAAGTCCTGAAATGGGATTAAAGCACTGGTGACTGAATAAGCAAAAAGTGTGGATGCACCACAGTCTCACCATTCTTCCTCTCCTGCAGGGGCATCGGGTCGGCTCCGGGCTGAAGGGACAACTCCTGGAGCTCATTGGTCACTGCCTCGCTCTGCGGGCTCGGGGCCAAGCCCGGCGTCCCGGGGACTTCCATGTTACCAGGACTTGGCTCCTCCCCTCTCTGTGGGTGTAGCGTTGCCAGGGCGATGGAGAGACCTGTAGCAAAAAATAGGATAATAATAGTTTAATGACTCACCAAAAGGCTCCATGTGCTATAAAAGGGTAGAAATGTGTTTCTTCTAGAACATGTTTACGTGCTTGTATGTTCAAACAACGTGAGCCTGCATGTGACATAGGAAGGGCAGACAATTCTTAAAGGATTGTTGGATCATGTTTCGGACTTAAGTAGTCCACAAAAACAAAACAAAAAAATGGTCTTATTTTATAGTTTATGGGCCACTGCGTGCCGCGGCTTTGGTTTAGTTTGATCTTATGTGTAATTTAGACCATCAGGGACTTCAGGCTCAGAGAAACTTGAGCACTGATGCAGCATTTCATTATCTGACAGGTAAGCAGCTTATGATCTAGACGTGGAGCTTTCTGGCTGCTGTTTGTCTTTGATGCAAAGTAGCAAACATCAGGTCATCGCAGCTTCACATTCAGTAACATTTAACAGACATCCTGTGTTTTTTTCTAGCAGTTTTCTGTGAGGGACTGTGACATAACTCTGATAAAAAAAAATGTGATTCTATGAAAACATTTTGAACTATATTCTGTTGATTACCGTACACAGACAAGTTTTTATGCTGAAACTAAAAATCATCCCAATGTTTTTGGAATGTACTTGTCAGTGTAAAACGTTCAGTAAATTTAACCTTGCTCTAATCTCTGAAACCGTATGTCTTTTATTCCATTTGTTTCGTTTTCCCATAAAAGGTTGGTTTTATCCCATCATCAATAAACAGAATGGGAAATTTACTACACCAGATTGTCTTTACTGGCCAATCAAGAGCTGAGTGTTTAACAAAGCCATGAAATAAAAATAAAGATAAATGCTACTCTGGGCACTTTACAGGCTGCAACAAGTCAAACAGCTAGTCCCAGGAAACCGAGGCTGTCTCTGTTACTCTGTGTCTGTGTCTCTGCAGGGCTGTAGACTAGGGGACTGAATCAGCCATCAGGGAGGAATTTGCATGTTTGAGCTTTTACAACTGTTGCTGTGGCCGCTGCATTTCCATACATTTAAACCATGTAACAACATAGGCTCAGAGCTGGAGGTATTTCATGAAGAAAGATATAAAATTGTGTCTGTGTGTGATCTTTGTAACATCTTTTCAAAGATAAAAGTTGAAATGGGGCTTACTTGTCGGGCTAACTCAAGCCACAAGTCAGCGACTTGTTCTTGTTGTTGTTTATGGTCACACAGCAGCCGATTTTACACATATACGAAGACTAAAATATAGACTGGAAAATGACCAAACCACTGCCAGAAACAAAGCAATATAACGCCTTTGGTAGCATGCTATAGACCACGTGTGATTACAGTTTACTAGCACTCATGACATTGTGGGCTCAGGTCCAATATAAATAAATGTGAACTTTCCTCTCTACCCAAAATGAATCCACGAGTGTAAGTTCAAATATGAAAGAAAACAACTTTGAAGTAACAAACGACCCACGACACGCAAGACATGCTTTTAGCAAAATGACGAAGTTATATATCAGTTTAGGCATGTGTCAGAATATTTTCAGTGCTTTAACTTGCCATGTGACAGCCCTTTTTGATGGGGGAACAGAAGCTGTTATACATCCATCAATGCTTTCCTCAAAGCTACCAGACTCTTTTGACAAAAGCAGTAATTTTACCTCACAGAACACAGGGGTTGCTGGTCTACTGCCACCTCAATCTGTTAGTTGGTGTCATTGTGTGACTTTGGTGAACCTGAACTAACCCTTAAAACACCAAAGTCACACAATAGCACAAACTAGCCGAGGCAGCAGTAGACCAGCACTTACATGTTCTGCAAGGTGAAATTACTGTTATTGTCAAAGGAGTCTGGTGGCTTTGAAGAGAGCACAGATAGCAGCTTCAGTTTCCCCCAAATAAACTTAAACAGGGCTGTCAGAGGGCAAGGTAGAGCGGGGAAAATAATATAAATATAGCATACTCTTAAACTGACATTGAGTTTTTAGGTGGTTAAAATATGTTTAGCTGCTGCCTACATACACAGTAATCGATGCTTAACTTCTGTGCCGGTATTACACTTCAAAAAACCCAAACTATTCCTTAAAATGCACGGCATTTTCACAATATTAACTGATATCATTGCTATCTGACAAATGACATGTACATATTTTACATTGTAACTTTCTTTTCTATGAAAGTGTCCCAGTCAGACATGAAAGTATGAGACATGAAACTGAAGCAGCTATCCAGAATTTAGCCATCATGTCCTGTTGTGACATGCAGAATATCTTCCATAGAAAGGCCTGTTATTAATCTGAAGAAAAAGAGACTGATGGGAAATAACATGTTAGGAAATGTGATACCCTTTAATTTAGAATTATCGCCCAGCCCTATTTACATTACATGAAAATGATACCAATTGTGTCAAAAGTTTGATGTGTTGTAACTTGACACAGACTTATTGTTTGTTAACAATACGGCAGTAATGAGTGGCTGCTGTGTACGAACACCGTGTTTCAGAGCAGTAGTTACATTTGTAGTACAAACTGGTTAAGCCTAAACACGGCCTGTCAGAGCTTAAACTATAGAGGGAGGGATAAGCATCCATTGTAACACCAGTCTATTTATTTGCACCTGCTATTGGAACAGATTTTCCTGATTTACAGGAGTGAGTCTGGTGTAACTGGTTATCTTGCTTTATGAAACACTCCTCTGGTCCAGTAACTTGGGCAGCACATCACTAATGGCTGTTTACAAAGGCAGACAGGCCTGCTGCTGCTGCTGCTGCTGCTGCTGCTGCTGCTGCTGCTGCTGCTGGTGTGTGTGTGTGTGTTGATCTCTCTCTTGCTCTCTCGGCAAATATGTGTTTTCAAGCTGTGGGGTTGTGATGGGGATTCTGTCGTTACTGCACAGCGGGCCTCAAAACAATGAGGCAGTGTTGTCTGAGATGTCACTCTTCTCTCTCACAATTAAATGCCAGCGCACACATGTCTGAATAGCGGCACACTAACCACATGACACACAAAATGTATACTTTATGCCGCTGGCCTCAGGATGTCTGCAAGTTTTAACATGGCAAATTAAAATCATTAAAGGCAACATTTTCTGGCCTGTAGGGTATCTTTTGAACCTTTTTGATACTTCTGCAGATTTTATTAGAAATATTTTTTTATTATTAATTTAATTTTTAAAAAGGCGCATGTTCAAGTGTAAAAAGTTGTTTCATCACAAGACGTCAACAAGAACTTTGCCTTAAAAAATATGAAACCTACATTTGGCAGAATTAGATATCTGATGCCAACTTGACACTTTTTGATACTACACTAAATACAGGACAAAACAAGTACTGAGGTTCAATACCCAGCTGTACTGCTCTGTGAGCTTGTTATAGGAAATTGAACATTATTTTATATTGGATAAAGGAGCTCTCAGCCCTCTGAACCCCCGTTTTCTAAAAATAAATAAAAATTTAAAAATAATTTATCATTGCCATACACTGCAAAAATAGAAATTATTGCAGAATGTTTACATTTTTTGATGTTACTTAAACAAATTACACATGAAGAATGCATCTGGCATTAACAATAAAATAGTGATATTTTATCAAAATCGCTTTCTACATGTCTCATTTAAAACTTCACCAAAAAGTGAACTGTTTTCACTATCTAGATTCCGTTTACATACATATTGTACTACTACTAGCCAAGATTGTGGCGTTTCCAAAGAGGTGGAGGACTAATATATTGCAGTGAAAACAAGGCCACAGTGAGTAAAATGTGACAGGAGCCAAAAACACCCTAAACTGCTTGGGCTTCGGAGGGTTGACAGATTATAAAGCCATAATAGGGATATCAAAACAAATGTCATTGGAAAGAAAACATTCACCGGACTGATTACACATCCAGCCCTTAACAAATCCTCACAGCATGCAGACATGAGGTTTTTTTTTGCGTGTACATTTCAGCGTGATCATATTACAACCTTGTGATCACATGTTACAGATGTTAACAACAAAAACAGGTCTAGCGAAAGGAGTCACAAGTCTTCCTGCTCGGACTGAGAAAAACAAACCAGGAAACTGCTTCATAAACGGAAGTTAATACTGTGACGGGGGAATTCAGTGGTGCTGTAATTCAGCAGTTAGCCAAGATTTAAGGGTCAGAATTAGAGCCATAGCAATACATGAGCTGTACATAATAATCTGCATTGGTTTGTCATAGATGTATCGTATCAGAGGATATGTTGTCTGATATGAAAACTTTTTTTACAGGAGATATAATGAAGGGAGGTACAATATTACCACCACAGTAAGTCTGAATACAATATTATTGCAATTGTAAATGTATAATAAAAAAGTGCGTAGTATGTCCTAAGGGATCACATCTTTCAATATGCAAGCCAGTATGTTTTTCTATTCTGACACACAATCCTTTGTGCAGCACATAAATGAGCTAGAAGCCATGTTATGATGAAGTTCCAATTGTATGCATACTGCATGCAACAGTATGTGCTTCGTAAGGGAAGCTGCAGTACGTACTAAAAGTAAAATGAAAAAGTATGTGTAGTATCTATTAAGATAACGTTCCACTTAATCTCACTTTAATCTTGTTTATTGCAGCTCAATGGGGTTGTCATTGTCATAAAACCCTGTTATAAATGTTGCATGCACCTGGAACAGTGAACCGTTTGTTTTACATTATACAGAGTCACGCTTAAAATTATAACTTGTGTTGCATTATTAATCATTTATATATTCTAATATTGATACATTGTTCATGTATCGACATGAAAAATATTGCAATAATATGCTGTAATAACTTTTTTTTAACAATGCTTGGAGTGATTTATTTTCATTTATTCTTTATTTCCTAATTTTCATGTCTCGAATGTTGACAGTAATACTTTGTATGTAGCCTATCTTTGCTTAGTCATGCACAATCCACATACAAAACAACTATTATCTATTTCATTCCAGCTCAGAAATTCACTGCACTGTCATCATATCGGATTCAAACATCCCATATCATTCTGGCTCAAGAAAGAATGCAGCAGTGTGGCCAAAAACATTCAGGAGAGAAATTAACAGGTACCTTGACTAACGCTGCATAATGCATTGCCTTCCTCTACAGTAGGACACACTGCATGCTTAATAACAGTATAAGCCACCATGATTTGACGATGACATAGTATTTGCAGTGGCTTCAAGACAACAAGTGATCTCTGTCTCAGTGCTATACATCCTTTTAAGATCACAAGACATCAGAGTATATGTGGCCTTAAGTCTTTGCAGTGTATACAGTGATGCCTCGATAATCTAGCCAAGTGTTACACAACTACTCAACCCAAAAATGCTTACTTCAACATCCACATTTTTTACGACAGAGGGCTGCTGTTCAGACATGCAGCGTGTACTGTTCTGGTGCAATGCACTGAGAAGAAACACCAAGTACTCCAATTCCTTTTCTACACGCCCACACTAGTCTTTCAGATATGTATCACAATTACACAGGTACACACAAAGGCAGACAGTAACGCTTTGTTTCACCATCAGACAGAGGAAAAACCCTACCAATGATTACCACATCATGTCAGTTATCAGCAGCAGGGTAAAGGATGTGGTTCCACCTGGCAAGTCATTAGCTAGGCTTGATTGGTACTACAGTGTGCTTACCTGTATATCTAAATCTTGGAGGGGCGTTTTCCCATCTCAGCAGGACGGTTCTGTTGAAGAGGATGAAATAGCAAATCTTCAGCATATAATTGATATCTCATCTCTTTCCCTACCAACCCCTTTCTCTATTCTGGTCCATTTCTCTACGGATTATGATGTTATGGAGCAGTTTCGGTTTCAGAGTAAGCAGGCCATGTGAAAAAACACCTTCGTGGAGTAAAAGAGGTCAAGAAGAAACGTGAGAACAGATAATATAAGCCAGCAGAATCCACGTTGCAGGAGGCCTTTCCACATTATGTCATGGGGCAGCAGCCTACAGCTGTCACTGTCCAAAACACAGACATGCTAAGCTATTGTTAGCCTGTCTGGGTGGGAGTTAACCTGAAGTCTAAACGCGAGTTTAAGTGAGGCTGCTTAGTTAAATCACACACAAACGACATTATAAACGCGAAAGGCTACCAACTATAAAATAACGTACTTTTTAAAGACGCTGGCTACATTTAAAACCTGTTAGGCATCTCTGCTGACTGCAGACAGACAGGCACACCAAGTTAGCTAGCTATCGTTAGCATGCTATATCTACCAGGCAACAACCGCTAGCTAGCTGTTCAACGTAGTTCCTCTCTGTCACGTTGAGGTGTTCTCTGATGGGGAAGCTAGCTACTACCGCTACACTATCTGTGTAATGTAACTGTATGTATTTATGCTTACTTTTCATGGTCGCCACTTGTGTGTTGTGTCTGTAAGGATAAACGGCTTTGGCATCACACCGCTACTTCCGAATCACAAAGGAAACTTTAACCGGAAAACCCTCCTCTCCGTGGGACGCAGAGACCCACTTCCTTCACAACACCTTTACAACCAGTTAATGCCCTGTAACAGAAGATGCCAGTCATGTCCGCTTGTGTCAGATACAATAATCAATATAATAGAAAATGTCCAACTTTAGTATTAACTTGAAAGAGAGGGGGGAATACTTACAAGTAGCCTATATGTATGCAGTACATAAAACTACACACATACCCCTGTACAGTCTATGTCTCCATCTAGTGGTAAGCTACATGTATTTCAGATTTTAGGAGGCAAGTGCTACAGGTTTGTTTGCAACGTTAGGCTATCTCAAAAGTTAAAAACCATGAAGCCAAATGGATTTAATGCACAACACCTCGTAGTGCTTAAGTGTGAGAGGATGTTATGTTTTAATATGGTATAATAGGTTAAAAAAAAAAAAGTATGAAAGGGACTTTGAAAGGACATTGCTTTTTCACCAAACCATGTCCAGAATATAGGAATTTGACTTAAAAGGTTAAATACAAGATATACCTTACTATTAAAATGCTACATAGAGGCCTACTGTTTGGCAGGGGGTCAGCAATGTGTCAAGCTGTTCTAGTCACAAATCTGTAGTAAACAGTATGTTTTGGTTATTCAAATGTTTAAAGTTTAGTGTATAAGGGTTTAGAACTTTATTATACAAGTATATGGGGGCCATCTCTGTGCTAGATTATGTCTCACAAGTCGCAACAGCATTTTTCAGAATCATACCATTTGTCACATATCACCGTCACATGTCATATTATTGTCACACATTTTGCAATTATTGCTTCTTCTTCTTCTTACTTCTTCTTTACTTGAAATGCATACAATTGGCCAAAGATCCCAGCAAAATACCACATTAAGACACTAAGATGTTAAGGGACATCTAGTTTGTAAAGTTTCATGAGGCTGTGATTATGATTATTCAGGTCACAACACATGCCTATAGAATGCATATTTATTCAGATATTTTGAGGTCAGAGGTCAAGGGACCTCTTCGAAAATGGCCATTTCAGTTTAGTTTTAAACAATATTGTATAAAAATAATTAAATTTGTAGGAAATTATTTGGAACTCAGGAAAAGTACTGCAAGTGATTATATATATAATGTGTCAAAAATATATATATTTTACCCTCTTTCGTGCAATATATCATGACATGGTATCAATTAATGTCTTAGGACTTCCAGTTTCAAATGATACCAATGTTTCTGTAATGAGCCACTCACTGTAACTGTAAGACTTACTCTAAGAATGAGTACTTACTCTGCATAAAGGTATATTTGCACATATTTCACAGCCCTGGCACACATGCATATATCGCATAACATGTACAAATGTGGGTTTGAGTCTATGTTGAGAGGGTAAAGATGCAGACACGTGGATTCGGAGTAAGATACACCTTTTTCTGTTCTTTGTAAAATAGTAACAGTTGTGTTTACTTTGTTGATATCTGCAGGATTTTCCCTCAAAAGTACTGTTTTTATACCCAAGTAAACATTCCTTTGTCATTATTACAGTATTAAAATATATTTTTTTCAATCTCCATGCTTTTCTGTAAAAAAAAAAAATATATATATATTGTGCAAAAATCAGTTAATTTGTAGGAAATTACTTGGAACTCAGGACAAGTACTACAAGTGGTTACAATTTTATTTATAATGTGTCAAATAATATATTAGAAAACACACCATTCATTAATTAATTCATTCACTCAGTCAGTCACATGGCAGAATCACCTCACTGGCATATGGAATGTTTGATGACATCACATTAGAATTTTCCTGAGGAACCAAGGCAGAGAATTCTGATGGAATGTTCAGAACACTTCGGATCTCTCAGAGTTCAGTCAGTTTGCATTGTTCAGCGGGGAAGCTAGTACTTTGGATTGAGAAAACACGCGGGTCAGTTAACACATTAGCAGCTGAACTCACCATCATTGAGGATTTCAACTAAATCAACTTTTGCATCGCAGAAAAAATGGGTAAGTTAGCAGCAGAGCTGCAGATTTCATAATTGATCTAGAAACTTAAAAAAAACATGAAATAATTAGTTAACAAACATATAATATCAGTTTGTATTTCAGTGTGATATATAGGACAATGTGCTTCTAGCTGTTTAGAGTCTCTGTGTTGTCATTTAAATTGGTATATGCACTAAAAAAGTTTATCTGTTACTAATAATGTGTCCTTTTGTCTTTTTATTACGTTTCCCAGCTATGTTTCGAAGAAGTGTTCGCCTACAAGAAGTGGGGTATTACAAAGAGGAAGGAACACCCACAATTAGCTACAAAGAAGTCTTACACAAGTAAGTTACTGAACTGTTTGTCTGCACATTTGCCCAGTATGTACCTTAGTTGTACACATGTATCACACGTTTCAGTATTCGCTAACTTGTGTTTTATTTTTTAGGATCTTTCGGAGGAGGAGGAGGAGGAAAGGTCATCGCCAGGCTCAGGGACATGTGGGCGCTCCAGATCAACCTGAGGCGGGGGACTACGTGTCCAACGAAAGCCACGCTCAAACCAGACACACTTGTACCACCGGCTTGCAGTCCTTCACTTTTCCAGTGCTGCTCCTTCTGTCTGCTGGTGAGTGACTTCAGTCCTAGCAAAACCCGGACTGCTGATTTTATTCTAAGTCCGTATAGTTTTTGTTTGTTTTCTTTTTTTGTCATTAAATTTCACATTTCAAACATTGTGTCCCTCAGTATTCGCACTAATCTTGGTGCAACAGATGCATATAACAACGCTCCAGCAGGAGGTGCAGCAACTGAAACTGCGTACGGACAGCATTGCCGGTGTGGCGGACACAATGTCAAACTTTGCTTTAGAATCACAAGGTAAGTGATTTTTTTTGTCTCATCACTATTGATACTTTAGCTTTATTTTTAAACTTGTTTGGAGTTTAATTTATAACTCTGTATGTGTGTCCTTGATTTCTTGTGTGCAGGGGCTAGAGTCTCAGACCATTTATCTTCTGACCTGTATTGGCCACAAACCTACGGAGTATTTGGTCAACTATTCTACTGGTGGTCATCATCAAGAGCACAGAGAAGAGTTATACAGGTAAGACATACACAGTCTTTTTCTTTTGTTTGACAGGAAATAATATAGTGATCCAGCTGTTGTTCATGAACTGGGAGATTAAAACATATATTTCTACTCTCAGGGACATTCTTCACTACGTTCAGGAGAATGCTGGCCTTTTGCAGGTGAAAAAGGACATTTATTCACATCCTTGTCTCACCCGGTCTCCATCACACAAGTGACACTCGGTCACATCACCAAAACACAAGCGCCGTCCGGACAGATCACAAGTGCACCGAGGGAATTTTCAATCTACGTAAGTCAGATATTTTCAGTGTTATTCACAGACTTTACAACAAGAACCTCAACTGACCTCTGTCTGATTTTATTTTCTTAGGGGATGAGGACTCAGAACGAAATAGGCACCTACTTGGGAACACTGACTTATGATCAAGACGGCCGAGCTTTCCAGACCTTCAACCTGCCTGTGAGTGTGACATTGTAGTTCTCACGAATGTACATCTTTTAAAAATTGATCACATTCAGAAACAAAAATGACTTTCCTCCTGCCAGTTAAACTGTATAATAGATCGGACAGGAGCTGCTATCAAACCCAGGTGTCCTAACCTCTCCTCTCTGTTGTTTGTTACTAGAATCCAACCAGAGAAGTCTACCGACATGTGAAGCTGCAGATCGAAAACAACTGGGGCAACATGGATTACACGTGCGTATACAGCTTTAGAGTTCATGGTGAGTCAACGGTAAGGAGTAGATCAATCTCAAAACATCAGGATTAGGCGATTTGATTTGATTTGATTTCATTTGTGATTTGATTTGTGATTTGATTTGTGATTTGATTTGTGATTTGATTTGATTTGATTTGATTTGATTTGATTTGATTTGATTTGATTTGATTAGATTCGATTCGATTTGATTGTAAATTTGGGATGTGAAGGTCTGTGGTAGTGGTTGTGGCTGTGACAGTCGCTAAGCAAAACCTCAGGTCTGGGAAAAACTTGGGGAGGCTGTGGGGAAGGACTTTTGGTTGTTCTTACGGATGCTCTGGAAGACCGTTTAATGACTTGGGGCAGGAAAGCAGGGCTTAGTCCAGCCTGTTTCAGGAGTGGAGACCTGATGACTTGACCTGGGGGGAAGGTGGAAAGAGCACTTTGAGGAACTCCTAAATCCAGCCCTCATGTCCTCTGTGAAGGAGGCAGAGTCTGATGACTTGGGGGAAGACTCACCAATTTCCCTGGGAAAGGTCGCCAAGGCTGTCAAAAGCTCCCTGGCGGCAAGTTGCCAGACGTTGGTTGAGATTCGCCCTGAGACGCTGAAGGCTCTGGACATTGTTGGGCTGTCCTGGTTGACATGCCTTTTCAGTGCCTTGGAGTGGCAGACCGGGGAGGTGGTTCCCATTCACAAAGAAGGGGACCGGAGGGTGTGCTCCAGTGATTGGGGTATCACACTGCTCAGCCTCTCCGGGAAAGTTTACTCCAAAGTGCTGTAAAGGAGGATGCGACCGACTGTCCAACCTCAGATTCAGGAGGAACGTTTTGATTCTGCTCTGGCCGTGGAACGGTTGACCAGCTCTTTACCCTGGTTAGGCTGCTGCATGGGTCATGGGACTTTGCCCAACCAGTCAACATGTGATTTGTGGACTTGGAGAAGGCTTAAGACCGTGTCCCTTGGGTAGTCCTGCTGGGGAGTATGTGGTACCTGGCAGCTATCCGGGCTGTGTCCGTATTCTCGGCATGTCAAACTTGTTCTCAGTGGGTGTTGGCTTCCTCCACTGCTGTCTCTTGTGACTGATTCTGTTATGGAGGATCTCAGGGAGCAGCTGTGGGGGGGGGAGGCCTCCAGCATACATTGGGGCAATTTTGGGATGAGAGTCAGCACCTCCAGGTCTGAGGCCATCTTTTCAGCTGGAAGACATTGGACCGCCATCTCTGGTTTGCGAGTAAGTCGCTCCTCCAAGGGAAGGAGTTCATGGATCTTGGGGTCTTGTTCCGAGTGAGGGCAGAATGGTAAGATGGATAGACGGTTTGGGTTGGTGTCAACAGTGATGGAGGCGCTATACCGGGCTGTCGGGTGAAGAAGGAGCTGAGCTTGAAGCGAAGCTCTCAATTCACCAATCCTCTATGATTCAGCCCTCACCTGTGAAAGGATGAGATCACAGACACAAGCGACTGAAGGGAAATCAGGGACATTTTGCTTAGCTTGCTGCCCCCACGACCCTACCAACGTGAAAATAACTAGATGGATGTTCCCAGATGTTTTGAGGTTGATTTACCATCAGGGACAGCATGGGGGCTCAGAGGTTAACTCTTCTGTTCTTCCCGTGTCTGTGTGGGTTTACTCCGGGGTACTCCGGTTTCCTCCCACAGTACAATTTGCTTTAATTGGCCAAACAATGTAATGAATGAATAAAAAAATATTTTTCATTACAATTATCTTGCTCTGAGTGTTTGATTCAATTCTTACATGAGTTCATAATTTATCCATGTGTAAAATGAGTATTATTACTATGTAATGCACAGCTTCTTGTTTTGGGAAAATAATCTTCCTTTAAAAAGATCAAGGTGTGTCTTTAATTGTAGCAGAACTTCCCTGTTACATTCAAACAGCAATTTATAAATCAACAACTTGCATATTAGGGGTTTCTTACATCAACAATTTTAAATCGGGCATAAGTGATTCACTGTCCTGGTTAGTTCTGAGTTTGTTGTACAGTAAAGTCAACTTTACTCATAAACACTGATTAAATGTGGATACTGGGTCACCTGGGTGAGGACGGCTGATGTTGTGAGACCCGAAACACCTGATGACCACAGGTCACATCACTGATGATGTGTTCAGGGACATCTAAGAGATGTATTCATTCAAACTTAAGTGAAAACATTAAATTGGGCACACAGTCTCAAAGATTTAATAGCTTCCTTGGTTTTTGCCAAAGTTATTGTCTTAATATATGGTTTGCATTTCTTTTTGAAAACATGAAAGTGAGGTTTTTGTTTAGTAAATGTATATATGTGAACACAAAACGTTGTTAGAAATATATAAATATTTATAAGAAAATACTTTTGTCATAGACTGTGTTGAACTTTAATATCAAGACTACCCATATAATTATCCAAAATATATCTGAAAATATCTTTCAATATTTATACATTTCAAAAACAGATAATAATTTCAGTTGGGGAATAACATAAGGCATGGTTTGCCGTGGATAATACAAATAATACATCAATATAGTTCCCACCACTCCCACTAGCTCTCAACCAAGCTACGGCGAGCGAAGAGGGTCTGTTTTGTTAAAAGCTTTCCGGTTTCCCACTGTCAACACTTGGCCCGAGCGCTGCTGCGGAGCAACCAACGACCATGTCGGAGCAGGAGTCTCTGAGGTGCTCCAGTGCCAGAAACCGTGGAGGCGTACAGCGGGTCGAAGGAAAACTGCGAGCCAGTGTGGAAAAGGGGGATTACTATGAAGCACACCAGATGTACAGGACTTTATTTTTTAGGTAAGACGCCGTTTAATGGTAATAAATGCAGTTGTAATTACCATCTGGCTTTGGGGCCTGCCTGTTCCAGATCATTCTACTGTCAACCTTGCTGTCATGCCTGTCCGTTTGTGATTGGGCTAGTTCCACAGTGGACCCGCCCCCTCGCGTTGATCCGTCTGTTTGTGTGGACAGCTGTCGTGTCAATCTATAATCACAAAATGGGACAGCTAACTATGGCTAGTTAGCTAGCTAGCTACGTGTTTAGCAACAGAACTATACTCCCTTTGCCTTTCGGCTTCGAAGGGAAAACCCGCTGATACAAGGCCGTGCTTATACGTTATTGTAAGACATACTTCACATGTAAAGTAATACAATAAACCGGCTAATTGCTTTGTTAACCGTTTTCATTTCCTAAACGTGTACCGAGACTGTCCAGCTGTGTTAGCTTTTAACCAGATAGCCACACACTGCATCGCCGCAGTCTGAACTATGTTGGCTATGAATGTTTTTCCCTACCACCTAGTCTATTTATTTAATCTGTATTTACAGCTTGTGATGTTTACATAACCATTAGTCAAATCGGCGGTATTTGGGATAAGCCCAGTCATCATCAGTTATGATCTGTTGTCCAGTGCCTGTCCAAGTCATTTATGAACGATCACTCGCTTAATGTTAGTGGTGTGTATATATAGCTACCTGCCCAAATTAAGTATAGAAACCTGGATGCTGTATGAGGTAATGTATAGATTAGTTCTGCTGCCAAACTGATTCGTCATGTGCCTAGAGCATGGTTCACCAGAGGAGGTTATTTGTTCTCAATCAATCAATTTAGAGCTAATACTCCTCTACTACACAGGGCGAGTGCTTCTTTGTCATCTCCTTGCTGTCTCTCTCATGACTAACAGTCTCAATTGCAATATTATCTCTCAAAATGGGGAAGATGGGGAGTCTAAAATGCCTTTGATCTCCAAGAAAGTTGTTATCCTCATAGCAATACTGACACTGATACCTTGTTTTGCATTTCAAGTAAAACCAGCATCTAATCTGGCAGGGCCATAGGGGAATGGTGACGTAAACAAAGCATATGTGTCTAGATAAGCAGACACGTCATGTGTAATGCTGACATTCCTGTCTCCCTTTAGGTACATGTCACAGGCAAAACATGCTGAGGCCAGGGAGCTGATGTACAATGGCGCTCTGCTCTTCTTCAGCTATAACCAGGTACATACTGTTGTAAAGTTCTACCAGTTTAGCTGGCCTGTATATCCCACACCAAGTGTAAAATTACTGTCAAATGCTTGTGTTCACACCCCAGATAGAACAGGGAAATGATAATGCCATGTTTCATAGTAGCTTTGTTGGGTGACTGTATTAATTGTTTACTTCAATATAATTGTAATACTGGGGTAGTGTCAAGTGAAAATACATTTAAGAATAATACATTTGTATGGGGTCCATTGTTTTATGTGACAGTGTGCAGAAAGATATTGTTGATATTTGTTTATCAGCGGTCGCATGTTTGTTTTGAGAGTAATGCTGCACACATGTTATATGATTTCCAGCCCTCATGTTAGTAGCCATAGTATTTCTTGTGCATGTTAAGTAAGCCAGCAGACAGTCAGTCAGCCAGTTGGGTGATGAATTTATGACTTCTTCTCCCCGCCCCCAAGGTGTCAATGTGAAACACCAAATTCCTCTGAAAAATGGAAAGAAAGAAATTGTGTTTTTATCTCCAGCAAAACAGTGCAGCAGACCTGTCCATGCTGGTACTGGAGGTGTTGGAGAAATCTGAGGCAAAAGTTGATGATGAAATATTAGGTGAGTGGCAGCCTTTGAACGACTCCCTGTACTCAATCACAAGAGCCCTCACAATATGATTTCATATTGAGCCTTTTTACAAAGATACAGTATTTGGTCATATCACAAAGTCTGCCACGATATGATTTCAATTCAATTACATTCAATTTAGGGCCTATGATCGATCTGAGACAATGCACATTTATCACGATTAGGCAAAATTATATCAATTCACAAACTGCAAATAAAATATGATTTGAAAGTTATTTCTTATTAGTCATGTTTATATCAAGTGCGTTGGGAAGTTTGCCCTCCTATTGTTATTGTGCTATTGTTATCATTACCTTTTTACATGTCAAAATACAACTGAAGAGCCCTTAAAATGTCAACTTTTAAAGTTCATTCAATTGCCTCTG
>CAFUXE010001011.1:217041-237650 GCA_903364295.1 Serranus cabrilla | reverse complement strand
TTATTAGTCATGTTTATATCAAGTGCGTTGAGAAGTTTGCCCTCCTATTGTTACTGTGCTATTGTTATCATTACCTTTTTACGTGTCAAAATACAACTGAAGAGCCCTTAAAATGTCAACTTTTAAAGTTCATTCAATTGCCTCTGAAAAAAGAAAGTAAGAGCCAATAAAATTCAGCTTTTTATGGAAGTTAGTGAGGCTTTACGAAAATAATTCAACATTGTATATACACATTGACGGTATGTTCTGATCAATAAATACCCGTCTTTTAATGCAGTGGGACACTTTGACAGCTGACAGATGATAGACTGTGCTTTAAACACTGTATATAGCCAATACACAGCCACTATTGATTAGCCTTGATACTTTACTGCTCTGCTGGATCTGTTTATGGGACCTCTCTAGTCTGTAATCACTTATATATGCTGCAGCATTACATTATCATGACATTCAGGGCATAGAAGCCACATTGTCTGATGATGTTGTGGTTTTGTGTGTGTGTGTGTGTGTTGAGCAGAATGCCTGGCTAAGCTGTTCAGCCCGATGGACCAGAACTCTCCAGAGAGAGTAGCGTTTGTGTCCAGAGCCTTGAAATGGTCCACAGGAGGATCTGGCAAGTTGGGTCACCCCAAACTACACCAGCTGCTAGCCATCACTTTGTGGAAAGGTAATCAATAAATCATTTAAGTATATAAAGTGTTGAGAATATTAACAAATAAATCTCTCAATGTTTTACATTTTGAAATGTTTTTGTTCAGAGCAAAACTACAGTGAGTCTCGTTACCACTTCCTGCATTCGTCTGACGGGGAGGGCTGTGCACAGATGCTGGTGGAGTATTCAGCGTCACGAGGCTTCCGCAGCGAGGTCGACATGTTTGTGGCGCAGGCCGTCCTACAGTGAGTGAAACACCAATATTAGTTTTAAAGTCGTCACATTGCAGAGGCTGAAATCACTCTCTATGTTTGAGTATTCAGGATGTGCAGAGGAGAAATTGGGTTTGCTGTATCCTCCCCCAGTATGTTTGGCCTGCAGTCAGATCCATTTTCTGTCCGTCAGCATTTTCTTTAAATTGTCTTTGGTCTCGCTGTGTTTCTGGTCTACCGTCTCTCTTTCTCTCTGTGCCACACTTTCCATCACTTTTTATCTCCCATGTTCTCCTTTTGTCTCTAACCTATGTCCCTTTTCTATTTCTGTCCTTTCCGTCTCTGAACCTACGCCCTCCAGGTTCCTCTGCTTAAAGAACAAAAACAGCGCTTCCGTGGTGTTCAGCACATACACAGAGAAACACCCGTCCATAGAGAAGGGCCCTCCTTTCGTCCAGCCTCTACTAAACTTTATCTGGTTTCTGCTGCTGGCAGTGGATGGGTGAGTATTTTTCATTCAGCCTGTATAACTTAAAAAATGTTTACCATCCCATGTTGATATAATTTCTTTTTTCAGCACCTATATGACCTGATGATTATTATTTCACTTTAACTTACTGGATTCTCAATTTGAACACAAAAACCCATGAAATCTGATTTTGGAAATTCCAAACACAATCATGCTCAATGAATAACTTTAAGTGTTGGTTACAAATGTAAAATATTGGAAATAACTGAGGATAACTAGTAGTTTTATATTTTTAAACTAAATATGTTTGACCCTATTGTTTCTCGGCCTATCCACATCATCAAACAAAAACTGGCATGGAGTTTCAGTCCAGGGCAGCTAGCAGCAGGGCCTGATGTTGCTTCGTTTTTACATCATGACATCATGAAGAAATCATGTGATTTTATCACGTTGGTGTGATTTGTGACACAAGAGGGTGAAACTAACACTCTAACACTAGGTATAGATATATGTGATTATTTATTCATATATATTTGAGTTATTAAGACCTGTCAAATAATAATATCTTGTGTATAATGTCTCATTCTGTTGTACATCAGTTGAGACTCCTTGGCGGCCTGCCCTGGGCATGTAATAAGCTAATTAAATTGACTTCCTGCTGCAGCATTAATATCATATGATCATGATGAGTCTTGGACAGCAAGTAGAAGAAATCCAAATGAGTGTTTCTTAACGGTTGACTGCCTGGGCCACCAGATTCAATGCTCAAATGTAACAATTTAAAGTTCCTTTGAATATTTAGCAGTTGCTATTGAAATTGGCTTTGCACATAAAAATAACAGGGGCTACATTACGACTCTCCCAGCAAAGTTCACAGCAATGAAAGCAAAACAGCATCACAGATGGGTTTTAACTGACTATTCTCTGGTCGAGCTCTGCTTGAAATACAAAAACAAAGCATTTGTAACCAGCAATATGATAATGTTTTACATTAAGAAAGCAAAGAAACTAACCAGGATTCCCTCAGGCTAAATGTATAACACTATCTGAACTGCTGCTGAGCTGTTTTCTGTTTTCAGACTAGATCGGGGATAGTAAAGTACACTGTCTTCTCTTTGTTTCTTCAGGGGTAAATTAACAGTTTTCACAGTGTTATGTGAGCAATATCAACCTTCCCTGAAGAGGGACCCCATGTATAATGAGGTGAGTGTTGGTAAACTGCGTAATGCTCAGATAATTCTTCCCATGAATCATGTGTGAAATAGCCTTCAGCGGCAATACTGTACCATAGAGATTATACTCACATGTGTCATTTTTATAACCTGTCCTCTCCCGTGTCTTCCTGTGGATCTTTCTGCTCCTCAGTATCTCGACAGAATAGGACAGCTTTTCTTCGGGGTTCCACCCAAACAGTCCCCATCATATGGTGGACTGCTAGGTGAGTGAACCGAGACTTTGTTCTTTTGCGCTGATGTTACCCTCATTCTGTATTTTAGTTTCGTTCCCTGTGATCACAAATAATGATCAATGTGTTGCATCGTGCAGGAAACCTGCTCAACAGCCTGATGGGTTCGGGCGAGGACGACGACGGAGCCGAAGAGGCCCAGGAGGACAGCAGCCCCATAGAGCTGGACTGAGACGCTCCAGGACAAAGAGATCAAAACGAACACACACACGCACACACACACACACACAAAGAGGAAGACCACGTCACCTTCACCTTCACAGCGAGGGTGGGGCGCGGCGCGGGACCATGTTTTCAGAGGCCGGCTGTTTCCAACAAAAAACCCCTCCCATCCACCCATCCAAGTCTTAAAATCAGAGCGAGTACCAGGCCGCCAAAACATCCAGGACTGACCGCGCCAAACTGCTAACTCTTCCTGTGTTGATTTATTGTAAGATTATTATATTATTTTATTTTAATCATTATTTTTGTTAGTTTGGGACTCTTGCTCTCTGCTAAGGGTGTATGATTTTTAAACAAGAGATAACAAACTGCCCTCTCTGTGGGAAAAGATGGGAACGTTTGGATTCTCCTCAGCGGAGAGAACAGCGTGAAAACCCTCTTCATAATGCTGCTGATGGCCTCATTATAAGATGGTTTAGTCGACTCACTACATATACTCAAGTTTTGTTTGCCAAACAGCCACACGGAGCTCCGTCAGAGCCTTGGTGGTGTTGGTGTTTTTTCAGCAACTTTCTTTGTTAAAACTCTTGTTTCAGCAGTAAATTAAATTGTACTTGTAGTCAAAGTCATCTGTCAGTTTCTCATCTATTTATGGACATAAAGACAACAAAGCTCTTTGGAAGTTCTCATCAGAGGTCTTGTTACACATCGAATATCAACCAAACAAACCTTTTCTGCTCAGTGTGCGTCCCACTTTTTTACTGTGCACTCGCTGAACAGCTGTTTGCATCTCCAAGAATAATTTTGTGGAAAAGTCAAAAAAAGTTTTGGCAGTTTTTCCATCAAAATGTCTTGCAGTGAGGTGTTTGAAGCACGCACGAGTTTGTTTGGGTGCCTGTCTACGTGTCGCAGTGAAAAATAAAAAGTTGGGTTAACTTACGAGACTGTTCAGTGATTGTCATTAAGCGCAACAAAATGGGACACTGTGAAAACCTGTCTGTTGGAGTGAATCTTGCTTTGTGTGTTTAAAAAAAATGCTAATGTGTAACCTAGCCGACCAATCAGTGGCTTTTTTTTTGTGTTATTTCCGTTAAGCAGTAGGGCAGTGGTCCAACATCAGTTCAGCCAGTGCACAATAAGAAGTAATTGATTAAATAACTAATATTCATCAGTGTTAATGTACACTTACCTTGACAGCTTTCTTTTCTCACGTCTTCAGCTTCTTTTGGTCCTCATCGGTGCATTCGATCAGTCCGGGTCTTGTCCGTTCCCTGTGCTCTGGATAAATCCCCCATCATGAAGTCAAATTTCAATTCAATACTAGGAAACTAAGAAAACTCAGAGGTCTTCCAATGTATTATTTATTTGCTTCTGTGTAATTATCTGCGTTGGACTGTGCAACACCAAAATGGCCAATACTAAAGCAGAAACGAAGGTCACATTTCTATGTTAATGGGAAAAACACTGAAATAAAAAAAGACTAATTCAATGAAAATTATTATTTATTACTTCACATTAACTGGTATTTTTTTTATAATATTTTACTCATATTTCTATTTGTTTCAAACATTTTAATATTGGCCATGTTGGCATGCCATACAGGACCGGCTGGCTCAATGTTGTAGTGCTACAGAGGGACCGATAGAATAGAGTTGAGTTGTGAATGTACAGAACAGCAGCGGCCATCAGAGACTGGATAGAAAAAGGAAATCCTCAAACAAATATTTCGTGATGATTTCCTCCTGCAGGCCTCTGTGCTCCATCACTGATGTCTGAAGGGGAATCCAGGCAGAACTGACTCTCGCTCTACTACTCATGCTCAGTGGCAACCGTCATTACTTTTTTTGCAAACCTGAAAGTCAGACTTGTTCAAATTCTCCTTGGATTATCAGGCAGTAAAGAGTCCTGTCTGTGTCATCACAGCTGTTTGCTTTTGTTTTTGATCATGTTTTTCCTTTTCAGAACTAAAGGGGAGTGTTTGCCTTTTCAATGATTCACTAATTGAATAAATAAAACTACAACTGAGAAGAGTTTGACAATGTCTTGAAACAAATCTTGTCCTGTCCACTTTTTATTTTATTTTAAACAAAACACTGATATGACTGATATTTAAATACAAAGATGTTGTCATATGTCGTTAGGTTGCAATACAGAGCACAGTTGTGACCATTCAGTCATATGTTGAGTTTTTTTGATTCAGGTGTAGCTTGTAACAAATGAAAATCAAGCAGAACTCACAGTACTGACAAATATTTTTAGCAAGTAATATGGTGCTGTAGATATGACACACCTGTAGCCAGACTGAAGAAAATAACTTTTTTTAAATTTACCTTGAGTTATTTGATAATCTAACAGTTTGCTTCACATTTTGGCACTGAATGGGGGGAGTGAAAAAACTAAAGAAATTTCTTAATGAATTTAGTCTTGGACTTTTGGCACAAGAGCAGCTGTCTGTTGGTTCAGTCTACAAATATTAATAATACATTGTTCAAATATATAGCACTAAAAGGAAAATTTAAGTATTTACAAAGTGTCCTCTGGCTAAATGCATTCAGGCATTTTTTTTTTCCTGCTTCTTGTGAACTTTAATTTACACACGCTAACAGAGGTTAAGGTTGACGCTCAGGTGCGGGACTGCAGTGCCAGCCTCTGGACTGTATCTGACAGGTGGGTCATGTCAGGCTGCTGAGCCTGGTGTTTGATGTACTCCAGAGTCCGGACCTGGAGCCGAGAGAAGAGACAGGAAGTCAGGAACTGGAACTGTAAATGTCTGAAAGCTGTGGGTGTAAACCAAGGAGAAATCTCCAGATATGAAAAGTAAAAGCAGATCGGAAGTGCTTTGAACCAGCAGTCAGAATGTATAGAAGTCTATGAGAAAATTACCCTGCTTTTCATTTGATTTATTACCTCAGGAAAGATTTTCCAAACATGTTGATGTTCTCAATCACTAGTTTCAGGTCTTCAATACAAGATAATAGTCATTTTGTAAGCTATGGTCCCATTTAGAGTAAAAGAGACTCAAGCAGGCTATGCTTTCGGGCGGGGCTAGTTACCTTTTCATTCAAAATTAGCTACGATGCTACGCTGTCAATCAGATTAAAGGCTAAGCAGTATATATCAATGGCTCTGTGTACATTTAAATAGCTGTTAGCCTGTTTAAGGGTGTTATCTGTGTTTTTGTCTTGGGACCATGACCTTTTTAGAGTTGAAAATTAACTTTTTGATCGCCTTAAAAAGTATTAATCAACATTTTGTTCTAAAAGACACTCTAAGAGCCGGGTGTTCATTTTTTTCACTAAGCACATTTGGTTTTAAGTCTGTTTTTTGCTAGCTTAAATTAGCATTCTAATGAATATCACAGTTAACATATCTACAGATGCATCTTGCTAACCAAGCTAATGCTAGCTAACACTAGGATTAGCTTGGTTAGCTTATTCTCCTCCTCTTGTCCAAATAAGGTCACTTCTGACTAAAAAAAAAACACAAACTTGAGTCTTCAAAACAGTAGTCCAATAACTATTAGGCAACTCACCGAGACACGAGTCTCACAGTATCCATGTTTGTGGCTGAGGTTCCACAGGTTGACGGCCAGCTGGCTCAGCTTGTTGTTCCTCAGGTCCCCGTGAGCCAGAATGACCCCGAACAGGGCGAAGGCCAGAGCGCCTTGACGCCGCGTGCTCTGCTGCTAAAGGACGAAAAGAAGGTGGCGTTAGAAGAAAAAAAAATCAGGCCGGACTTGCTTCTCACAATGAGACGTTTTCACCTCACCTCATCCCGTCCGAGTGTCTTGAGGTGATCCAGGACCTGTCCGATCAGAGTCTCACACAGCTTGTTGATCTCCGATAGAAACTTTGGGTCACCACCATAAAGTGTCTCATTGGAATCCACTGAGACCGAGAGAGAGAAGAAAGAGCCTCACACTAAAGTCCCTCTTATCAACCACTATGACAAAAAGTGAAGTAGTTACTCTAAAGTTGTGATATATTGTTACCTTTAGGGATAGAGTAGAGGTAGGTTTCCTGGCTCATGGCGGCCAGCAGCGGCAGAGCACTGATGTAGACCCGCACCTTGGCGTCACTGTTGTCCTCCCAGGTGTAATCCTGGACCATGTTGAGCAGACCGCGGACCAGGTAGAGTACGCCGTGCTCTGGATGGTCCTGTACACACAATCACATATTTGAATTTATTAGATTAGCCTGTGGGTTTGTACCTTTGATATTTCCATGTTTCTGTCTGAAAGGCTGAGGAAAGGAGATGTTTTACCGGGACGACCAGCAGAGTAGCCAGGAAGTTGTTGATGAAGTCCAGCAGGAAGCTCTCAGAGGAGCGAAGCTTCCCCTCCACGCTGATGGAGCGAGGAACCTCCGGGAGGAGACTGACCGCTGCCTTTAGGAAAGCATCCGCTTGAGGGGTGGAAGGATGGAAAGAGAGGATAGGAAAGTAGGGGGATCATCTCAAATTTTATTTCCAAAAATACAGAACTCGACCTGATTTTTCCCTCTTAATTTAAAGTGTGAAAGGAAGCAGCGGCTCACCCTGGGAGAGACACTGGTTTGCCAGAGCGACCTGCCCCGACAGCAGATAGAGGCTGAGGCGGCTGAAGATGCTGCTGAGAGACGGGATGGTGATGAAACTGTAGGCAGCACACGCCTGCAGGACAGAGAAAGGTCTTAAAGTGTGACCTGGCACCTGAAGCCAACACCAGCCTCTATTTTTATCCATTACAAGGACGCAGGGCTCTTAAATATTTTCCCTTTCAAAATCCTTTATTTCCCAGACTCAAATTCCAGACATATCAGTGGATTTTTCAGACCAGATCTGACGTCAGATTATGTTATTAAATGGTTATAAATCTGACTGCTAACACGTATGTTAAAATCCAATTATCATACTCAAACATTTTGCTTATCTATGTAATAATTTAATTTAATTCTATATTTTATTATTTTATAAAGGAATGTTTTTTTACTTATACTTTCTAAAAAAATAGTTCCTGGTTCCAAAAAAAATTCAATTATAATGAAGCATTAATAATAATAACAATAATGATTATAATAACTGTATAATATTTATACCGTGATATTGAACATTTATAATTCATAATAATTATATTATATTATTTTATAATTTATTCCAGCTTTAAATGTTCCAGAAAATGAGCCGAACATTTTTTTTTAAATCATCAAAATTTCATTTCATTTTATATTTACTGTGTTCATAAAAAAACAATGATAAAGCGACCATGAAGACGTGGTCTTCATACACAGAAAATAACAGTTAATGTGAAGACAAGCTTAACATTAGTTTTTTTCTAGCACTATGTATAAATGCAACTCCAAGATAATGTTGCATTTCTTTAAAGCACATTTTTCCATCTTTTCCACACTGTGTTGGAATCCCAAAGTGTCCTCCTGCAGCAGCGTACGGTGGCCTGCAGGGATCAGATGCTGAGCGCTGACTCACCCTGACGAAGGCCGCCGTTTTGCGGGAGTGATTCCCCCTCATCACCCTGCTGGTCTCCATCGCCAGCTGGTTCACCGTCTGGAAACGACAAGGTGAACACTGAGGACGACGTGTGTGTGTAAATATCACGCATGCACTAAACGTAGAAACACAGATTTGTACTGACGTGAATGAGCTGCACCATCACGGACTCCAGGTTACAGAAGGTGGCTCTGGCCTCCACGCAGAAACTCAGCTGCTGCTCAAAGTCACGACCGAAAGACACCTGAACACACCGATGGAAGAAGAAATGTACAACAAGACAGGAAAACACAGAAGAACTGTTTGAAAAAATTAAACATTTAAAAAGAAATATACATTTGTACAGTTTATTCCACTGTGCTGTTAAAAACATCTTAATAATATTTCTGGGTGACTTCTTTACGATTAATTTGTTAAATCCCACATTCACTGTCCTGCTGCTGGAATTACTCACAAGAAATGTGTATTGATCCGCAACTGAAAATAGTCCCAAACAAATACACTATTTTCAGTGCCCAGCTTTTTTATGAAAAATAATTTACCTTTAAAAAAGAAAAAGAAACTGTGCTTTGAGCTGTTTTCAAATATTCATATCTTCAGTAATAACAAACAGGCTTGGTGCTGAAAGGCCAGACAGAGGATACAAGTCAGAAAGAACTAATGAATATTTGTTTTTTTTACCGTAAGAAGTTATAAAATCTTATTTCTAAACCACGTGAGAGAGTCTCACCATGCGGATGAAGCCGATGATCAGCAGAGCCAAAGATCTTTTCTCATCCTCCAGAGTGAGAGCGCTGAAATACAGAGAGCGCACAGTTATTACTGAGGCGAGGCTGTCGCCGAGATCAGCCGTCAAATAAAACATCTCTCCTTATTAACAATCTATATTAACAGGGCTGACACTTAGAAGTTCAACTCAGGAGTTCAAAAACACAATTTAAAACAATTCATACAGCCCTAATTTTCCTAATTTATGTGTTCTTCACACACACGCACACATAGAAACAAACAGACACCCTACTTGACGGAGTCGTGCATGGTCTTGCAGATGTGCAGCATGGCGTTGAGGATGACGGGGTCTCTGGTGGGCTCCACCTGGTGTCTGCAGGAGATGGACACCAATCAACTCACTGTTTTACTAAAACATATGTACAGGATGCTATTTAGGTCAATATTCATTTGATAGCATAAAAGGATAAATATACCTAAATGGTGCTATTGAAATGCTTGCTATGAAAATATGAATATAGAAATGAATTCATATAATTCAATAAGGATATAAATATTTTTTAATAACATTTTTCAAAGGACAAAGGATTTTATTCATTTCAAAGGACTTATTTTCTAATGCCAAATTTATTTCACCCCCCTATTATTTCCATTTTCTATGTTCATATGAATGGGGCGTGGTTAGCTCACTGTCAGCTAGAGCTGTCACTCTCAGCTATCATTGGGAAGTAAAAGACCACCAAAATAAATAATTGTGGTTCTAGGAAATAGAAGTTCCTTGATATAAGTAAAAGAAGTCAATTTTTTGCATGTAATGTTTGTTACCTCCACCAAGGAGGTCATGTTTTTGCTGACATTTGTTTGTTTGTTTGTTTGATTGTGTACAAAATAACTCAAAAAGTTCGGATTTAATTTTCAGACAACGTGTGTATTTGGACAAGGAACAGGTGATTAGATTTTGGTGGTGTTCAGTTATCTGGAACACCATCTGGAATTTATATTGCAAATTTATATCATTGCATCAGTGACCCAATTGCCTTCACTAACTGCTGCCATCTAGTAGATAAAACATTTCAATGCCAGTGTGCTCCCAAAATACATGCTTTCAATATAATCCTTCAAGTGTGCAATTTGGTAATGCAAAACTGATCCTATTGCCTTGGTGGAGATCTGCGCTCTCTGAGTGCTTGCTAGTTTTATTTATTTATTTATTTTATTTTTTTATTTCTATTTTAATTATTTAAGTGTCCCTAAAATGTCCAAACTGTGAGGCAGCTCTTACTTGATGAAGACCTCCATGATGGATCTGCACACCTCCACCCTCACACTGTCCTTCTGGAACATGTCTAAGAACGGCAGGAAACGCTCCTGCGGGACAAGACAAATTGTGGGACATTGTGGAACTGTTTCACCGTTTCATCACACAGCGTGCTCTTTGAAGAGGCGGCTGCTCACCATGGAGAAGAGGACGGAGAAGTCGTGGAAGTAGGTGAGGATCTTCCTGATCACTGACTGCAGCTGGATGCAGAACAAAACGAGACACAGTCACTACAGAGCGACAGCAGGAGGACGAATGCTTTACTTTTGTGCCGTTAGCCAACGAGCTGCTGACCTGAGGATAAGCGTCCTCAAACGCCCGGTCAGGAGTCATGTGTTTGATGATGTCAGCCAGAACCGTGTTGACCTCACGTTTCTGAGCAACAGAAACAAAAGGAAGGTGATAAAGAAGTGAGAGAAACGTTAAATCCCACATCGTAAAAAGTGGTAATAAAACTGCACTGGAAAAAAACGGTTAAAAAGTTGCCAAACACTTACCATCAAATAACTATTAGCTATTTTTCAGATAATTTCTTTAAGAATATGCATAATATACAGCAAAGGTCTGTGTTAAAAAATTATCTGTAAAATAACTAAATATTTTTTTAAACTTTATTAACACAGTAAGTGCTTTTACTGATTTTTTTGTTTTATTTGACATTAAATTTACATTTAAAAACAACAACACAAAGTTGCATTAATTTGACATTCAGCAATATTTGTATTTTCGTCTATTTTTTTCATTTAACATTTGAGACTATTGAACAATCCTGTAAAAAAAAATATCTAGTGCCCCATTATAATAGTAAGAAATAATATTTGTAATAAAATTAATTTACCTTTTTTTATGGCATTTGCACTTAACATAGAAAAAAACAGGAAAAACCCTGTAAAATTAAACAGTAAACTTTCTTTTGTTACACTGTGGATTATACTCACGGTGAAGTGTCGGCAGGTGAACTCCACCCAGATCTCAGCGCAGTTGACATAATCCTAAAAATCAGAATAAATCACACATATAATCAAATACAAACACCCGTGTGAAGCAGATTTTCAGAACCATGGAGAGGTCAGCTCTGATCTGAAATATTCCTGGTGTACCTGTGGACTGCGGACTTTGGTGACGACCTTCCAGGCTTCATTGAGGATCGTCAGCCTCTCGGACTCTGGAGGGTCGGCACAGGCCAGACTGCGGCCCAGAGATCCAAACAACAGATGCTGGAGAGAAGGTGACAAATCAAGCCTCCAGTTATATTTCAAGCCAATACAGAAGATGCTTTAAACTATAACTCTGCATTAATTTTCCTAATCATTCCAGCTTCGTGAACATTCCTTTACAAATTTACATTTATTGAATCACCGTTTTACAGCTGTTTATGTTTACGTCTCCTGACCTTTGGGAAGCCGGCCTCGTCGCAGTCTTTGATCATACTGATGAAGTCGGTGGCTCTGGCTGCAGCAAACTCTGGCCTGAACGCCCTCATGACTGAATTCAGCAGCAAAGCACTATGGGAAAAAGGATATTTTTTAAACAAAGAAACACCCAGTAAAAGCTGTAAATCCTCATCAGCAGTGTGTTAACCTTCGAAAACTTCCAATACAATAAGGAACCATTATGTTAAAGTCTAAAAAAATATTTTGTCTGACATAAATATGTTTTTTTCCTGCAGTTCCTGTTAATCCACTTACATTAAAACTGATCCAAAACATAAATAACTCTTAATAAGGACGAGTGAAGATTTGAAATGTGAAATGTATGGAAGCCCAGAGAGGCAGGTGATAAAAAAAACCAACAAAAAAACTAATTGGCAGATTAGCACTGATCATCTGAATTAAAAAAATAAATTTTTTGCCCAAAACTGAGAACTTAAAGTCACCTGGAATAAAACGTGAATGCCTTTAGTCCCATTTAAAACATGAGGTAGTGGGGCACTTCAGCCCCCTGTGGTCACAATGAATATTACAGCAACAAACTGATCCTGACAAAAAATAAAATAGAAATAAAATTTCCTATTTGCCTCTCATGTCTTCTGTAGAAATGAGGCGAATAGACTGACCTAATATTTTGCTCCCCAAAAGGAAAAACAGTAACATATCATTACTGTGTCTCACTCACTTGTTCCCCAGCTTCTTGCATCTCTCCATCATCTCTGTTAGCAGAGGCTGAAAAAGAAGCACAAACAGCATCAAAAACACTTTGACCGAGCCCGACTTTAACACAGAAGCTCCTTGAAGCCGACTCATGTTCCCCATCTTTCAGTGGATGAATTGAGGGAAGAGGGAAAGTGTGTGTGTGAGTGTGTACCTCTGGAGCTCTGTAGGCGATGCACTGCAGGATCCAGTTGATGGCGGGTGAATAAAGCGTCAGGTACTCGGGCACCTCCACCCGCTGCAGGACCAGCTGGTTCTGGACGCTCTCCCCGCTGACCTGCCGGAAGGTTCCCAGCAGGTCGAAGAAGTTGCGGTTCAGGCTGTCTTTCAGGTGGGGGGCCACTTCCATGCCCACCTATACGCAAGATCAGAATTACTCCAGTTGTCCAAACAGACACAAAAGTGGAAACATGCCAGTGGTAAGAAGTGTGTGTCTCACCCTGCAGAGGTAAGCTCTGGCGTACGCTGCCACCAGGGGGTCTCCAATCCCTCTGATCATGGCTGTGAGCCGAGGGAGCGTCTCCTGAATACCACTGTGAGAAGCAGAGAAGACAGGAACAAATATATCCTAAAATCATTCAAATAATCTGAGCACGAATGTCTGAATAAGAAGAACTACGTGCATGACCTGATGAATTCTAACATTGCTAAACTAAGGCATTGGACCAAAACATCAAAAAACATTGAAGCTGAATGTAATTCACGTAGACTTAAAGAGAAATGACTCATGAAGCCGACTAACCTTTTGTTCAGGAAGCGGTTGCACTTGAGAATAGCTGCTTCAACATATCTGCTCACAGGTCAAAGAGTCACATTCATACATGAGGTGAAAAAACGCGTCTTTGCTGATTAACCCGTGGGCCTTACTAGGAACATTTGTGTTTGTTTGCTTTTCAAAGCTTCATTTAATGATCCTGTTTTAAAGGGAGAGTTTGGGATGTTGGACAGTAAGTTGTATGAAATATTTGCCAGTAGTGTAGTGGATTCAAAGCTAAGAGCTTACTTTGCCGAACTCCGATGTCCGAGTTCTGCCCGGAGAGTAGATAGTTCCGGTAAGCTGGCAGGGTCATGAAACTAGTTATATTACTACACACTGTCATTACATATGAAGTTTGTTACTGATATGCACAAGGACCATAGCTTTGTTGCTTAAAACCTTGTAGTTTTACGTATTTCAAACAACTTGATTTCAGAAATGTCACTTTAAGGACAAATTACAGTATGACCATAAAGCATAACATCACAAATGTTGGGCTTTAAATCTAGAGTCCTGGCTTCAAAACTGGATTTTTTTTTTGTGTTTACAAGATACAAGAATTTATTATTGTCATTATACAAGATAACGAAATTTCCTTCAAACTGACGGCTTTAAGACGTACAGTAAGTTAAAAAGACACATGATAGAATAAAAAAAAGAATAAAATAGAATATGTACATGACTGTACATGACATAAAAAGAATGTAATGTAGATAAAGTGCACTTAGTGCAAGACCCAGTTTGGGGGATGGAAGTGAATGTGTATTTGCCCTAAAAGTTTAGCTTAAAGGGCAAAAACATGCTACTTCCTGGTTTATTGCTGCTGTATCATGGAGCACTGCAGTGTTTGATGCAATACAACCAAATACATGTTGTTGCCAATCATTGACACTGACTCACAAACTGAAAAAAAGTTCTCATTTGCATCTAGTATTATGGAAAAGTATTCACTTTTGAAGTTTGTAAACACTGGCATTTAAAGGGTTAAAATTCTGGAAATGAATAGAAAAAGACATATGTCCAAGTTAACACATGCATGCCATTAGTTGTGGATACAGTCTGGGCAGGAGCTCTCTGATGGAGGCGATCTTGAAGAACCAGTTGAGACACGTCTCCTTGGCCGTGTCGTTAACATCGTCCACCGTGAAAGATTCTGAGACGACAGGAAGCCAAAGACAAATCAGACACGAGCCAGAGACGGAAAATACATCCATCACCTTAGGAGCAAGGACGTTTAATACGACTGGATATGAAGGAGTCTACCTGGTAGGGGTCGGGGGTCTGAACACATGGTCCAGATTCTGTCATACACCAGCCGGCCTGCAGACGGGTGAGACATCAGTCAGGAGACAGACACTGTTTTCATTATGGAACTGATAGATACAGGAATTATTACGCACCGAACGTGTCGAGGATGTCGGTGATGAGAACAAACTTGCTGGGGTAGAACTGGATCACAGACGTGTCGGACAGAAGCTTCGAGCACTGAAACAACGATCAAACATCAGAGTTCAGGATTTTACACAGAGGACAAAGACTTTCTGCTCATTATTTCAAGGAGACTGATCTCCCCTCAAAACGACGACATAAATACGACTCATATATACGTTTTAGACCGTCCTCCGCGCCTTCTGGCAGCTGTAGTAATTGTGAATGACATTGAGTGTAAAGCTCATAGTGTCATTCTGACAAACAGCCTGTTCTGTTGTTTAGGTTGGAGATCTTGTTGGTTTTGAGACATGAGTGTGTTTTCAGCTGCTTGGTTACCTGGATGACGATCTTCAGGGCTTTGACCTTCTGGTCCGAGGCCCAGGCCTCCTTCAGGGACTGGTTCAGCTCCTCGATGCGGTTGGCGTAGTCCTGCTGGGAGAGATTCAGCAGCTCTCTCTGGGAACCCTGCACACACAGAACAAAGAGTCGGTACAAAACATGTGCTTGCTCTAATGTGCATTTTCTTTTTGCCTTTTTCCAGAAAACTGCCATTCCCAACATTAGGCACCAATAGGATACCAAATAAAAAAAGCAGTTAGTCACCGATTTATTTCCTACAATACCAAGAGTGCATATCATTTTAAGATGAATGCTTCCATTCTGAACTGAATTCCTGATATTATAGAGAACAACGAACCTCCTCCAGATCATCCAGTTCCTCCAGACGAGTTCGGACTTTCTCTGAAACAGCTGATGATCCTGGACTTGGAGCTTTTCCTACAGCAACACCAGGAGAGATTTGTTAGTGCTCGACCACAGTAAAAACACACACAGACTCTAGATTTTTAAGATTACTTATTACTAAGTTAATATAGCTAACATGTCAGAGTTAGAGCTGGTATATCTATTGTTATCGGAGTATATGTTTAAGAAAGTTTACCTAACTTTTTGAAAGGTCAGTTTTCATTTCCCCTCATAAATTCACTCTATTAACTGCTAAATCAGTTATCAGTTTAAGTCCAATATTTACTCTTGTTTTAGCTCCGTTTTGGCCTCCTCCAGAAACACCTCTGACTCTTTAGCTGCTATGCTGCACTATGTTAACTAACTATTTTCTAACTTGTCTGCTGTTAGAGTGGGTTTATCAGGATGTGAGTAAGTATGAATTATATTATTATGAAGAAAACAAACACAGGTCTTACCTCGATCAGAACCCATGAAAAGATTCTACGAAGACAAAGAAATCGGATTAAATGTCTGTGTACACAAAGGCTGATTAAACCAACTTCCTTTGTTTAGTTTATAGTGGCACGACAACTTGCTGTTAAGATGGAGGACGACTCACAATTGAGAGTTTCTCGGTGGTGGTGAACCTCGCCAGGATCTCTCCTCGTTTTGATGACCAGTACTCAAAGTCTGGTCCCACTGCCTCTTCCTCCTTCTCCCTCCTCTTCCTGCCCAGGTCCTGGAAGTACAACATCTCTCCTTCAGAAACAGGTTTGGATACTTTCTCAACCTCAACAGACTTTGGTGATACTGACCCCTGTGGAGGCGCTGTGTGACAGGGCAGGAGGCTCAGTGACCGAGGCTGCCGCAAACATGGAGAGGGGGTCGGTCCCGTCCAGCATGGAGGAGAGGGGGTCCGGGGGCACCGAGGAAGAAGAGGAGGAAGAAGAGGAGGTGCTGCCTTTACGGGCTCCACGGCGAGTCTTTGTATCCGTCACCTGAGCAGAGAGAGAAAGTTCAGAGCAGCAAAAGCAACTGAATTATGTTTTGTAGCAACATCAGCTGTTGAGTTTAATCTGGAGCTGCAACAGTAGGTCTATAATCCAGCTAGTTGTTCAACAATTAACTAACTTTTTTGATAATTATTTAATAAATAAAGTAATTTTTCGTGAAAGAATTGCAGAAAATAACAGTTTTTGATTCTCGAATATGAACGTTTTTGTTTTTCCATTGCTTAAAATGTAACATCTTTGGTTTTTGGTCTTACAAAATAAGACATTTAAAGCCATCACCTTGGACATTTGAGAAACTGGGATTGAGATTTTTCATAATTTTCAGATTTTTTGTTAAACTACAAATAATAATGAGATCAACCACTAATTAAAGACATGATAGAAGACGATAGCATTGTCTACCATGATGGGTTTGAGGGGATGGTAGTCTCCAAACTCAACCGGAGCAGCTTCAGGGCGACATCTCTGCAGCTCGGCCTCATAGTTGCGCCCGCTGGATCGCCTTGTTACAGATGGAGAAAAAGACAGACAGAAGACCAGATTCAGCTGTTTGTGCTTAAATATTTACAGTCGCTATGTGAAGTTACTGTATGTTGACATTCAGAGGTGTCTGAGCTCTCGCTGTAGTGACCATGCAGTTTATTATCTTACACCTATTACAACTGATGCTAACAACCCTGATTCCAGAACAGTTGAGATGCAGTGAAAAGTTTAATAAAAACAAAAAGCAAAGATTTGCAAATCTTCTGCAACCTACATTCAATATGTTACAGTACAAAGATAGCTAATGTTCAAACAAAGAGACTTTGTTTTTTGTTGTTGACCAATTATTGTCTTATAATCACATTGCAGCCCTATGAATCGATATTGACTCGTGAAATCCCTAAAGATTCCAACTTGTAATATTTGACTCAAAAAACACAGATTTAGTCCCATTAGGATCTAAGATCTTGCATGAAACGCAGAGGATCTGATGGCACAACACATCCATTGTGCGAGAGCTAGAAGACCTGTGTAATACTGATGACACAAAGACTCCAACCTAAACCTAAATCTATAACACTACTTGCTAGCCCTGCATTTGACTGGTCATGTTATGTTGACAACCTGCAAAAAAGTGAGCATTTCATCTGTGACGCTAGTGTATTGTTAAGCTCGGGATCCACACCTCGACACAGCATCGCTCTCGGGAATCACACAATATCAATAAATACACGATTTAATCAATTAATGTTGATGAAACTGACTTTTAAAGAATAAGAAAATAGCATCTTACCACTGCACCGCAGCCATTTTTCTCCAATCATATGACACCTCAGTACTTCCTGGTTATAGAGAATCTTGGGAAAACGCTGTTTTTGGTTTCAAATAAGCGGTCTGTTAAATTGTTATTGTTGTTGTAGTAAGAAATTATACTGTGGATACATCACAGGGTGTTATTTTACCGCTCGGGACAACAACAGCGCGGACTGAGATACATTTTAAAGAACTGTTACAGCAAAATACAACTTCACTTCCCAGGATACAATGCGCGCTGCCGAGCGAGCTGCATCAAAGAGACGAAGAAGAAGAAGAGGTCTCACTCTGATTCCCTGATCCTGGTCCGTTTTATGGTCAATGGTGAAACAGTACACTTTAGAGGCAAGTATTTACTTTTTACTCAATTACATTTCGCCGAAAGCTATAGTCACTTTTCCAAGTCAAGAATTAACATGGAAAAAATATGATACATTTATATTTTAAATATAAATCAAACACATAGCAGTATATTATCTGATAACATATTAAGGAAAAACATAACAAGCTGCATACTGAGTACTTTTGAACTTTTACTTACGTTATCATTAGATAAAGGGATTTTACTTGTAGGGGAGTAAGAATGATCTGAATACCTTTTCCACTACATAAAACAAACAAACAAACAAACTTTAGTTTAGCCGGAAGACATTTCTGCCGTTGAGTGAGACGTTTGTCTAATAGACCGTCTCTAAACTCCGCCGCTCTCCGAGTGTGCTGCAGTCAGTGGAGAACATGCTAACAGATTAGCCTGACCATGACCTGACCGTGGTACTACAGGCTCGTCCGCCCACTTCACCTGACCAGGTACAGCATGTCAATGTCAAGTTAGCTCCGAGTTGGTGAACTGTATTTATTATAAATGACTCTTAACGTGGGCGGGTTGGAGGTATCTGGAGGCAGCTAGCAGGGAGCTAACGGTGCAGAACACTGTGGCATATTGTAGCTAATGTAGCAATGCTTTATTCTACAGGAAGACAAGATTGGATATTAATATGATAGGACAGTATTTTTCAGTCGGTTAGTATTTTAATCGATGGATTTAGGTTAAATTGTTTTTTATCTCAGTCGTCCAATAAATCCTACAGCCGTTATTTGGACAAATATGTTATTCTCTGTGCTGTTTTTACCTGACAATAACTGGTACTGACAGACAAAATACATTAAAATAGTCCTTACTTTAATTCAGGGTGTATCTAATCTAAACTACAAGTGTAAATAAAACAATCTGAATATTATTATATATTTTTTATTATTATTGTCAAAATGATATCCCACTGGAGGAATTTTGTATTTATTTCCCTTTTATAGAACTGTAGGTTAAAATTAATAAAATAAGGTTTGAAACAAGCGCCATTTTTTCCATAGTCAATTAATCTGCAGATTATTTTCTCTATTAAGCATTTATTCATTATTATTAATTCTATCTATAGCATGCCAGACAATTAGGGCTGTCCTCTCTTATATTAGTCAACTGTTTGATCATATCAAATTCAGTTTTTTTTGTCGATTAGTCATTCTTTTATGCTGACTGACTTATTTCCAAGAAACTTTGGCATTATTCTTTGTCGAGAAACTAAAGAACAAATTGATGGACAACCCTAGTGAAAGTCCACAGTGAGAAATTCTAATTTAACTTCCCAAAGCTCAAGGTGATGTCTTCAGATTTCTTGTTTTTATCTCACCAGCAGTGCAAAACCCAAGTATATTCAATTGACAATAAATACATAAAGGCATCAAATCCTCATGTTTGAGAAGCTGGAAAAGGGTATTGTCTTCCATTTTTGATTGGTTTATCAAAAATGTGCCACTCTCTCATGTTCCTTGTGTCAAAGCCAGGACAATAACATTCAAATAAATGTTATACCTTTTAAAGATTAAGTTAAAATTGTAACTTATTATCATTTTGTTCAAATGTATCATGAGTAGAGCTGCGATTAGTAGATCAGCAGGAAATCAGAATTGCTTTTATTGCCAAGTAGGTTTTCACGTCCAAGGAATTTGCTGTGGTGTATTTGTACTAAACATGACTTTTTGTCATTCCTTGGTTTTTATCCATTTCCCCTCTGCTGTCTTATAGTTAATTACACTAATGTGATAAGGTGAACGGGGTCCTCATGAGTTATTAATGTTACATGCAGCGTCTTTGATGAAGATGGAAATCAGAGTCATGTGTGAGTGTAACGCTGGAATCTGGGTCACAGAGTTTTTATACTAAATCACTTCTCACGCTGTTTTCACTGCATATATCAGCAGAACGTGCAGCCTGTTGAACAGTGTACTGAAGGCCCTGATTAGCATCTCTCATTATTAATGCCATCCTATTTTGGAGAACCTGAACAAGCCTTATCTGTGTAACCAATACTCACTTTCATGAAATGATGCCCAGGATCAGGTGGCTTCTTTATTTCCTTCTTAAGATATTCACCCCGTGGCATTTCCCTCCTACAGGGTTACCACTCTGCATCTCCCCTGTGACTTTCTAATAGGTTTTTGGCCTGGAGGTCTGAATTTGCTGTGAATTATTAACAGGAGAAGTTTATTTTGTAGGGGCCGATGGGCGTAGCTCATTAGCTGAGAGCCTCTGCTTGTTTTCTTTGACGGACACGTGTCACTCAGACGATGCCGTCTCAGAACCTCACGAGTTGCTTTCTAGGAGCGAGGCAGGTGACGATGGAGGACTCAGCGGTCATCAGGCTGCGCTACGAACAGCTGCTGTTTTACATCGCCTGCGTTTGTAACTGT